>JAJJWX010002031.1:0-412533 GCA_023529315.1 Papaver bracteatum | reverse complement strand
TCGCAAAATTACTCCATCTTCGCAAAACTTCATATTTCTCCGCTACTTCTATCATCGTATCATTTTATACCTCTTTTCCCCTTTATTTATTACGATACTCGTGAACTATTATCTTGCGATATTCAGTACCTACATCTTGCCTCTTCTCATGTCAATTCTACGAAGAAGAAATGATCGTGAGAACATAACCGTTACTTAGTATTTTAAAAATTTGACACGTCTTTTGTAACCGTTCTTTTCTAGTTATTCCCTTATATAACTCCTTTATATTCTCTTCCTTTTCTTCTTCTTATTTCCGCAATTCTATCTTCTACTCATACTCTCTATTACTGTTTTCTCTGCAATTTTTTCTTCTACTATATCTTCATGAGTTCTCCAAGGTAATTTCCTTCTATCTCCGCGCATTTCATTTGTTCTTTCTCTTTAATTTCTGTATAATTTGTTATCTGATTTTGGTTTATTTCAGCAAAATAACTCCTCAAATGAAATCTCAACTAAAGAATCCAAGCCTTAATCCACGAAGAAGAAAATCTGAGAATCAAAAGGTAGTTAAAATACTTTGCCTTCTTTCCTGAACAATATATTGTTTCCTCAGTTTTTAATCTACATTTTGATTCGCAGGTTGGCGAAAAAACCAAACCCTAGTAAGAGATCTCGAATAACTAAACCCACACCATTAATTCCGATTGATGATTTCCTTCCTGAAGTTGATAAGGAATTTTCCTCTCCTCCTCGTGAAAATGCTTCTTCACACACTCCTGCCTCTATTCCATTACCTACCTTTCAATCTCCCATCAGTGTCAATTTATCAACACTTCTTCAAGATCAACCCTCACGAAATATTTATTCAACTTCTTCTCTTGAAAAACAACCCTCGCAAAATATTTCTTCAACTTCTTCTTTTGAAAAACATGTCTTGTCCACAAATCCTTTGAGTGCTATTTCTCCAGACAATTTGCAGCTTGCTCTTATTCCTTCAAATTCTTCTCCTCTTCCTCAGGAAATTCGAGATGGAATTTATTCAACTTTCCGAATGTTATCTGAGATTTTGACCAATACTGCGAAGTCTACTAATGTTCGTTCGCAATATGAGTTTTGCGAAGTTTAATATAATTTCGTCAATCCAGACATTTCTTCTTCACGTCAATCCTTGGAAAAATAAATTGAATTGCTTCGCCAATCTTTGAAATCTTCTCAAGCAGAATGCGAGGATCTCCGTAAAGAAAATCATCATCTTCAGAATAATTATCTCGACTATGCGATTCTTCGCAAAAGAAATGATGAATTGAAAGGTATGATTACTATCTTCATATTTTCCCTTTTATTTACTTATATTCTTCATATGCTTGAAACATCCATTAAAACCCATTCCCATTTATAGAATCCATCCAGAAATGTAGAAGATTGGTACTTCACCATGAATCGGATGCAACAGAATATCGAACCAAGCATGAAAGCCTCTCAAACCAATTCTCCCATTTATCTAATCTTTACTCGTGTGCTCTTGACAACTCTGATGCTCTTTTTCAAGAGAATACTCAACTAATATATGATCGAAAATTTCTGAATGATGACATATCTCAACTTTTTTCTTCCTTAACTAAAGCTAATTTGAGAATAGAAACCTTATTAGAAGAGAACAAAACCTTATCAGAAGAGAAATGTTCGTTTTTGAATACAATGATTGTTTCTTCGCAAGAATTAAAGACTCTTCAGAATAAATGTTGCGATCAAGAAAATCTTCTTTCTTTGTTAAAAGGTGAACTTGAGGAATTAAAGAAGTCTTCAGATGCTGAAAGAAATTCTTTTGTTATTGAGAAGAATTCCCTTATTAATAAGAATATAGTCTTGAGTGCTAAGAAGAATCAACTTGAAGAAGATTATTCATCATTAAAAAGTCTTAATGCCAAACTTGCGAAGGATAAAATTTTTCTCCTTTCTAAAGATCAAAAGCTTCAATCTCGACTTAAAGGATTAGTTGGTGATGGTTTTGATAATGCGATGAATCAGATGAAGAACTGTTGTCTATCTTTAACTCAATCTCTTACTTCGAAAAGAGAAGGTAGTCATTAAAATTTGACTGCCTCTGGTATATCTTTAAATTTCGTTATACTCGCAAATTTTATTCTTTGAACTTTGTTTTATTTGCAGAATCTGAGAACAACCTTCGTAATGCGAAAGCTGGATTAGAAGCCTCCTGTTCCGAGATTCGTAAGAAGAATGCTTTGCTTTCAACCCGCTTAATCAACTATCGTGACCGTGCTACTCGGAGATTCAACTATCTTGCTTATTCCAAAGATATCGAAGATATCAATCATCAAAAAGCTATACTTCGTGAAAGTCATCTGAAAGCTCAAGTCTTTACGAATAACATTCTCTTATCAAGAGGCTTGCCTCCTGTGAAAATTACTCCTCTGAAGATATCTGACGATGAAGTTGCTCGTGAGACTGATAGTGATTTCGATTATGAGAGTGATGATGAAGATCTTGATGATGAGAAAGAATCTATTCCTCAAGGAGATGTTCCTGTTGCATATTCTTCCAAGGATGATATCTCGCAAAAGTCGAAGGCTGCTAATGACCCTACTGATCTTAAAGATCCGGCATAGAGTGTTGATGAAGCATGATAACATTACTTTTTCAATTTATCATTGACTCTCCTGTCTTTCTTTCTTTTGGATTCCTTCCCTTAGTTACTGTTGGTTTTCTTTTTGCGAACAATTCTGTTTTTTGAGAAGTACATCTGATATTTTGCGAAGATGATTTATCCTTTCTTTCTGATAATTTGCGAAGATAATTTAACCTTTCTTTAATTAAATTTTCCCCATTTGATCATATGAAGAGAAATAATATATAACTCACAGATAAAGCTTAGTATCTCCTTTTCCCCCTATTATTTCTCTTTAAATGATTAAACATTGTTTGAAGTATTAAAATATCTGCCTCAATTTATCTTACGAAGTTTCAACTTGTTACGATTGTAAATAAGAAATCGTCCCTTTTAAGTATAAAATATATGAAATATCCTTAATAAGTATACTACATATACAATACCTTTGTAGAAGTATTAGAAGTACCAAATCCGTCAAATGAAGAGATATAAGAAGTATTAGAAGTATTCAATTCACCAAATGAATTATTAGAAGTACTCAATTCCCTTTTACGTATTATAAGTACTCGATCCACCAAATGAAGAGATATAAGAAGTATTAGAAGTACTCAATTCACCAAATGAAGAAATATAAGACGTATTAGAAGTACTCAATTCACCAACTGAAGAAATATAAGAAGTATTCGATCTGTGAATAATTATGTAACATATGACGAAGTATAATGATTATTTAACCTTCACCAAATGAAATATCCGTTAAAGAAGTATAATAAATATGAGATATTCTTGAAGAATTATAAGAAGTATTCAATCTTTTGGAGAAATATTCAATATATGGAGAAGTATAAGAAGTATGCAATTCTCGTAAACTTTTACGAATATGAACTTATCTGTATTTGATTGCTATCAAAATCGCATCTTTTGTTAAGTCTTCATTAAAATTCTTCAATGATGTTGTCTTCTTTGATAGGACTTCTTGTAAAAATTCTTCAATGATATTGACAGAGCTGTCTTCTCTTCAAAATTTCTTGATGTATATTCTTGTAAAATTTCTTCAATGATATTGACGAAGTTGTCTTCTTTTCAGATCTTCATAATGTATATTCTTGTATAATTTCTTCAATGATGTTAATGCAATGAATTTCATTAATTTCTGTGGTCTTATCATGCCTTCCTAAGTAAAGGTCTTATTTTGCCACCTCTTTTGTAGTAATTTTTTGTATTTGCGATAATATGACAAGTATGAACATTCTTGCGAATATACAACCTCGTGACATTATCTTCTTGCGATGAAATCGCAGGACGTTCTTACACTTTCATGCAAAAACCCATTGATCTCATCTTAACTTCTTTGTATAGTATTTTAGCCTCTTCAGGAATTGTTGCGACAATATGACAGGCCTAAATATTCTTGCGAACATAAAGCCCCGTGACATTGCCGTCTTGCGATGAAATCGCAGGACGTCTCTACACTTTCATGTAGTGACCCATTGATCTCATCTTAACTTCTTTATTATGTTCTGCGAGTTCTTTATTCTTTTCTTTCTTTCTTCTTTTTTTTTTTTTTTTAGAAGGCTCGCAGAACTTCATTTGTTGCACAAATATGACAAGCCTTTATGTTTTCGCAAACAAGAAGCCTCGTGACATTTGCGTCTTATAGCACGTATCAGCTCCTTAATGGAGGGTGTTGCCCTTTATCTTCCCCCTGATTGCCCCTTCAAGGAAGCGTACATCGACCATACAAGGTTAGCTCTTCCCATCCGGTTCAGTAACAACAAATCCTCTGCATTTTATATTGCTTTTGATCGCAACCTCTTATCCTTTTTGACTATAGGGCTTATAGTTACGAGGTTGCACCCTATGGGGTATCTTTGGGCCAAGTGCATCATTTTCCAAGACTTGTCAAAAATGGCAGATGTGGTTCAACCTCACCCGGCACTCTTGACTCAACCTTTTCAAATATAGTGTACCTCAAACGCCTTGATCCATCATCCGTTTTCCTACAACTTCTTCTTGGGAAAGACAGTATGCCTTAGTCGCCCAACCTAAATCGTTCTTGATAAATATTCATATGGTGCAACACCTTTTCTATTTTTTCTTCCAAATCATCCAATTCACTTAATATTACTCCCGCACTTAAATTTCTTTCCCAAGCTTCTTTCTTTGTTGTTGGAATTACAACCTCTATGGGTATCTTTGCTTCTACTCCATATGTTAGACAATAAGGAGACATTCCAGTTGCTTCTCTTCTAGTTGTATTGTATGCCCAAACTGCGCTAGGTACTTGCTCGCACCACCCTTTGAGATGTCCTTCTAATTTCTTTTTGATTGTATCTGCGATTGTTTTATTTGTTGCTTCTGCTTGTCCATTAGCTTGTGGATATAACGGGGTTGACTTCCCACATTTTATTCTAAAAGCACTGAGTAACATCTCTATATTCTGCCCCTCAAATTGTTTTCCATTATCAGATACTAGTTGTGCTGGAACCCCGTACCTGCAAATGAGGTTCTCAAATATGAACGTAAAAACATATTTATCACGAATATGCTGTACTGCTTTTACTTCTGCGAGCTTCGTGAAATAATCTGTTGCAACTATCAAGTATCTCCTTTGTACAGATCCAGGTATAAATGGTCCAACAATATCCAACCCCCATTTACCAAAAGGGCAGCAGCTTGTTGAAGAAGTTAATGTAGCCCCTGGTGCATGAATTCTTTTACCATGTCGTTGGCATTCCTTGCATCTTCGTACGAACAATTTTGCTTCTGTATGCATATAAGGCCAGTAATATCCTTGTATCTTTGCTCTATATGCTAGAGATCTTCCCCCACTATGATTGCCAGCTTCTCCTCCATGTAACATCTTCAATATCTTTTCTCCTTCTTCGCGAGTTAAGCACCTGAGAGGTGGTCCATTGAAAGATTTTCTATATAAAATTCCTTCTCGAAACTCATAGTTTGTTGCACGACTCTTTAATTTATGTGCTTCTAGTCTGTTCCTGGATATTTCTCCTGTTGCGGGGTATGCATGAATTTCTTTTCTCCAATCTGCGATGTTGTTTGATAACTATCTTTCTACTTCCATCGCAACAGCTTCCTCAATTTCTTTCTCTTTGTCCACTGATGGGTGTTGAATTGTTTGTATTTGGATATTTCTTGTATTTGGATTTGTCATCATGCTTGGAATAAATGCAAAAGCATCTGCGAGACGGTTATATTTTGTAGATATATGTCTCCATTTTAATTTTGGTATCTTCGCCGATAATTCCTCAACGAGTTTCTTGTATTTCTTCAAAGAAGATTCATTTGTGGTATATTCCCCTTTAATTTGACAAATCACTAACTGCGAAACACTTGTTATCCTTATACTTTCAAGCTTCTTTTCTATTGCGATCTTTAATGCATGCACTACAGCTTCGTACTCTGTTTCATTGTTCGTGGATGCAAATTCTAGTCTGAATGAGAATGCTGTTCTTTCTCCTTCTGGTGAAATCAACACGACTCCAATTCCATTTCCCTCACTATTGGATGATCCATCCACTATAATTTCCCATCTATCTGGTTCGGTTAACAAGTCTTTTGGATTTCCAAATTCTTCTTCAACATCCATCATTTCCTCTACTGCTTCATCTTCTTCCAAAGGAAATTCTGCCAAAAAATCTGCGACGACTTGTGATTTTTGCGATGACAATACTTCGTATTTTATCTTGTAATGATTTACTTGTGCATTCCACCTTTTTATTCTTCCTGACCTTTTTGTGTTCTTCATGACTGATTCAATTGGGACTTTAGTTACCACTTTTATTACATGTGCTTGAAAGTATATTCGTAACTTGAATGATGCATAAACCAGGGCTAAGATTAACTTCTCCATTTTAGAATAATTCTTCTCTGCTGCATTAAAGGTTTTACTAATGTAGTAAATGGGCCTTTCCACTCCTGCGTCTGCTCGCAACAGAACTGCACTTAGAGCATATGGAGTTGTTGCGAGGTATACCAATAATTCTTCGTTTTTCTCTGGTTTCTGTAGTATAGATGTATTTGCGAGGTATTCTTTGATTCCTTGAAAAGCTTTTTCACATTCATCAGTCCATTTGAATTTTTCTCCCTTCTTAAGTATGTTGAAAAAATGCTTGCACTTATCTGACATTCGCGAAATAAATCTTCCAAGTGAAGCCAAGAGTCCATTTAACTTTTGTACTTCTTTTACCGTTGCAGGTGTTGGCATGTCACGAACTGCTTGGACCTTTTCTGGATCAACTTGTATTCCCTCCTTTGATACTATGTATCCCAAGAACTTTCCAGATGAAACTCCAATTATACATTTCTCAGGATTTAATTTGATGTTGAACTTTCTCATTTGCTCAAATATTTCCTTCAAATCTTGCACATGGTCTTTAGCTTCCTTGCTTTTTATCAACATATCATCTACATATACCTCCAAAGTTTTATGTATCCACTTCGCGAACACTTTTTCAACCATACGTTGATATGTAGCACCCGCATTCCGTAAACCAAATGGCATCTTCACATAACAATACAAACCCCTTGGAGCAAAAAAGGCAGTATGTTCTTGATCTTCTTCTGCGAGTGATATTTGATTATACCCTTTATATCCATCAAGTGAAGTGACTCTATCATGACCTGCAGCTGATTCCACCATTTGTGGTATATCTGGTAATGGAAAACTGTCTTTGGGACATGCCTTGTTTAGATCAGTGAAATCTATGCAAATTCTTATTCCTTTATTCTTTTTCGGAACAATGACCATATTCGCAATCCATTCTGGATATTTTGCTTCCCTTATGATCCCTACATCCAACATCTTTTGTAATTCTTCTTCTATCTGTACATGATAATTTTGTGATATCTTCCTTATTCTTTGTTTGAATGGTCTTACATTTTTATCTATGTTCAACCTATGACACGCCACTGATGGATCAATTCCTGGTATCTCATCTACACTTCCTGCGAAGATATCTTTATATTCTCGCAAAAGATCAGTAGTCCTTTTTTCTTCTTCTTCATCCATCTTAGTTCCAATTCGTAATAATAAAGGCTCCTCTTTACTTCCAATATTTATTTCTTTAGTTGGTTCAGCTGCAACATAGATTGGACTTTGCTCCCCCATAGGTGTTGGCTCTTTGATTATTTTTGCTGGTTCCCCTTCTTTTTCTGGAATTTCATTGGGTATACCTCCCCCTTCCTTTGCTCTTATTGTATACACTCGGAATTCTTCTTCTTTTCTTGTTTCCTTCGCAAGTTTCCTACGAAGCTGTTTCTTTCTTGCTCTTCCTCCGCATTGTGTTACTTCAATTTGATAACAAAATTTTTCACTATCAAGATCTCCTTTTATTTCTTGTATTCCATTTGGTGTAGGAAATTTGATTTTCTGATGTAATGTTGAAGCAACATCTTTGATCGCATGAATCCACGGCCTTCCTATCAGCATGTTATATGGAGATTCCATATCTATCATACACAAGATTACATGTGTTTCGATTTCTCCTAGTAATATTCGCAGCGCGATTTCTCCTTTAGATTTTGTTGTAGATTTTCCTAATCCATGAATAAGACATTTTGAATTTGTGATTTCTTCATCTTTAATTCCCATCCCCTTAAGTGCATGATAGAATATGATATTAACAGAACTCCCTGTATCAACCAAAATTCGGTTTAATTTCCATTTTTCTACAGATTTCTTATCTTCTAGCATGATTGGCAATGTGATCACCAATGGTGAAGTGTGGTTCAAGTCTTCATTTGGAATTTATGCTACTGAAAATGTGATTTTCTGTTTTTCCCATTCTTCTAAAGTTGATATCTTTTCTTCCTCCATGATCTTTCTTCCTCTACAATCTCGCTTGTATATTTTTCCCTTCATATTACTATGAAATTCATCAATCATTGTCTTTGTGATCATATTACATTCTTCTTTTTTGCAATCTCCATCTAATGACTTCATTTGATCTTCAAATTTTCCACAATTCCCTCAAATTTAGGCTACCACAATTCTCAAGTCCCTGTTTCTAGCGCCAATTATGTAGTTGCAGAATAACCTACAACTACACCCTCAATAGAATTAGTAAAAACTAAAGAAGTTCTTGATGATGAATAACAATTTTCTTATTAATGTTATCAATTGATTACAAAGAAGTGTCTAAATGGAATTAGAATAGTTACAACTTTCTCTATTCTCTTTCCTAAGATATTTTCTAACACTCACTAAAAGAACCTCCCGAATTTTACATTTGAACTCCTATTTATAGTAAAATTTATACAGCTGTATATGAATTACGAAGTATCGCAACTCATACTCGCAAAATTACTCCATCTTCGCAAAACTTCATATTTCTCCGCGCTACTTCTATCATCGTATCATTTTATACCTCTTTTCCCATTTATTTATTACGATACTCGTGAACTATTATCTTGCGATATTCAGTACCTACATCTTGCCTCTTCTCATGTCAATTCTACGAAGAAGAAATGATCGTGAGAACATAACCGTTACTTAGTCTTTTAAAATTTTGACACGTCTTTTGTAACCGTTCTTTTCTAGTTATTCCCTTATATAACTCCTTTATATTCTCTTCCTTTTCTTCTTCTTATTTCCGCAATTCTATCTTCTACTCATACTCTCTATTACTGTTTTATCTGCAATTTTTTCTTCTACTATATCTTCATGAGTTCTCCAAGGTAATTTCCTTCTATCTCCGCGCATTTCATTTGTTCTTTCTCTTTAATTTCTGTATAATTTGTTATCTGATTTTGGTTTATTTCAGCAAAATAACTCCTCAAATGAAATCTCAACTAAAGAATCCAAGCCTTAATCCACGAAGAAGAAAATCTGAGAATCAAAAGGTAGTTAAAATACTTTGCCTTCTTTCCTGAACAATATATTGTTGCCCCAGTTTTTAATCTACATTTTGATTCGCAGGTTGGCGAAAAACCAAACCCTAGTAAGAGATCTCGAATAACTAAACCCACACCATTAATTCCGATTGATGATTTCCTTCCTGAAGTTGATAAGGAATTTTACTCTCCTCCTCGTGAAAATGCTTCTTCACACACTCCTGCCTCTACTCCATTACCTACCTTTCAATCTCCCATCAGTGTCAATTTATCAACACTTCTTCAAGATCAACCCTCACAAAATATTTCTTCAACTTCTTCTCTTGAAAAACAACCCTCGCAAAATATTTCTTCAACTTCTTTTTTTGAAAAACATGTCTTGTCCACAAATCCTTTGAGTGCTATTTCTCCAGACAATTTGCAGCTTGCTCTTATTCCTTCAAATTCTTCTCCTCTTCCTCAGGAAATTCGAGATGGAATTTATTCAACTTTCCGAATGTTATCTGAGATTTTGACCAATACTTCGAAGTCTACTAATGTTCGTTCGCAATATGAGTTTTGCGAAGTTTTAAATAATTTCGTCAATCCAGACATTTCTTCTTCACGTCAATCCTTGGAAAAAGAAATTGAATTGCTTCGCCAATCTTTGAAATCTTCTCAAGCAAAATGCGAGGATCTCCGTAAAGAAAATCATCATCTTCAGAATAATTCTCTCGACTGTGCGATTCTTCGCAAAAGAAATGATGAATTGAAAGGTATGATTACTATCTTCATATTTTCCCTTTTATTTACTTATATTCTTCATATGCTTGAAACATCCATTAAAACCCATTCCCCTTTATAGAATCCATCCAGAAATGTAGAAGATTGGTACTTCACCATGAATCAGAAGCAACAGAATATCGAACCAAGCATGAAAGCCTCTCAAACCAATTCTCCCATTTATCTAATCTTTACTCGTGTGCTCTTGACAACTCTGATGCTCTTTTTCAAGAGAATACTCAACTAATATATGATCGAAAATTTCTGAATGATGACATATCTCAACTTTTTTCTTCCTTAACTAAAGCTAATTTGAGAATAGAAACCTTATTAGAAGAGAACAAAACCTTATCAGAAGAGAAATGTTCGTTTTTGAATACAATGATTGTTTCTTCTCAAGAATTAAAGACTCTTCAGAATAAATGTTGCGATCAAGAAAATCTTCTTTCTTTGTTAAAAGGTGAACTTGAGGAATTAAAGAAGTCTTCAGATGTTGAAAGAAATTCTTTTGTTATTGAGAAGAATTCCCTTATTAATAAGAATATAGTCTTGAGTGCTAAGAAGAATCAACTTGAAGAAGATTATTCATCATTAAAAAGTCTTAATGCCAAACTTGCGAAGGATAAAAATTTTCTCCTTTCTAAAGATCAAAAGCTTCATTCTCGACTTAAAGGATTAGTTGGTGATGGTTTTGATAATGCGATGAATCAGATGAAGAACTGTTGTCTATCTTTAACTCAATCTCTTACTTCGCAAAGAGAAGGTAGTCATTAAAATTTGACTGCCTCTGCTATATCTTTAAATTTCGTTATACTCGCAAATTTTATTCTTTGAACTTTGTTTTATTTGCAGAATCTGAGAACAACCTTCGTAATGCGAAATATGGATTAGAAGCCTCCTGTTCCGATCTTCGTAAGAAGAATGCTTTGCTTTCTATCCGCTTAATCAACTCTCGTGACCGTGCTACTCGGAGATTCAACTATCTTGCTTATTCCAAAGATATCGAAGATATCAATCATCAAAAAGCTATACTTCGTGAAAGTCATCTGAAATCTCAAGTCTTTACGAATAACATTCTCTTATCAAGAGGCTTGCCTCCTGTGAAAATTACTCCTCTGAAGATATCTGACGATGAAGTTGCTCGTGAGACTGATAGTGATTTCGATTATGAGAGTGATGATGAAGATCTTGATGATGAGAAAGAATCTATTCCTCAAGGAGATGTTCCTTTTGCATATTCTTCCAAGGATGATATCTCGCAAAAGTCGAAGGCTGCTAATGACCCTACTGATCTTAAAGATCCGGCACAGAGTGTTGATGAAGCATGATAACATTACTTTTTCAATTTATCATTGACTCTCCTGTCTTTCTTTCTTTTGGATTCCTTCCCTTAGTTACTGTTGGTTTTCTTTTTGCGAACAATTCTATTTTTTGAGAAGTACATCTGATATTTTGCGAAGATGATTTATCCTTTCTTTCTGATATTTTGCGAAGATAATTTAAACTTTCTTTAATTAAATTTGCCCCATTTGATCATATGAAGAGAAATAATATATAACTCACAGATAAATCTTAGTATCTCCTTTTCCCCCTATTATTTCTCTTTAAATGATTAAACATTGTTTGAAGTATTAAAATATCTGCCTCAATTTATCTTACGAAGTTTCAACTTGTTACGATTGTAAATAAGAAATCGTCCCTTTTAAGTATAAAAAGTAAAATATATGAAATATCCTTAATAAGTATACTACATATACAATACCTTTGTAGAAGTATTGGAAGTACCAAATCCGTCAAATGAAGAGATATAAGAAGTATTAGAAGTATTCAATTCACCAAATGAATTATTAGAAGTACTCAATTCCCTTTTACGTATTAGAAGTACTCGATCCACCAAATGAAGAGATATAAGAAGTGTTAGAAGTACTCAATTCACCAAATGAAGAAATATAAGAAGTATTAGAAGTACTCAATTCACCAACTGAAGAAATATAAGAAGTATTCGATCTGTGAATAATTATGTAACATATGACGAAGTATAATGATTATTTAACCTTCACCAAATGAAATATCCGTTAAAGAAGTATAATAAATATGAGATATTCTTGAAGAATTATAAGAAGTATTCAATCTTTTGGAGAAATATTCAATATATGGAGAAGTATAAGAAGTATGCAATTCTCGTAAACTTTTACGAATATGAACTTATCTGTATTTGATTGCTATCAAAATCGCATCTTTTGTTAAGTCTTCATTAAAATTCTTCAATGATGTTGTCTTATTTGATAGGACTTCTTGTAAAAATTCTTCAATGATATTGACAGAGCTGTCTTCTCTTTAAAATTTCTTGATGTATATTCTTGCAGGTACAGTTTTGATGTTGCTGGCACTGGCAGGGAGAATGGCTGGCACTGGAAGGGAGAATGGCTGATATATTGGTAGCTGCTGTGGAATTTGAATGAAAGCTGCTAATGGAAGTGAATTTTGATGTTCTGTGGGTGTTTGAGATGCAATTGGTACTGAGACAGGTCAAGGTTTGCTGGCAGTGATGAATAAAGTGAAGCAGTGAAACTTATATTATATTAGGATGAGTTGAGTCTGTGCATTGCAGGTCAGGGAACTGAGCTATGAGTCTGGTATATGGGTTGAATGTTGTGAACTGAGTATGGATGATTGTGATGATCTTAGAGATGGGGAATTATGGAATTGATGGCAGTTTGAGGAGCTTCTAATTTTGTATGTTGCAGGAAATAGATTCAGGTGGAGATGAATGTTCACATGGTAGAGTTAGACAGAGAGAAATCCAAGCAATTACAGGGGACTTGAGTACAGATTGGTGGTGATTGAATCTGTGGTATTAAGAGTTACAGGTGCAGGAAGAGTAATATGTGTTGTATTTGTAGTTGCTGCTTCCATGGATTGTGACTATGTTGATGTGCAGTTTGCAGACTTGGAGCAATGACTAGGCTTGAAATTCTAAGGAGATGGTTGTTGGAGTTGTGTGTTGTTGTAGGAAGTAGCTTGAGATTGTGGTGTTGAATGCTGCAATGGATTGACTATAATTGGAGTTTCAAGTGGAGAAGCTACAACACGTAGGGAAGATTGGTTGCAGAAATAAAGGTCCATCTTGGCTGAAGAGCAATGCTATAACACAATGATTGTGCAACAAATCTTAGGCCAGTGCAATGGCCTTGGCCAATACCAACTCAGCCTACTAGTTGATCTGACTCATACTTGACTCAGTGTGACTCACTGAGCTCGACGGTTTAACTCATTTGACCGGTGACCGAGTGGACTTTGCCGGTCACCTGAGATATTTTCCGGCGCCGGATTTCGGCCAACTTCCGGTGTAGCACCAGTTTTTCGGCGAAATATTTTTGGCAGAATTCTTACATGGGTACTTATCTTGTGTGGGCTTGGTGGAAATCTTACTATTAGATCATTTATACTTTAGGCTTTGAAGACCTAATTTTGGAAAGATGAAAAGCTACAAAAGGAGAAAGTTTCTACTTTCTGATGACGTTGTTGATGGTGGATTTTAGTTCAGGGCTAAAGTTGTAAAACCAATATTTTTTACAAGCCGTCATGCAGAGGATAAGGCCATTTGATAAGTGATGAATACTTCTTCGCTTAATTAATTCACCTAGAATGGAGCATGTAGCAACAATCCCCCGAATATTCTGTGAATTTTAACATTATTGATTAATGCATACAACGCCTTGTATTACCTATACTGTTCCTAGCAGAACTCTCATTGTTGATGCGGCATGATGACTGATTGTTACTCGCAGTAGAGTAGCATGAATATCCAAGTACCAACAGTGAGGCATGCACGAAATGCTCGTATAAGATATAACTCTCGGTGTGTTATACTAGCCCGATTGAGCATGTAACTCTCGGTGTGTTATACTAGCCTGATTGAGCATGTAACTCTCGGTATGTTATACTAGCACGATTAAGCATATAACTCTCGGTGTGTTATACTAGCCCGATTGAGCATCTAGATTGTCCATAGCAGTCTAGAAATGGTCGCGATCATCCAACTTCACCAGCATGATTGGATGGCTCAGATCGAATCCAATACCCCCAAGCAGGTATTGGAATATTCACTGCCGACCCAATGCGGTCCCCCGATGGTTGGACTCCCCAAAAGGGGTGGCAAAGCTTTCCAAACCGTCCAAACCAAGCGGAATGGAAAAGAAACCCTAAATTAGGGTTTGCGGCACATAACATGTGTCGCAAAATGATCTCAACCATCCATCTTCGCAGGTATAGATGGAGGGTGTGGATGTAGATTTAAAGGGCCCTGAGCATGTCAACACAATCACCATAAGCCCGTCTGCACACATGACCAGTCGGTCAGGACCAACCATGGTTGGTTGTCCCAATTCGTGCGCACAAAACCAAGTATAACGCATGGCCGGCCAAAACCCTAATTAGGTTTTGTAACGATCACGAGCGTCCGATTTCTCCTAATCGAATGAAGGGATTAGGGGAAAATTGAACAGGTCTAGTGAGCATCAACATGATCACCGTGGACCCATCTATCTCCTCTCCCGACCGACCAAGGCATACCATGCTTGGTTTCTCCAAATCGCACGCTCAAACTAGCATGGTCATGCTTCCCAAATCACAAACTGATCTCGACCACTCAACTTCGCCAAACAAATTGAGTGGCATAGATCACGTTTGCATAGGAAAGTGAGGTATAGGCGTGAATATCAGCCTACCACCTACATGCCAGACCAAACGGCCGAGACCGACCAAGCTTAGTCGTATCGAAACGCGCTCCTTGAAGTGGCATACCGCGCCCTTTAGGAATCCTTTGCGGCATATAATTTCTGTCGCAAATCGATCTCAGCCACTCAACTTCACCGGTAAATTTGAGTGGCCTAGATCAAACCTTCATGGGACATTGAAGCATGGACATGGACATCGGCATGCCGTCTACACTCATGCCTGATCGGTTCTCCATGAAATGTCTTCCACGCTTCTATTCGACCAAGCTGAAAGAGGATACTTGCACACCTCCTAAACCCTAATCTGACGGTCGCAGATGTGGGTCGCAAGTCATCTTGACCGTCCAACTTCACTAGCCTAGACAGACAGCCTTGGATAGGAGTTAGGCGACCAGTGAGATATCACCGTGATCACCGTCTGCCACTCTACCACACTATGTGGTCGGCCAAGGGAGGGATTGCTAGCGCAACCTCCAAACCATCACACGAAGTAGGAAGGGCATAAGGCTCAACAACGATGCTTCATATATGCCGAATACATTCTATGCATAACATGCATAGAATACACACAATGCTGTACAAGTATCGAATTCCTAAATAACTTAGTTATTTAACTAGCATTACATGCTACCTTCTGTGGGTCCCATGATCCATACACTCGAGACATCAATCATGTCACAAACTGGGGGATACACACTGGGGTATTGGTTTGGCGGTTTACAGCGTGCAGCATGCAACGCGCCATCACAAGAACGTGTTAGGAATACATGTACGGTTAGTGATGATGGGAGAAGTGGGCAAGATTGATCGTGTGACACTAACACACCACTCCACTTCCTCCACTTCCTACGAGAGACGTGAGTAAGGCTCAAATGACTTGTATAAATAGGTTCTCCTCCCTATTTCCAAAAAACAAAGCACGACACAGAAACCAAGTGTTAATATGAGACTATTCAAACACCTGCTCGCATTATTCGTAAGCCTACTCGCCTCTCTTTCACAAGTCATAAACAAGCCTACACTTTCACAATCTCAACACCTTTTTCGCTTCCCTCCCTAAGATAAACCCCATCTCTTTCACTTTGTGACCGAAACAAGTCTGGAACGGCCATTTCTTGGTTTATGCCAGAATTGTATAGATTGATCTCTCGAATCAAAAGCACTCACCGCTCAGTGCATTTGTTTAGGGTTTAGATTCATTTCTTAGTCCACACACGCCCCAAATTACCAAAACCAGCATAAGTAGTTTTTACGCATAAACAATTGGCGACCACAGTGGGAGATTAATATCTCGGTTGCGATATCAATTTCCAATTTCCAATTTCATCTTTCAATACCCGATTCAATTTTCGCAATTTCAAGGGGATAGATCTTAAAACAAATTCAATCAGAAATTCAGTTCAAGATGGTAGGACTCAGGTCTGGATCAACAATCAATTCTGATGGAGCTAGTGTGGATAACACTCCCGGTGTCGATGTACCTGTCAGTGGAGCTACCGTGGTCAATACATCTCGTGAAGCCGTCACTTCTATCACCAACACTAGCGGATCAGGAGATATTCCTGTAGGTGTAACGCCTCCCATCACCAGAGCCAGAGCAGTCGCGAATCCCGGCATCTCCTCAAGTGTAACGCCTCCGGTGGTTACCAGAACAACAACTTTCACTCCTTCATCAGGACGAGGAGCCGGAGGGACGAGAGGAGGACTATATCCTATTACCATTGCAGACCTGATGGACAAGCAGGAAGTTCTTGCTAAGACTCAAACGGATATGGCTATAACTCAGAAAGAGGTATTCACTTTTCTTAAGACATTAACTAATCGATTGCCACAAGAGCCACGACAGCCCCTGGAGCCAACAAGGAACACATTCAATGTACTGAAGAATGTACTTCAGCGGCGCGGACCTACATGGACCTGATCAAAGAAGCGATATCAGATATAAGCGATCCTGTCATGGAGATTCCTACACTGGGGACTGATCCTCACAACGATCTTTCTCAATTCAATAGTCTCACTATGATCCAGAGGTCAGTGGATCAGGAAGTCTTTTCTCTAGTGTAAAATTTATGCGAACGTTTACACCTCTCGAAGAATCAGCGGGAAGATACGTTTTGCTGCAATCAACCAGAGGAAGGTCACAACCGGGCCCTACACGTTACTGCACGTATCAAGGATTCAGAGTTCAAGAGGGACCTCATCGACATAGGAGCGTCTTCGAATGTGATTACCCTCAAGACAATCAGAACAGCCAAGGTTCGCCCGAACAAGATCGTACGACAGCCTACCACGATGACAGACTTTGAAAGAAACCAAACCAACACGTACGGGTATGTCAATATGAATTTATCTGTAGGGCCCGTCCAGTCAAAGGTGAAATTTGAAGTCATAGAAAAGGATCTCGGCTACCATATGATACTGGGGAGACCGTGGCTTCATGATAATAGGATTGTCCCTTCGATGTATCATCAGTGCCCGAAGACTATGCTGACTAAAGAAGTCGTTTGTATTCATGCATCGCTGTATCCTTATGTACCGATATGTGGAGTAGAGTTATTTGAACCAAGAGAATCTCCGCGGGAAGAACTAGATAAAGTTCATTGCATCCTAATCCCCATGTGGGCGTCAATCCAGGAGGAGGACCGACTTGCATATTCTCACAATGCATCTTTGCTGACAAGGCGTTCTTCTTCATTCGGTGAAGCAGCGACCCATGTTCACACTAAGAGGGAGACTGAAGCCCAGTATCCCCACCCAGTTTAATGCTACAAGAACGATGAGTCACAAGAAGAGGTGCTAGATGCTCCACGACATCTTCAAGACGGCACCAACTCCACGATTGAAGAGCTCGACGATGAGGAATCTATTAGGCCTATCTCCATCAGCTCGACCTTGTGTAGGCATTCATATAATCTCCGATCCAGGATAGTTAAACAATCTCTGAGGAAATTCAGGCACGAGATCAGGTGTTTCATGGATTCCAAATACTTGAATGAATGTTACCCCAAAGACGATTCTCCTCTATCTAACATCGACATGTTAGTAGATGCCACCAGCGGACACGGCATGTTCTCCTTCATGGATGGATATAGCGGCTACAATCAGATAAGGATGTATGAGCATGACGTGAGTAAGACAGCTTTTTGAACTCTTCTCGAAAATTTTATTATATTGTAATGCCATTTGGTTTAAAAAATGCCGGTGCAACGTATCAACGCGCTACGATGGCAATCTTCCAAGACATGATGTATAAGCAAGTTGAAGACTACATGGATTATATAGTACTCAAATCAAAATCTCGGGTGGCCCACATAGGAGTCTTACGACAAGTGCTCGAGTGTCGTGAATACAAGTTGAAGATGAATCGTTTGAAATGCGCTTTCAGCGTCTCTTTAGGAAAATTTCTGGGATTCCAAGTGACTGTTGAGGGGATCAAAGTGGAACCATCCAATACCCAATCTATCCTTATGACGCCGCCTCCGCAAACTATAAAGAAACTCCAGAGCTTCATGGGCAAGAAAGGAGCAAGTTTTGTCTGGACAGCACTACAGCGGGAAGCGTTTCGGAAGATTCAACGAACATTGTCATCTCCAAATCATCATAAAGGGTTCGCCTATTATGTCAGTTTGGAAGAAGAGCGAGCCCGGGACATCTTTAGATCTAATGGAGCCAATATCACAAGGGAGCAGCCTCAAAAATATAGGCATCATCATGTCGAGAAAGAATCCACAGCTTGGGTGAATCACTCTGTCATACTTAAGAGGAATGATTCAGCGAAATAGTGAAAATCCAAATGATTATGTCAAGAGGTCCCGAATTCAGGCACTGAAGGGTCACAATCCAAATGTGATTGAAAAACAAGTGGAGTAATTGTGCATCAATAGGATGGTACCTGTCAATCGTGATTTTTCGAAGAGCCTGTGCTTTTAGACACCCTCTGAACTCTGTGAAGCTGCTAAACGCTCAGGTTGCAACAACACCTGCCCTGCTAGAAAGAACAAGCCTTCTCGTCATAAAGAGCCTCATGATGTTCGTGGAAACATACATCTCACCAATAGGAAGTGCAAGCTTTAGCCTTCTGTAAGAAGTTTCGTTGAAGCAGCAAGAGGAAGACCACCGAGATACAACATCCTGCACATCCAAAATCACCAACTCCGGACTCCAGTACCATATGCATGACTGCCACAATGGTGAACCAACGTCCAATATATTTCATATCTGGATTAACGGTAGCTACGTCAATGAGAGACGCTTTCAGAATCTGTCTCCCGTAGAAGAAGTAGTTGCGTTACCAAAGGAGTATGACTAGGGACTGCTTACCACTGCCCATCTCAAAGATGGTGAATTTAGAGAGGTGCAAGCACGCTATCATTATGATTCCAATATGGCCAAAGATGAGGATATACTCTAGAGAGAAGATATAAAGACGGCCTCGTGAACCTAGCGTGGTAACATCTATCAAGTCGAGAGCTCTGGATACTCGCGAGTAGGGGACTGTCTCCCTCTTCTCTATTCCATGAAGAAACATCAAGAAATCTATCAGTTCCAGCGTATCCCTCTAATAACGAGACGATCTCTACCGTTATATGAAGAGTGCCAAGCTCGTGCAAGTTGCTATCATGCATCTTCTTGCCAATCTCTTCTGATCACAACTGAAGCTAAAAACCATTGTTCATTTGTTTCTACTAGTGCCCGAGCTTCACGATAGCAATAACTACTACGGACAGAGGAAATCCGAACTTATGCATATTTTATTTTCCCATGGAGAAGTAATAGAGTCACGGAGAAGAGATGGTGATATCTTTATTATGGTAAACTCACCGAACATATAAGATAGAACCATATAAATCATGCTTGGGGACTGCGGCTCAACATGAAATTCCTTCGCCATCAATCAAGGACTTCTTCAACACAAGGGAGATGGTCAATCAAGAAGCATGTAATTTACAAGGGAAACCCAAACTGAAGAAGAAGGCGTTTCATTTCTCTCTCCATAAGCAGAAGCCGCTCCAAACGCTCCCTCCAAGTCGCTTTAATGTTCTCTCCATAAGAAGGCGTTTCATCTCTCTCCAGAAAAAGGCGTTTCAGTTCTCTCTCCAAAAGCAGAAGCCTCTTAAAACGCTCCCTCCAAGCTTTTTCAATGTTCTCTCCATAAGAAGGCGTTTCATCTCTCTCTCCAGAAGAAGAAGTCGCTTCATGACGAGGCGTCGAACTCGCAAAAATAATATTTCTCTACTTTTTACACTAGCAAGTAGTATAATGTAAGCAGGATCGTCCCAAGGGAGGTAGGAAGTTTCTAGTTGTTAAGCAAATACTCTTAGCAAAGATGGTTGTGTTCTAGAAAATCTGAAAATAGTAAATTGTATTCAAATATGAGATGGAATTGATTAAAGGTTTATTCTAGACCACGGAATATAAACCAAACTGATATATATCCAAGTTATTTGCATTATCATGTTACTAACAACCTAGAATAATTAGTACGCTCAACTATTCCGTTATTATATCCTAAGCTCACCGGATACGGAAGCGCTCGACTACCGGTTCCTACTTGCCAAGTTTCCTAGAGGTACGCTTACTAGGTGTGACTTAAACAAATGCTCTAAGTTTTATGAGATAAGGTTGCTCCTAGTGATGAAATCAAAAGCATGAATCACCTACTAGTGTTGATTTCTACATACGGGCACTTAACAAAGTCCCATCATCAGTACCCATATATTGCTACTTGCGTTTATATTTCTAGACAATTACGGGTCGAAGAAAATCTAAACTAGCAAATAGATTAAGAATTAATGATTTAATTTCGAACTTAAACCCTTAACAAATAATCCATAAACATTAATATCATAGTAGAAAATCAATCAATAACATAAATAAATGCAATAGAATAAGTTATTTCATATCAAATATAGATTCATATTTCGGGCTTCGAAATCGCCCTTAATCAAAGAGAGTTTTAGTTACTCATAATTTAAAATACTAGCAAATAAATAAATAAAGAAGTAGAATTAAAGTATAGATAAAAATGGAAGAATTAGAAGAAGAAGAACTCGAGAGAGGAAGAGTAGAAGGAGAGGTGTGTTTTTGGGAGGAGCATTCCATCTCTATTTATAGGGGAAATGCGCAACAATTTTTCTGTCTTCAGCCCATGCGCATGCATGTGTTGACACATTTTTCTTCTCTTTCGGCGCATGTGTTGGACACATTTTTCTTTGTGCGCTGCTGCATTTGATGGACTTTACTTTGTTTACTTCACGTTCTCGCCATCAAACTGCCTTTGTTTTCCTTTGTGCGGCGTGTTAGGTGTGTCGGTATCACACGTTTTCTAGCTTCGGTCAATAATGGCAGAAGCTACTCGTTTTCCCTTCGTTCACTCTTCATCACTACTCCTCGAACAGCAGCCAAGTGCTCACGTCATTGTCCCGGTCAAACTGTCATCTCGACAACATCAAGCTCCACCCGTATGAACCAAAAGTATCACAAGTTCATCATTGTTCCGGCAAACATTTCCATCAATGGAGGTAATGAACAACAGCATTATCTGTTGGAGTTAGTAACAACAATAAAGAAAATAAATTGAATAAGCACAAGTGATACTTAGCTTGTTTTGCAGCAACTTGGTGGATGCATCACGTCGAGTAGCATGCGGAGAAAAAATTGATAGAGGCACGTATATGATACGCTGAACTAAAGACAATATCGCCTGCTACTCCTCTAAATAGAGAGATGCTATAGCTTCATTAGCGAGTTGCCTCCAGAATACAACTATCGTTAGCATTCCTTCTTGTAGCATACAAGAGAATGCCCTTAGAACTTGGCAGTAAAAAACGACTCATTGAAACCATCTTGTTTCACTCAAAAACTCATAGAGAAAAATGGACGAAATAAAACTTGTTTTTCTCTCCTACTCTATTTTTCTTCTAAAAAATAGAGGAGTTAATATTGAGTTGTTTCTCTTAAAACATGAAAACCAAAACATGAAGAATTCATTTTTGTTTTCTCATTTTCTCTACTGCTCTCTACTACTCAAAACCCAATTGAATTAATTGCTTCAAAAATGAAACATTCGTAGCAATTTTCAAAAGCTTTACAGTTCCAGCACTCTAT
The DNA here is from genome assembly GCA_023529315.1 of Papaver bracteatum. Classification (NCBI taxonomy): domain Eukaryota; kingdom Viridiplantae; phylum Streptophyta; class Magnoliopsida; order Ranunculales; family Papaveraceae; genus Papaver; species Papaver bracteatum. The sequence continues at coordinate 390,459 of JAJJWX010002031.1, read as the reverse complement.
CTCTTCAAAAAATAAATAAGAAGAGTTTTTGTTCTTCTTCTCTCAAAAAACAAAAGAAACAGAAGAGTTCTCTTCCTGTGCTCTAACAATAATACACAATTAAGTCTCAAAACTAACTCCTTCTAGTTCCCTCTTCTCACTTTTTATCTCTTGCCAGCACCTCTCCTTTTTCCCCAAAGAATTAATTTTTTAAAGTCCAGATCATTAAAAAATGGGAGCAAAGAGAAGTCGATATTTAATGTCTGAAAGGATACTCCTACTTAATCATTGAAAAATAAAAAGGACAAGAAGAGTGTTTATAATAATATGAGAAAAGAGAAGAAGGAGACAATTAATTAAATTAAAGAGGAGACAAGAGAAGAAACTAAAGGACTTTTTCTTTTTCATTAGACACTTTTCTTCTGCTTTTGTGAAATGGTTTAAACAAGGGCCTTTAAACAACTTTAGCTTTTGTTAGTTTTTCTTTTACGTTATTTTTGTCCGGTAAGATTCTTGTGCGATGAAAACAGGACGTACAGCTGTCATGAAGACTGTGTCAGAAAGAATCTTCACGCGTGAGACCAAATTCAGAGTTTCAGAAAAAAGATAGGCTCTAATGAACCCACGCCCGAGCCCTACCGACCGGACGGCGGCGTACGTGATTCGATGCGAAGCACCGCGCACGGGAAAGGCAACCTTACCATAGTCTAGGTCTTCCCCCACACACAAAAGTGTAGAGACCCAAAGGGCCATGCCCTTTAGACAAAACCCATGGTATTTATGCCTAAAACTCTTAAATTTTTAGTGTCTGTGGGACTATTGTTTTATCTATTCAAAAGAAAAAACAATTAGAGGTCAATAGGTCTAGGGATCAAATCACGGTCCAACTTATTCAAAACCCCATTTTTTCTAACATTATCAAGAGCCATGTTCCCTGCTAACCTCCTCCGTCACAGCTCCCTTTTCTTTGTCGAGCTTCAACCTTCATCTGTTGGCAGAAGCATCACACCCGAGATTCATCAATGTCGTTCAACTTCCGGCCATGCATTTCCTAACAGTTCTGCCCTGCTCCGACTCTTCCTATTCTTCACTATCATGGCAAAACCCGAGAAGCAAAGCAACACCATTATCCCAACCAAACACCGTAACAACCACTGCCATGCATCTTTCTCTACCAGAGCTCCATTACCATTTCGTCGTCCTTCATGCATGGAAGCAGCATTATGACCACCATCCTCCGCCACACATCAGCAACCACTACATGCTCTCTACCCGAGCTCCAATAGCACCTTCTCACGAACTTCTTCTTTCTGTACATTTCATCGATAATACAGCAGCAAGTCGAGCATCATCACCATCACCATCGTCCCTGAACTTGGTTCACAACCCGATAATGGTAGTATTGTTATCATTGGCTCGATCACCATCACCGAGCCATCTTCTCATCCTTACTGTCCAAGCGAATCACCGGCAACAACAACCATTACTGTGGCATAAAAATCCATCAAACAATCTCGGGTGAACCGGAGATAGAAGGCCGACGGGTATGAGGAAGAAGGTGGTCGCCCCCTTAGCAGTTGACTGGCCTTCATTTAGTAGTTCCCTTGAACCAGGGTACCCCTTAACAGGAAGGTTCCCCTTATCGTATTGCAGGTGCCATTAACAATATTCGAATTTTTACAACCCCTTAAGTAATAGACCGGACTCCCTTTAGCACTTCCCTTGAACTGACTACCCCTTAACAGGAAGGTGTCCCTTAACGTACAGTGAGTGTGCCCCTTAACAAGAGATGCCCATTCAACTGTCAGTCCTGGAAGACTAACAGTTTAATTCTAAGTTCATTCTTATTTTGCCCATAACTTCTTCATTCGTATTTGAACGAGTTACATTTGGTCTTTTGCCCTTATCCTCTCTTAGCTAGCTTCTTTTATTGCACAACTGAGCTCAAATTCACTTCTTTTTGGATTATTCACCTAATAACACACAAATAAGAGAAAACAACCGTAGCACACAATAATATGCAAGAAAACCAACAAATACAAGAATGGAATTAACACTAAATATATGTGAAATATGTGCTTATCACTTCAACACTTCAACACTCTCCGGGACCTGTTCGCTCCAGAAGCTGCTTCAACACTCTCCGGGACCTGCTCGCTCCATAATCTGCTTCAACGCTCTCTGCAGGACCCACATCCACATTTGAGCACACAAGGTTCATTTTTGAGCAAAACAAGCACGCAGTGGGTCCCATGTTTGGGCGAAAAAGGCGGCAAGGTCAAGGCATCAAGGCCAGTGTTTGGTCAAGATTGCAGGGTCGGTGTTTTAAGGATGACGCTCGAGCAAGCACATCAACCGTACGAGAAAATCATGCACATGACAGGTCCGACGTCTGAAACATGTACACGGTGGACCTGTGTTTGATCGAAGCATGCACATCTTCCCATGTTCAAAGCAAGCATTCTCATATCAGGTCCCACACTCGACCGAAGCAGGCAATACTGACATTCGAGCGGAATAAGCACGAAGCAGTCTCTCGACCGAAGAAGGCATAGCAAGGTTGATCGAAGCAGGCAAGACTGATATCATGCTAGGGTAACGCTCGCCTGGACGCCTCTTGAACGTAACATGCTCTAAGGACAGGACGACCTGTCTCTCCTGGTAATATCTAAATTATGTCTCAAAAGTTTTATCTTTATTTGTCACCATCTAATGCTTACCCCACAATAGTGTAACCATTATGCACTAGGCAGGGGACTTAATGTTGATGATGGATTTTAGTTCAGGGCTAAAGTTGTAAAACCAATATTTTGTACAAGCCGTCCTGCAGAGGATAAGACCATTTGATAAGTGATGAATATTTCTTCACTTTATTAATTCACCTAGAATGGAGCATGTAACAACAATCCCCCGAATATTCTGTGAATTTTAGCATTATTGATTAATGCATAAAACGCCTTGTATTTCCTGTGTTGTTCCTAAAAGAACTCTCATTGTTGATGCGACATGATGAATGATTGTTACTCGCAGCAGAGTAGCATGAATATCCAAGTACCAACAGTGAGGCATGCACGAAATGCCCGTACATGCTATAAATCTCGGTGTGTTATACTATCCCGATTGATCATGTAACTCTCGGTGTGTTATACTAGCCCGATTGAGCATGTAACTCTCGGTGTGTTGTACTAGACCGATTGAGAATATAACTCTCGGTGTGTTATACTAGCCCGATTGAGCATCTAGATTGTCCATAACAGTCTAGAAACGATCACGATCATCCAACTTCACCAGCATGATTGGATGGCTCAGATCGAATCCAATACCCCCAAGCAGGTATTGGAATATTCACTGCCGACCCAACGCGAGCCTCGCATGGTTTTCCTCCCCGAAAGGGGTGGCAAAGCTTTCCAAACCGTCCAAACCAAGCAGAATGGGCAAGAAACTCTAAATTAGGGTTTGCGGTACATTACATGTGTCGCAAAATGATCCCAACCATCCATCTTCGCAGGCATATATGGAGGGTGTGGATTTAGATTTAAAGGGCCAGGAGCATGTCAACATAATCATCGTAAGCCCGTATACACACATGACCAGTAGGTCAGGACCAACCATGGTTGGTTGTCCCAATTTGTGCGCACAAAACCAAGTATAACGCACGGCCGGCCAAAACCCTAATTAGGGTTTGTAACGATCACGAGCGTCCGATTTCTCCTGCTCGAATGAAGGGCTTAGGGGAAAATTGAACAGGTCCAGTTAGCATCAACATGATCACCATGTACCCGTCTATCTCCTCTCCCGACCGACCAAGGCATACCATGCTTGGTTATTCCAAATCGCACGCCCAAACTAGCGTGGCCATGCTTCCCAAATCACAAACTGATCACGACCACTCAACTTCGCCAAACAGATTGAGTGGCTTAGATCACGTTTTCATGGGACACTGAGGTATAGGCGTGAATATCATCCTACCACCTACACACCAGACCAAACGGTCGAGACCGACCAAGCTTAGTCTTCTCGAAACACGCGCCTTGAAAGTGGCATACCGCGCCCTTTAGGGATCCTTTGCGGCATAGGATTTATGTCGAAAATCAATCTCAGCCACTCAACATCACCGGTAAATTTGAGGGGCCTAGATCAAACCTTCGTGGGAAAATGAAGCATGGTCATGGACATTGGCATGCCGTCTAGACTCATACCTGATAGGTTCTCCATGAAATGTCTCCCATGCTTATATTCGACCAAGATGAAAGAGGGTACTTGCGCACCTCCTAAACCCTAATCTGAAGGTTGCAGATGTGGGTCGCAAGTCATCTTAACCGTCCAACTTCTCCAGGCTGGACAGACGGCCTAGGATAGGAGTTAGGCGACCAGTGAGGTATAAACGTGATCACCGTCTGCCACTCTACCACACCATGTGGTCGGCCAAGGGAGGTCTTGCTAGCGCAACCTCCAAAGCATCACACGAAGTAGGAAGGGCATAATGCTCAACAACTATGTTTCATATATGTCGAATACATTCGATGCATAACATGCATAGAATACACACGATGCTTTACAAGTATCGACTTCCTAAATAACTTAGTTATTTAACTAGCATTACATGATACCTTTTGTGGGTCCCACGATCCACACACTCGAGACATCAATCATGTCACAAACTGGGGGATACACACTGTGGTATTGGTTTGGCGGTTTACAGCATGCGGCGTGCAACGCGCCATCACAAGAACGTGTCAGGAAGACATGGACGGTTAGTGATGATGGGAGAAGTGGGCAAGATTGATCGTGTGACAGTAACACACCACTCCACTTCCTCCACTTCCTACGAGAGACGTGAGTAAGGCTTAAATGACTTGTATAAATAGGTTCTCCTCCCTATTTCCAAAAAAAATAGCACGACACAGAAACCAAGTGTTAATACGAGACGTATTCAAACACCTAGAGACTGCTTGCATTATTCGTAAGCCTGCTCTCCTCTCTGTCACAAGTCATAAACAAGCCTACACTTTCACATTTTCAACACCTTCTTCGCTTCCCTCCCTAAGATCAACCCCATCTCCTTCACTTTGTGACCGAAACAAGTCTGGAACGACCATTTCTTGGTTTATGCCAGAATTGTATAGATTGATATCTCGAATCAAAAGCATTCACCGCGCAGTGCATTTGTTTAGGGTTTAGATTCATTTCTCAGTCCACACACACCCCAAATTACCAAAACCAGCAGAAGTAGTTTTTACCCATAAACAGACGTATTTTTCTACTGGGAGTTTTGGAGGAGAGCAGCGACTAGGGTTTGCTTTCATTTATTTTTCATTGTTTTCATTTTTATAATTGATTATGATTATGATGAACTCAAAAGCTATGAGTAGCTAAACAAATCATATTGGTTATGGGATAAAGTGGATTTCACAAATGATATTTGATTCAATGAATTAGTTGTCTCAACTTTATTGTTTATGATTCATGGTTATATTGTCATATGATTTGATTGTTTGTTTGGTTGAGTCCGGAATCAATCCGATTTGCTTTCATTTCTAAAGTTATATTAGGATTTTCAATACGAAAAAGTTGTTTATCCCTGATTCTAAGTAGCATAGTGACATTATTCCTTATAGTGATACATCTTTATAATTGCATATGAATCATAACCTTTGTTAAAATGAATTAATTCTTTTACACCTGTATTTGCATTGATTAGTCTATTTCATAGATCGTATTGCTCTTATGGAGTTAAACTTAATTGTGCTTTTACACTTTAGGTTTCTTTCTAGGTAGAATTCACATGTGCATCTTTTATTGTGTTTGTGATGAAATTAGAAAATTAACGGGATATTCTTGCAATCAAGGTATCGTAGGACTTTTAGCAAATGAGAGATTAAAATACCAATTCTAGTCATTGATGAAAATACATGTTTGTGAATGATATTATCCCGTGACCAATATCTTCTCCTTATTGATTACTTTCATATTTTATTTGCTTTCCTTTATTTTATTGCTTTGATAAAAACAAAATCCCCCTAAGTTACTTAAGAATCTGAAAAATGTATAACAACAATTACCTCTCTGTGGATACGAACTCTTTCTTACCATGTACTTTATTTATATCTAGTTGAGTGAGAAAGTGAATTATTTTTGACGCTTACGACAACGATCAGCAGTAATATTCAAATGGATGGCATACCGCTCTACTAAATGAAATAGTTATAATAATATTGCCGACGGATCGCATACCGCCCTAATACATAATATTCAATCGGATGGCATACCGGCCTACTTAACTTAGCTAAGAACCGTGGGGAAACACAGACACTCGTCGTAGGGAAATCTCATAATGCATATCACAGACAAACTTATCGTAGCAAACATCGTACATGCAGATATAACATACATTGCATACAAAAGTAACACAGAAGTAATACATCAAGGTACTTGCACTCATGCACACATATAGTAAAGTCTCATCATGATCGCAGATAGAGAAGAACTTAATGATTACAAGAAGGTTATAGAGTTCCCACCTCTTTTGATGACATGCCTTGCACACCTCAAGACGTTCAATCCACTGGATCATCCTTTGAATAGATCGTTGTTAATAACGGCTAACTATTAATCACACAAGCACTAAGGTTAGCAAAAAGGCTCATACAATACTCTAGTTATAAGTTAAGTGAACTATCTAATGGTTTTAAGCCCACTTATGATTCTACACCTTGTCATATTTATATTTAACACAAATAAAGGTTTACTAATTCAATTAGGATGGTTCTATAGTTCACTAGGTATGTCTTATAAACATATACATCTTTGTAGAAGGAACCAAAGGTTAATTCGGACAATAAAGAGTCCAAAACATCAAACTAAGAATACATGGTACTAAGCCCAAGCCCATTAGGCCTGAACTGGCACGGCCCACTAATATAAGGCCTGGTCCAACAGAGCCAATTGAAGGTCTCTAACGGTCAGGGTCAAACTAACAGTCAATATCAGTCCAAGGTCAAAGGTCAAGTCAATGGTTAACTGGTCCAGGTCAAGTCAATGGTCAACTGGTCAAGTCTGGTTTTGGCCCACTGAACCAGTTCTGAGTCGAACCGATTCAACTCAGTCAGAAATCCTAAGTCGGCTAAGAACAAAGTCAGTCAGACAATCTGACTGAGATGACTAACATGACTTAGTTCAAGAAACAGAAGTTCATTCAGATGTTATCACTAATAACAATTCCAGCAGTACAATTCTAATGGTAAAACTTCTTAACTGAACTTACATTATTTCTAACTACAATTTTCAAACACAAAGCTGATCTATAACTAAAACTTTATTCTCTATTCTGTTGTCATTATCTTCTCAGCCACACACTCCAACACCTCCTGGTCTATAACAACATCCAACACTTCAATTCACCAACACCAATCCCTTGTTTAGTTCTACAACCAGAACAGTTCCCTGGAACCAACATCAATACTAACTCTAGCTCCAAATCTAAATTGTCTCAGCTCAAACAACCATCCCAACTGCAGTACTTCAATCATCCAATTTAGTTCAGTTTCATCATTAAAGTATCTTCCATAAACTGTATGCATACTAATCACAATCTGTAATGACTAATCACTCTCAGCATCACCACTGAATTAAATCTCCAAGTAAAAGCCCAACATTCATATAAACTTTAACTCCGATACCTTCAACTTCCAACCCATAAACAATTACATAACCGCCTCCATACACATCAATCCTAGCAAAAAATATCATCAATCCTTCTCAATAGACTATAGGTCTACAGAGTTCTACTATCACATTTATCACCAACACATTTTCAAGACCTCCACCTGTATCTGTTATACGTCCTCACTTCTTGAGTTCAGTTCAAGTTAAATATTGTCATCTCTACAGCTCATGAATTGTTATGTAAATTAACTCAGGCCATCTAGATAAACATCATCCCCTATAGTTCAATCTAGAAATTCATAACTAAAACTTCAATACCAGCCACACACCATTTATAAGTTCATACAAATATTCCCTGCAAAATCAACTATACCAGTGATTCAACCCTCCCATCTCTATCCGAAACATCTGTGTCTTACTAAAGATCTAAATTCTCTAACTCAGAAACCTTAATTCCAAAATGGGGAAGAACAGGGAAAACCCCTAATTTACCTTGAAATCGAATTAAACTTCATATAACCATTTAGGCTTCAATCAAACACAAACCCATATCCAATTCAATCAAATAACAACAATCCCAAGAAGGAAATTGTAGTTGCAAGAAATTCCACAACATACCCCTCATGATATTATGATAATATTTTCTAGATCTAAACTTATTTGATAATCAAAATAAAGATAAAAGTGCTAAAATTATAAATGGACACTAGGATTTTTACATGGTTCGATCAATTTGATCTACATCCATGGTTCTTCACTATGATTGCTTAAATTTACATTTGATTTACATTGATAATATCCATTAATGGATATTAGTAGAGATCTATGTAGGAGCGGAATATCACAGCAAATGATAATTTACGAAATTATGGAGAGAAAATACATCTTGCGAGCAAAGGAAATCACGAGAAAAGCAAAAGAAGTTCGCGAAGTGAACTTACGAAGGTTCGCAAGATAATTCTCAAATCCGAAATGGCGGGACAACACAACTGTCATATTTGGTAAGATCATATAAATAGCCATTTAGGCATGAGAAGTATGGGAGGTCTTTTGTGAAGGGAAGGATAATTTTAGGAGGAGAGAGAAATTTTGAGAGAGATTTTATTTTCTTTATCATCTTCTTCCCCAAAAAATTCTAGAGCTCCAAATATTCATTAATGGAGTCTCAATTGTAAAATCATGTAATGACATACAATCACTAGTGAAGCATCGTGGATGTAGATCACATTGATCGAACCACGTAAAAATCTTTGTGTCTCCTTTACAATCTTAGTATTTTAATTCTTAGTTTCATATCAAATTAATTAGATTTAGGAATCATTTTAATGGATTCTTATGAGGGTGTAGTTGTGAGATAATCCGCAACTACAATCTAGATCTAGTTTTAGGGGAAGAAGATGATAAAAAAATAAAGTCTCTCTCTAAAATACATCTCTCTGGAAAATCTCTCTCCTTTACAAAAATGTGTCTCTCTTAAAAGTGTATCCCCTTCTTCTCTCTCCTGCATTTCTCTTTATATAGGTGTTTACATAGTGGATGATAGCTCACAAGTAGTGGAGTACATCTCATATTACCCTTCATTTTCGGATCTCCTGCTACGTTCTCTCAGGCTTTCACTACAATTTCGCAGGCTATGCTACCTTCTCGCAAGCTAAGTAAATAATTGAATCTCGCACACTAATGAAATGTGTTGTGCGATATTTGGATCCTACATCTTGCATATTTTTCCTTGAATATTGCTTGAAGAGCGATATTTAAGGAAAAATCCACTTTGTTGTAGTTGTTGGAGGAACGGGCGAAAGAATACTGGACTTGAAAAGTACGTACTTGCCTTTATTATTTTGTGAAGTTCCGAAGCTTTGCGAAGTAAATAAGAAGTATCGTCTCTTGAAGTATGTGAAGTATGAAGTATTATTGAAGAAGTACTCAATCCTCGAAATATAAGAAGTATCCGTCTTTGAATGAGGGTAATAAGTATTGCCTCTATTCATGCGAAATTATTACTCTATTTTTGGTGAGGATTCTTGTACACTTTGGAAATGATTCTTGTCGAGAAGATAAAGAACATAAAATGTTTTGTTGGTAATCCATAGTTGCCTCTGTTCTTTATCTATGAAGGTAGAATCCTTGAGAAAATGTTGAATGAGCGAGTTATTTCTTCATCCTTATCTTGCCTCTGCCTTATAATAGTATAATCTCTTCAAGGTGCTTTTAATTGTGCGAAATAATTAAGCGAAATAACCACATACTGCAAAATAATCACATTCTGCGAAATACTGACACATTCTGCGAAATTATGGCTCATTCTGCGAAATTATGAATACTTCTGCGAAATTCTGAATAATACTTCTGAGAGATTCTGAATAATACTCCTGAGAGATTCTGAATAGTACTTCTGAGAAATTCTGAATAGTACTCCTGAGAGATTCTGAATAGTGCTGCGAAATTCTAAATAGTACTGCTGAGAGATTCTGAATAATACTTCTTTATTATTTTTGATATCTTAGGTTCATTTCCATGTATATATTCGCAAACTTATTTGCTTACATATAATCATTTTCTCAAGCTTATTTGCTTACTCATTTTCTTATGTGGTCTTATTTTGCCTTCCTAGTTAAAGGTCTTATTTCGCCACGTTTCTTTTTTCTTTGCGACAAAATCGCAGGACGTCTTTACACTTTAATGTATTGACCCATTGATCATGTCTTATCATTTCTTCTAGTATTATTGCCTCTGCAGGATATTTTTATGCGACAGTATGACATGCCTAAATATTCTTGCGAACGTAAAGCCCCATGGTATTGCCGTCTTGCGACGAAATCGCAGGATGTCCGTACACTTGCATGCATAGACCCATTGATCTCGTCTTATATTTTTTCTAGTATTTTTTCCTCTTCAGGATTGTTGCACAAATATGACAAGCCTAAATATTCTTGCGAACATAAAGCCCCATGACATTTGCGTCTTTTTTGACACTGTCAGCTCCCTAATGGAGGGTTCCGCCCTTATCTTCCCCATGGTTTCCCCTTCAAGGAGGCATACTTCTACCATACAAGGTTAGCTCCTTCCATCCGATTTTAACAACAACCAGTTGTTTTCGCTGCCTCTTATCCCTTTTTCCTATATGTCTTATGGTTATAAGACTGCACCCTAAGTGGGATTTTCGTCAGGCCGAGTACATCATAGTCAAGACTTGCCAAGAGTGGTAAAGAGGCTCCAATGCCCCCCGCACTCTTGACTCAACAGTGTACCTCGACGCCTTGATCATATTTTGCACCCCTTATAAGAGACCCTCAGTCATCCAACCTAAATCATAAGTCTAGGTTGAAAATCCAAGGTACCTCTCCTGGATAGGTTTTTATGGACCCCACATCTCCATGACTCGGGTTCCAGTAGCGGTGTAACCTTTTCGCTGAGCTATGCAACAAATACCCCCTTCTATGATGCACTATAGGTCTTACATTTGCCTCTTGCGAAATTTTATTCGCGAACTAGGGTGTACGTCATAAAGGTTCGTCCCATTCTAATATGTCATTGATCTCTGCGAAATTTTCGCACATTATCATTCTTTCATTCATTCTTTCGTTCTCATAATATCATATCATTTGAAGCAAAGTAAATATTCAAGAGAAATTCTAATATATTGTAATTCTGAAATCTTTGTAGTTGCGAAATCTTTATAATACTGCGATTTTATCGCATTTTCTAAATCAAATCAAAAATCTTTTATTTTCTGTAAAAGAAATATTTTAGAGAAATATATAAATTGAATTTTCTCGTTTTTTTTTTTTGAAATCTTTGTAATCGTGCGATTGTATCGCTTTTTGTCAATCAAATCTAAAATCTTTTATTTTCTATAAGTAAAATGTTCAAGGAAGTGGTACTTAGCTTTTGCGGCTTGCTGTTTTTAATTTCGCACGAAAAATACGTTGCATGAAGTATAAATATCACTTAGCAAAAGTAGATGTGAGAGGCAAGAATTGAACCCGCGACCTGCTACTTGCATATTCTCGCATCATACCAACCGTGCTAACCATCCTATGAGAAGTGTTTCTGCGAAATAATCACCTACTTTCTTTTTGCAAAATACCCTTGCGAAATTATCAAAGACTTTGAGAAGTAAACATTTGCATGAAATAAACGAACATCTGCGAAGTATTCGTGCTGTGAACATTCGCAAGGTAAAACATCTGCGAAAGGCAAAAATTCTTTGCGAATGGGGAGATTCTAATCCTAGACATTAAAATCCTTCTCCTTGCTACTGACCATCTATACTGGCTTCTGTTTGCGAAAGAAAGACATACTACCGTCGTCTTATTACTATCTTCTCTTTAGGCAACTTTAGAAAAAATGTGAAAAAATATTGTTGCGGTGAGACTCGATCTTGCGACATCAAGCTTCTTCTTTTTGCTAGTGACCATTTGTGCGGGCTTCTGTTTTCGAAAGAGATTAGATTCGCGTAATTTATTCCTTTGTACTCGCTCTTTACATAACAACCAGGAGTTTGCTTCTTCTTCTCCCTCTTATGGTCACAGACTTATATTGTTTATCATATTTATACTGTTTAGCGAATTTTGCTACTATCTTTGATTTTGTTGTTGGTGGGTAATTTTCTCTTCGCAATGTTGGTGATCTCATCAGCCTTTCTTCTTCACACTGGCTATTTTGCTTCTTTGGATTTTGTCCATTCTATCACTTTGTTCTTCCTTCCATTGGAGTCTCAAACTTTAGTTAAACTGGTGCTATTGGTTTTAGCTAAACTCCATTACCTCACCTATGATTTGTGTTCACTTTTGACTTAGAACCGTTGAATTTCTCTTTTGTTACATTTGTATTCATATCTATTTTTGTTCTTCAATATATCCATATCTTCGTGATTGTAACAAGTTTTCTTCGTGCTATCCTCTTCTCACAGTTAATTTGTAGCTCTTTCCAGCTTAATACTTCTTCGCAGCTGCACAATTTGTTCGCAGGAACAATCTAATTCATTCATTTTCCCTTACTACATATGTGTCTTTATTTTTCTTTATCTTCTTTTTCGCAAGTCCAATGTTTTTCTTCGCAGGTCAACTTTGAACTTGCTCGTTCTTTAACTAATTTATTCTTCAATTTCGGTTCTTCGCTAGAAGCTCTTCTCTAATTTTACTTTCCGTCCTTATACAATGACTAAGTTGTGCGTAATCATATACCCTATGCGTCTTTGTAGTCTTTGAAATTCGCTTGTTTTATGCTTCATTTTTGATGTGATTGTGTCAATTTTGCATCTTCTTGATTTCGCGAAGATGAGTTATAGAATTAGAATGATAGAAAGATTTGTCAACCCTACTTTCTGCAAAAAAAAACCAATCAAGTCAGGGAAGAATTAAGATAATTGTTATCATGCGAAGAATCAAATATATCGTTGTAAGTTCGCCTAGGTTTGTTAATAAGAACTTCCCCAAACCAATTGAAAAATTTTACACTCCACGTTTTTTGAAATCCGATGGATGGGTTTGTAAGAAAAACTTAGTTGGTTCAAATCTGTAAGCAAAATTTGTTTTGGAGAAAGATGTCGTTATATAAATTAATTTTTTGCAAGAAAAACAACAAAATTATCGCAATAAACAACCACCAAATCTGAGAGTTAAGAAAGAAAAAGATGAGTTAAGGGAATAAGATTCGTCATATTTTAGCCCAATCGTTGGTGAAGATGATGAGGGTTCACTGAATCTCATTAACTTTCCATTTTATTTTCATCGTCCCTTGATTTGTTCTTACTGCTGCTGATGTTATCTATTGTTTGAAGATGCAAATTCTTCGATGGATTTTTCGTTTTCGTCCCCGAATTTTGTAGATCCAGATACACAGTAGCTAATTTTTATGAATCTCCTTCAAACTAACAAGCAGACGTCCCCTCCTTCTAACGCCAAAATGTAGTTGCAGGAAATCCCACAACACACCCCTCATGATATTATGATAATATTTTCTAGATCTAAACTTATTTGATAATCAAAATAAAGATAAAAATGCTAAAATTATAAATGGACACTAGGATTTTTTACATGGTTCGATCAATTTTATCTACATCCATGGTTCTTCACTATGATTGCTTAAATTTACATTTGATTTACATTGATAATCTCCATTAATGGATATTAGTAGAGCTCTAGATCTAGTTTTAGGGGAATAAGATGATAAAGAAAATAAAGTCTCTCTCTAAAATACATCTCTCTGGAAAATCTCTCTCCTTTACAAAAATGTGTCTCTCTAAAAAGTGTATCCCCTTCTTCTCTCTCCCGCCTTTCTATTTATATAGGTGTTTACATAGTGGTGTAGATGGGGAAAAACGATTTGCTGGTTTTTGCGGAATTGGGGAGACGAACGTGCAGAGGAGATTCCTTGAACCGAGCGAAATGTTCAACCTCAAACAGATGCACTACAAGAAGGGAGTGCTGTAAGTTCGAGAGATCAATCTGTAGTACTCCGGCCTAAACCAAGACAATGGCCGTTCCAAAGTAAATTCGGTCACAAGAGAGGATGGGTTGATCTGTAGGAGGAAAGCTGAGAAATGTGTGAGATCAATGATGATCTGAGATTGTAGGTGTGTTGTGAATTCAGCGTGATAATTCTCTGAATGATTGAATCTTGCCTGATTGAGAGTGATTTCTGTGAGTTCGTGTAGACGAAAGAGTGTCTGTATGAACTTTGGTAAGAAATTGCTCGTTCAGGAGATCGTTGTTCGAATGTTTAAAAACTCTTCGAATGTTGTTGTTTCAATCAGGATTCAGAGACATTATATAATGCCGGAGTTGAAAACACCATGATCCCATGAAGTGTGACAGTTTGCTGGAATCAGAGAGTGGGGAAGTGGGAAATCGTGTTAAAACAATTACTCATCGTGCAGAGACTTGGTTAATTTTCCACCGACTATCTTGCTGATTCTTCTAACTGATTGCACGACTTGCTCACATTCTCGTCGTGGATGAACACACGTGCCGTAGACCGCCAGACCAAAACCCTAGTTGATATCCCCCCAAGTGACACGATTGATGTCTCGTGGTTAATTTAGTCAGTTGTTGATTTCATGACTTCGTGGGACGATGAGTCCACGTATTTTCTGAGTTAAATATGATTTTGTAAAATATTTTGTAACTCATGGATTAAGCGTGTCTACTGAGACAGTGGTAGGATCCTCACGTTGATGTGAGCAAGTGTTGCTCGATAATTTGTTTAATATTGATAGTTTGAGTAAATATTGCTCATCTGAACAAGTGTTGCTCATCTGATGAATTATTGGCAGCGTGACCAAAATATTAATTAAAGTGATGGTAGTTGAACCAAGCATAATTAATAAGAATACTGATCATGAGATCAATGCAAAATTATTAGTGTTTGAATCTAGAATCATGATCCTTAGATTCAGAAACCCTAATTTGATCAATTAATGACCAATTGATGGTTTATTAGAAAATTAACCATGGAATGAAGGAGAACCGGCTTCATGGGACCGTGGATCGACCATGAAATTCTCATATGCCCACGTGAGCAAAAACCAAGACCTCTTTGAAGAGTTGGTGAGTTGATGAAAGAATGATTAAATGCCGGTTTAATCATTTATTGAATTACTGCTGGGTTCAGTATTAGGTGATAAAACCTAATTAATTATGAAAAGGTGAAATACCAACCAAGGGGTCATGAAACCGGCCCTGGGTGGTCACGGGATCAAATGATGATCGCTTCGTCAAATTCTGAAATTATTTGGAGAGTTTTGGACCTAATACGTGTAATTGCGCAAACCCTGGTCGGTCAAGGTAACATGCTTTCATCATTGAGACGGCCGTGTCTTAGTCCTGAGAATTTTGATATTTTTCGGTGCACGTTTGAGCGATCATTTGAGAAATTATGACAAGATTAGGGTTTTTTTTATAAAACCGTCAAAACTTCATCGGATGAAGGAAAATAATGAAAAAGTGAAAGAATTATGAAGTGTGGGACCAGTCATGGCCAAGGCATGGCCGTCCGGCCAAGGGAGCTATCCCACATGTTTTTTCATAATTTTTGTAATATTTTTCATGATTTTAGGAAAATATGATAAAACGAAGGAGTTTTGCCAAAATCAAAGAGTTTTTGTTGAAATCAAGGAGTTTCCATGAGATGAAGGAAACATAAAAAATAATAATAAATAAAATAAGGTGCATGTGGGACCGGCTTGGATCATGGTTGGCCGTCCAGAGCCCGGTCCCCTAATTTTATGTATTATTTCATGATTTGAAGTAATTTACATAATTTGAAGGAAATATCATGAAATCAAGGAATTTCATGGGATTATGAAAACATGAAAAATATGTTAATAAAAAAGTGGGACGTGTGAGCCACCTAGGGTTTGGCCGACCGGCCATGGCCCATGCATACGGGTTTCCCTAATTTTTATTATTTTTCATGGGACCAAGGAAATATCATGAGATCAAGGAATTTTCATGAAATTAGGGAAATAATAATAGAATAATGAGGAACCATGAGGTGTGGGGCCGGCTGGGACCAAGGCATGGCCGGTTGGCCAATGGCCACGCCCCCATCATGTTTTTCCCTAATTTATATTATTTCCTCCGCACGAAGGAAGCACCATAAAATTGAGGAGTCTCCTCAAAACAAATGATATTTATTCAAGTGAAAGGTTTTCCATGAACTCAAGGAAAACAAAAAAATATGATAAAAATATGAAACCGATGTGGGATTAATCACGACACGGTCAGTGGGTCCATGCTCTCAGTACCTTGGTCAATTTTTTATTATTTGTTATTTTTTTCATCCTATTTTGCATAGGTTCTTCGTTTCGTCGTATTTTGAAATACTCGTTCGTGCTGTGATTGTTAATGCATCATCGTTGAATACACTTGCACCATTTGAAACAGGGCTTAGTCAGAGGTAGCTCCGATGCCCATGCGTTGAATATTAATTACTAACCCATGGATTTCTCCTAGGAAGAACCATGGTTTGCGTAATGAAATATTTTCGAAAATATTTGAATATTTTCAGAAATTCTGCGGATGAATCCAAGAATTTAGGTTTGAGACAGGGCTCGCTTAGAGGTAGTTCTGATACCCGTGTGTCGAATATTTATTACTAACCCATGGATTTCTGCTGGGAAGAACCATGGTTTGCGTAATGAAATATTTGCGAAAATATTTGAATATTTTCAGAAATTCTGCGGATGAATCCAAGAATTTAGGTTTGAGACAGGGCTCGCTCAGAGGTAGTTCTGATACCCTTGCATCGAATATTTATTACTAACCCATGGATTTCTACTGGGAAGAACCATGGTTTGCGTAATGAAATATTTGCGAAAATATTTGAATATTTTCAGAAATTCTGCGGATGATCCAAGAATTTAGGAATAATTAATTTATGACTTTATACTAGCAGAGTAACCCATCTAGGAGCATTAATTATTCTGATATGAGCTTGATGGAGCTTCATATCCTTTATATAGTCAGGGTAAACTCGTTGTTTGTATCCTGAAGACGTTATCGCTCTATACTAGCAGATCAAGCTGTCTATGAGCCGTCCATCCCGTGATACTATAAAGAAATAATTACTGAAGTATTCAGTATTCATGAGATATGCCGTTGTCCAGCTGTGAGACTACATATCTACATGTACTCTGAGAGAAAGTATTCTCGATTAGAGAATTCGATGAGAGACCCGTGTCTCAAAATTCACGTCCGACTGCTGGATCAGAGGTTCGTATAATTATGGGTGTACGATTTTAGCCTTTGTCGAAAATCCACCATCTACATTAAGTCTCCTACTTAGTGAGGAAAGCCTTGTTCCCCAGTCAGCATTGAATGGTGATTTTCTGGTCATAACAGCACAAGTAATTGAACTCAGTCGTAAGTTAAGATGTTACCGGATTTCGATCGTACAAGCGTACCATGACTTGAAAGAAGATCCCAGTAGCATGATAGAATGTCGTTTGATGAGTATAAGTTGGTGTTTGAACCGCTGATTTGGACGATGGGACCTTGGTCGTTTAGGATTTGCGGGCCGGGCCCATTAAAAGAAATCCTTGTTTTAGGAATATACGCTCGTTTGTTCGTTAGTTTAAGGAACAAACAAAATAGACATGAGTCTATGAGATTTCACGAAAAACAAAATTTTATATTTGTGAGATTTAACAAAATGGAATAAACTTTCGTTCCAAAGGTGAATGCTCGTACGAGAGAAACGTTTTTTTTTTAGAAGACGTGCGTCTGTTAATAAAATTTTTGTCTATGAGCTTTCATGAAATTTTTTGTTTTCGATATGTGAGCGTTCACGAAATTTTGAAAATATACTCTCGCTTCAAAGACAGATGCTCGTGCGAGGGAGCAATATATATATATATATATATTTAAATTTACGTGAGTTTCACGTTGAATATATGTATTTTGTAAAATCAATGTTTTGATCTTGAACAATTGTTTGAAAGTAGATAATTATACATGGTGAAATAATGTCTGTGAGTTTTCATAATTCCATGGTGAATGTTCACACAGTAGAAATGTTCATGATTTTATGAAAAATCTGAGTTTTTTGAACGTCTTTTGTAGGTTCAAAGAGACGAACGATTTTGGAGTGTTAACTCTAGCATTACTATCACCACCATTAGTGGAAGCATAAAAAGGTAAGAGTTAAGAGTTACCATTTTTGTATACGCTGATGTGAGCATCCTGATCATTTCTGTTGTGCTTTAATTCTACTGCTTTTATGAAATCTGCATCTACGGATGATATAATGAAGTAGGAATGTTGTATGGACGTCACAACAACTTTGCAAGAATGACATGTTCCCATGACGATGCTTCCAAAGATGATATCTCTACAGATGCAGCTTCAAGAAAGGGTGCTTCTGAGACCTCTAAGTGATGGTGAGAGATCCTTCATACTGGGTTGTACTTCTGCTTATTTCTTTAGATTTACCACATGATGATCGTATAGTGGAATCCTGGATAGATGTAGACTCCATAGAAATGGAAGAAAGTCTATGGGAGCGGAGAACCAGAAGTAAGGACTGCAGGATGTTAGCAAATGACGTGCAGTCACCAGGCGTTTCTTTGGTGAGTTGTTAGCGCTCCTTATGTCATGAATTTTCCCTGCCGTGCAATTAGGATCACGATGCCAAGTTTTGTTACTTCTTTTAGGCTTTTTCTCCATCGATTGACGGCCTTCAACTTGTTCCCGGCAAACAATCCAGCACTGATGAAGAAGTCGATGTAAGCATGTAGGCGATCATGGCATCTTCTTGAATGAAATAATAATTATTGTTGATGAGTCCAGGAAGAAATCATTGTAGATAAGCAGCATATTAATGAAGCGCACTCTTCTTTGGGGCATGGGGATATGAAGAATTCCCGAAACTCCGAACCAAATGGATATAACATCGTTATCAATGGAGATTCCGACATTGTCGAGCCTTCAAATGATTTGGAGACTCCCTTAGTAAGTATATCTCCTGTAATCTCTTCATAGAAGTATGAAGTTTCTGATTTGTAATGAATGAATGAGAATCCATGTGAGTATACGAGTAAATTCGTCGAAGTACGTCACCAAAAAACCTTTAATAGAAACGCTGTAGAATCTTCGTTCGAAATCATATTTTCGCGGTTTTCATATGTATCTTCGTGCCCAGAAAATTTCCAAGCTTTCGCGAAGAATATTTTTGAGTTTGGAGCATATTTAGGACCTGAAAAAGTTGAACCAGTAAACTTCCAGGAGACTTTCAAAACTTTTTTAGATTGTGTGTTGTCCAATGTTTCGGACACATCGCTTTGCTCGATTCTTCAATTGCTGTGTATTTTGGATATGTTGTAGAGGATATCCATACGAAGAGAATGGTATATGACTCATCTTTAGATTATTTTTATATTTCTCCCAGTTCTTCTTTCAGTACAGGGCAGTGTAAAATCTTCCCAGGCGGGCTTGTTGTGAAATGAGTTCTTGCAACTTCCATGTTACTTGTTGACGTCTAGCATATGTGATAAAGAGATTTGATGATGTTAGACCACTTGTATGCTATAGTTCATGATTTCTTTTGGTTTCATGCTTGGATGATCTTAATCTCATGTAATCTTCAGGTGCAAAATACCGAAGTTGAGAATGAATGAACCCAAAATTACGAAACGAGCGACCCTGAGGTTATTGATAAGGAAGCAACTATATATGCACTTCAAGGCCATGAATATGTTGTTGATGAAGTCATGTAGACCTAGATTTCCGCTGCTTCAGTGATAGAAGGATCCAGGACACCAGCATAAAATACTGAAGAAATTGTTGCCCTGATTATAAAAGTTTCTCCAGTAATTGAAAAACGTATAGTCGTGCATGAATACCCAAGTGCGGGAGTTGTTTTTGATCCTACATTCGATGCATTACTCCCATACCACATGGTAGTTGGTGGATTCGGCGTTCCCATTGGATATGCCAACTTGTATGAGAAGATATGGAAGAAACTCAGTCACATCGTCGTTACTAGAGACCCAAGGCATGCTCATTCTTTAACCATGCAAGTAAGTGTTATCTTGTGTGTTGTAAATGATATATACACCAGGGCTAGAAATACTGCGACTCCAGATGTACTCTTTGATTGGGAGTTCAACTTGGAGAATTCTGAGAGACTTGGATTCAACGTGAAGTGACCTCGTAAGAATATGAATGCTATAAAAGACTCATGTGAAAGTAACATACCCTTTCCAAATGATGTTGTGAATTTTGGAATGTTGTAGAGGATATCCATACTAAAAGAATGGTGTATGACCCGTTCCCAAATTCTTCACCAATTGCTCCCAGCTCGTCAGTTTGTACAGGACAGTGTAAAATCATCTCTGACGGGTTTGTTGTAAAACACTCATGTTGTATCTTTAGACCATTCGCTTGTGTCTTGAACGGTTGGTGAAGAATTTTAATGTCATTGATTCATTTGAGATCAGGATCCCTTGATTGATACATGAGCATGGTGCTTGCAGTGCCATCTTTCTTCTATCAGTCGTAGAAACATCACTTCTGAAACCCTGGTCACGGGACCATAGATGAGGTTTCTCTCGAGATGGGATGATATAATGACCATGGTATCATGTATCGGTGGTAGCATTACTTTTATTAGCACATGAGAGTCTGGTGCCACGAATCTTGGACTGTGAAACTGATCGTCATGATCAGTGGACCGTTAGTCCCCAGTATTTTTTAAATCTCTCCTTTTCGTTTTCTCCTCTTTTGGAAAGACTTGGATAGACGACCCATGTATAAAAGTTGATGTAAAGACCTAGATGGTCGAAGTTGGAGGTACCTTGATGAAGTACTTAGTGGAAAGACCTGGTGGACATCTATCGACTGTGGAAGTCATGAATCCCGTCTAAGAATTGCTTCTTGCATGTTGTACGCTCTGGAAGCTTAGGAACCTCATACGACGTCAAAATTTGATGCTTGACCCCAACTTTTGAAGCTAAGATACCAAGTTATCTCATGAGACAAGAATCACTCAATTTTTAGTTGTAGAGGTCATCCAACGAAGCATGCATATTTGTAATTTGTAATTCCATACAAAATTTTCAGATTTCGTAGACCTGACGGTAAAGGCCATATCTTTCAGCTCGTATGTCCGATTGATGCGCCCTTTTTGTATGTTGTAGAAGAAGCATAGGCGAACATATTTAGTTGAGGAAGTATTGTCCCATTCCTCACTCATTGGTACTTTTTTTCAAACCCATGACCTGAAGTGTATTGTATCTCATATGTGGAGGTGATGAGAACATCTTGTGGAAGACTTTGGATTGTGCTCACCAGTCAGTCGTGAAAGCTTTGGGAAGACTTTCTTGTGAGCATGTTATCAGATGTACACATCTTGATATGAATCATTAGTTCTTGGAGAAGTCCGCTTCATGTGTAACACTTCAGAGAATGATTAGTTGATGAAGCCCTAAGGATGTTGCTCCTGAGACCGTTGTTGGTGTTGAGACCATGAATGATTACGCTCCAGAGATCCTTGTTGATGCTGAGGTCATGGATGGTGTTCCTCTAGAGATTATTGTTGATGCTGATACCACGGTTGAAGTTTCTCCAAAGACCGAAAAGGATAAAACCATGATTATAGATATAATCTTTGTTCATTCTTCTAGTGAGCCACAAACTGGATTTGTTAGTGAGTTGTCATTGTTGAGGTAGATAGCATAAGCAATTTTCGTACTGGATGTGATTGGTAAGGAGAGAAAGTTCCTCAATCATGCAGGGGCTTGTGATGTAGAGAAATCCAGATGAAGTTTCTCAGAATCGCCTTAGGTTGCCCAGTGTACATTGAAGGAGTTTGTACCATCCATGGGTAAATGATATTGCATCTGCTTCATAAGTCTTCTCATGGATATAGTGAAGACTTAGCGACTGTAGTTTAGTTACACTTTGATTGCGCTGGCGGTGAATCAGTATGTCATCATCGTGGTATTTATGCTGAAGCCAGAGGCGTCATTATCGAAGGTATACTCTTTGATTGGGAGTACAATTTGAAGACTTCTTAGATGATTTAGCGTTGAAGTGTCATATCCTTTGAGCTTCGAATGTCTTAGGCTTGATCGTCTCGGCCCCGAGTATCTTCTGTTGATTCAATATCCCTTTCATTACGGTAGTGGGATTCAACACTTGTGCAGACACCAGAGCTTTCTGATTTTATGGGACACATGGACACTCCTGCAAGGCTATGGAGAAATGCCAAAAGTGTTCTTTTCCATGCTTGGACATCATATCAGTAATGAATGTCTCAATGCTCAATTTGGAGAAATGTCAGATTCAACCACTTGGTAAAATACTAATGTGGTGAAGCTACCATTCATAAAATCTTGCAGAGTTGCTAGCAGAATTGAGTCCCCATGCTAGGATAGCATGTGAGGAAATAAATGACATAGATATGTAAGGAATGAGACTTAACTGAGTGCGGAACCTCTTGATGAATGTCTACGCATCTTTTGCAGGTTCTTGCTTCAACCTTGTCAAAGTTCAAAATTCCTCTAAGTGCTCTGATGATGGAATGCCCGTCAAACCTTCTGGATCAGAACTTTCTTCGTTGGAGAGATGTGTAACCAAATGCGCTTTGTAAGTATCCATCTTTTTAGCATGGATCCACGCTCGTCTGAAGGACATGTCATATCATGGATCTTTCTAATTACGCGAAACTTGGTTTCTGTCCAGGTTGGACTTATGTTCACTCTGAGAGTGATGTATCCATGAATATTTCTGAGTGTTCCTTCAAGGTCTCTGATTGAGATGGGAGCATGAATATATTCTTATCGAATGATGCCTGCGGCTCTGAGGGTTTTCAGTAGAATTATGTTGATGGAGGTGCCAGCATCGATCAACGTTATTCCAAATTCATTTCTTCTGAGATTGACTGTTGGTAAGCAGTCCCCAGTCGTGCATCTTCTTAACTTTGTATCGTAGACAGATAGATCAATTTCACATATATGCTCGATCAAGGATTTGAACTGCTTCTTTGACTGGTTGTTCATAGAGTGTAAAGGCTCTGAATGGGAGAGGATTCTTGTGTACTCCTGAGATTCTCCATTTTCTTCAGTTGGCTCTTGATGAACAACAATTTGATTGCATCATCCTGACATACTTCCAGTAACACGATCACTTCTTTAATGGGAAGAGGGAAGTTTGAGTTGTCTTGATCATTTCCCCGTTCGTTGATGCCTGGTCGAGGCTTGTGCATTTCAGGATTGGTTATCTTTTTTTTGCGCCTTCAGATGAGCCTGAGATGTTGGAGAAGCTATGATGCTGTGTCTCAGATTTCCTTTCATTCCTTTCAGTAATAATCATTTGTTGAAGACTGGAGGTTGTACTGATTGTTGGCTAAGATTCAGCTGCTTTGAGGTTCCTCGACCTTGTAGACTTTGCTCAGTAAAGCAGGTGTAGTAGTCGTTGATCGTTTGGCTACTTCATGAAGTTCTGAGAAAATATGGAACCGGAGGTTTTCCAGCGATGTTCTGTAGACCGAGATTATTCTGTTGATGCACAAGTCTATAAGTTGCTGTTATGTGACGTTTGGGTCATGACAGTCCAAGGCTTGAACTGTGAACCATTTCACATAATCATCAGGATGTTTGCTTCTCCTTTGAAACATACTTCCTAGATCAGAGAGAGTGATTTTCTCTTACATAAAGAAGTATTTTCTATAGAAAGTATTAATCATCTCTCTTCAATCGGTGATACTTCCTTGTGCGATGTTTTTGGACTAGGCGTATGCTCTGCCTGCCAGAGACTTTGAAAGTTCCTTTAGACAAATGACATATTATGCTCGTGTTCATCCAATAATTCTTTGGAAGAGGAATCCTATGTATGGAAGCAGGATATGAAGGTTGGTGAAGATGGACATATGATGCCTTGTCTTTTCCTCGATCCTCAAAAAGTGCTCCAGGTCTTCACGAGTGATAAAAATTGAGGGTTCCATTGCTGGAGAGTCACCTGCAGCTTTGCGGAATTATTTATCATGTACAACATGGATTGGAGAGATTCCAGGATCAGCAGTTGAAGATGTTTCTTTATATTTTCCTTTCTCGCGTTGAGGCTGAGTTCGTTCAGACGCAAGCTTGTTTGTGAGAATTTTGAGATGAGCACACAAATCTTTCTGTGCTGCAGCTATGTCAGTCTGAACCTTCATGAGATCAACTATGGTAGGCTTATTTCCTTTGGTTTCTTCAGGAGATCAACCGAAGAGTGGATTGTTGATGGCACCAGTGCCATCACTTGCAGGGGTGATCACTGGAGCATCAGTGCTTGGAGGAGTGGTGTTAGCGGTACCACTATAGCTTGTGATATTAGGATCGTGTTTTGAACTCGGATTAGCAGACCTAAGACCGACCATCCTTGTGATAATTGAGATTGTAACCGAGAGAATGATCTCCCACTGTGGTCACCAATCTGTAAATAGGGAAAAACGAATTGAGGAGACGACCGTGCGAAGGAGATTCCTTGAACCGAGAAAAATGTTCAACCTCACACAGATGCACTGCAAGAAGGGAGTGCTTTAAGTTCGAGATATCAATCTGTAGTACTCAGGCCTAAACCAAGACAATGGACATTCCAGAGTAAATTCAGTCACAAGAGAGGATGGGTTGATCTGTAGGAGGGAAGCTGATAAATGTGTGAGATAAATGATGATCTGAGATTGTAGGTGTGTTGTGAATTCAGCGTGATAATGCTCTGAATAATTGAATCTTTCCTGATTGAGAGTGATTTCAGTGAGTTCGTGCAGACGAAAGAGTGTCTATATGAACTTTGGTAAGAAATTGCTCGTTCAGGAGATCGTTGTTCGAATGTTTGAAAACTTTTCGAATGTTGTTGTTTCAATCAGGATTCAGAGACATTATATAATGCCGGAGTTGAAAACACCATGATCCCATGAAGTGTGACAGTTTGCTGGAATCAGAGAATGAGGAAGTGGGAAATCTTGTTAAACCAATTACTCATCGTGCGAAGACTTGGTTAATTTTCCATCCACTATCTTGCTGATTCTTCTAACTGATTGCATGACTTTCTCACATTCTCGTCGTGGATGAACACACGTGTCGTAGACCGCCAGACCAAAACCCTAGTTGATATCCCCCCAAGTGACATGATTGATATCTCGTGGTTAATTTAGTCAGTTGTTGATTTCATGACTTCGTGGGACGATGATTCCACGTATTTGCTGAGTTAAACATGATTTTGTAAAATTTTCTGCAACTCATGGATTAAGCGCGTCTGCTGAGACAGTGGTAGGATCCTCACGTTGAGGTGAGCAAGTGTTGCTCGATAATTTGTTTAATATTTATAGTTTGAGTAAATATTGATCATCTGATGAATTATTGGCAGCGTGACCAAAATATTAATTAAAGTGCTGGTAGTTGAACCGAGCATAATTAATAAGAATATTGATCATGAGATTATTGCAAAATTATTAGTGTTTGAATATAGAATCATGATCCTTGGATTCAGAAACCCTAATTTGATCAATTGATGACCAATTGATAGTTTATTTGAAAATTAACCATGGAATGAAGGAGAACCGGCTTCATGGGACCGTGGATCAACCATGAAATTCTCATATGCCCACGTGAGCAAAAACCAAGACCTCTTTGAAGAGTTGGTGAGTTGATGAAAGAATGATTGAATGCTGGTTTAATCATTTATTGAATTATTGTTGGGTTCAGTATTAGGTGATAACACCTAATTAATTATGAAAAGGTGAGAGACCGAACAAGGAGTCATGAAACCGGTCCTGGGTGGTCACGGGATCAAATGATGATCGCTCCGTCAAATTCTGAAATTATTCGGAGAGTTTTGGACCCAATACCTGCAATTGCGCAAATTAGGTCAAATTGTGAAAACACGTGGGACTGGCTCATTGCGAGCCATAAAGCCAACCCTGGTTGGTCAAGGTAACATGCTTTCATCGTTGAGACGTCCGTATCTTAGTCCTGAGAATTTTGATATTTTCTGGTGCATGTTTGAGCGACCATTTGAGAAAATATGACAAAATTAGGGTTTTTTGATAAAACCGTCAAAACTTCATCGGATGAAGGAAAATAATGAAAAAGTGAAATAATTATGAAGTGTGGGACCAGTCATGGCAAAGTCATGGCCGTCCGGCCAAGGGAGCTATCCCACACGTTTTTTCATAATTTTTGTAATATTTTTCATGATTTTAGGAAAATATGATAAAACGAAGGAGTTTTGCCAAAATCAAAGAGTTTTTGTTGAAATCAAGGAGTTTCCATGAGATGAAGGAAACATAAAAAATAATAATAAATAAAATAAGGTATGTGTGGGACCGGCTTGGAGCATGGTTGGCCGACCAGAGCCTGATCCCGTGCGTTTTGCCTAATTTTATGTATTATTTCATGATTTGAAGGAATTTTCATAATTTGAAGGAAATATCATGAAATCAAGGAATTTCATGGGATTATGAAAACAAGAAAAAAATATGCTAATGAAAAAGTGGGACGTGTGAGCCACCTAGGGTTTGGCCGACCGGCCATGGCCCGTGCACACGGGTTTCCCTAATTTTTATTATTTTTCATGGGACCAAGGAAATATCATGAGATCAAGGAGTTTTCATGAAATTAGGGAAATAATAATGGAATAATGAGGAACAATGAGGTGTGGGGCCGTATGGGACCAAGGCGTGGCCGGTTGGCCAATGGTCACGCCCCCATCATGTTTTTCCCTAATTTATATTATTTCCTCCGCGCGAAGGAAGCACCATAAAAATGAGGAGTTTCCTCAAAACAAATAATATTTGTTCAAGTGAAAGGTTTTTCATGAACTCAAGGAAAAAAACAAAATATGATAAAAATATGAAACCGATGTGGGATTAATCACGGAACGGTCAGCCGGTCAGTGGGTCCATGCTCCCAGCACCTTGGTCAATTTTTAATTATTTGTTATTTTTTCATCCTATTTTGTATAGGTTCATCGTTTCGTCGTATTTTGAAATACTCGTTCGTGCGGTGATTGTTAATGCATCATCGTTGAATACACTTGCACCATTTGAAATAGGGCTTACTCATAGGTAGCTCCGATGCCCATGCGTTGAATATTTATTACTAACCCATGGATTTCTGCTGGGAAGAACCATGGTTTGCATAATGAAATATTTGCGAAAATATTTGTATATTTTCAGAAATTCTGCGGATGAATCCAAGAATTTAGGTTTGATTCAGGGCTCGCTCAGAGGTAGTTCTGATACCCGTGCGTCGAATATTTATTACTAACCCATGGATTTCTGCTGGGAAGAACCATGGTTTGCGTAATGAAATATTTGCGAAAATATTTGAATATTTTCAGAAATTCTGCGGAAGAATCCAAGAATTTAGGTTTGAGATAGGGCTCGCTCAGAGGTAGTTCTGATACCCGTGCGTTGAATATTTATTACTAACCCATGGATTTCTGCTGGGAAGAACCATGGTTTGCGTAATGAAATATTTGCTAAAATATTTGAATATTTTCAGAAATTCTGCGGATGAATCCATGAATTTAGGAATAATTAATTTATGACTTTATACTAGAAGGGTAAGCCATCTAGGAGCATTAATTATTCTGATATGAGCTTGCTGGAGCTTCATATCCTTTATATAGTCATGGTAAACTCGTTGTTTGTATCCTGAAGACGTTATCGCTCTATACTAGCAGAGCAAGCTGTCTAGGAGCCGTCAATCCCGTGATACTATATAGAAATAATTACTGAAGTATTCAGTATTCATGAGATATGTCGTTGTCCAGCTATGAGACTACATATCTACATGTACTCTGAGAGAAAGTATTCTCGATCAGAGAATTCGATGAGAGACCCGTGTCTCAAAATTCACGTCTGACTGCTGGATCAGAGGTTCGTATAATTATGGGTTTACGATTTTAGCCTTTTTCGAAAATCCACCATATACAAGTGGATGACAGCTCATAAGTAGTGAAGTACATCTCATATTACCCTTCATTTTCGGATCTCCTGCTATGTTCTCTCAGGCTTTCACTATAATTTCGCAGGCTCTGCTACCTTCTCATAAGCTAAGTAAATAATTGAATCTCGCACAATAATGAAATGTGTTGTGCGATATTTGGATCCTACAGAAATCGAATTAATTGAAACCCAAAATTACCTGGTTCTGTGATTCTTTATAAGAACAGCTTCAGAACTTTAATTAAATACCAACCCATTCGATTTTTTATCCAACAGAAACTCAAAACTCCTCGCAATCTATGTTCCAGCTCAAGATCATAATCCTAATTGATTCAACAACATCCCTCCTTCTTCTCCCGAGCGCAAATGATATCAACACCACCACCAGTAATCAAATCCTAATGTTTACCCTAAGTTTCACTTTGATTCGACCTCAGGATCATCTCACAAAATCACCAGAGAAAATAAGCACAGGAGAAGAGAAGAATAAGAAGAAAGAAGAAGAAGAAGAATAATGAATGAATTATAATGAGCTTGGATCGAGTTTATCTCGATGGGTTTTGATGATAAGACCAAGGAAAATTATTAAGGAACCCGACAAATTGATACAGGATGCTAGGTCGGTCTAGATGTAAAATGATTATTTGCCCTTCATACTAATCCAGTGATATCTGAATGACACGTTCGTCTATTCCGCATAACTTTTCTAGATCTATCTAGTGATACTAGTTTCATGCCTAGGTCGTTGTTATATTAATTCTTATCAATTAACGTTAGTCTCTAATTAACCGAGTCATTAGCGGCTGAGTCGTCTCTTGACTAGTCAAATAGCTTTGCCGATCTTAAGGGTCCTTACATTCTCCCCACCTTATACATTTTCGTCCTCGAAAATATAACCCTCCTTCTGGTCTTCAAAACTCCCCACCTTATAGAAAAATACTAACTCTCGACTAAATGCAAGTACCGCTCATACTTACAAATGCGTGAAAAAGCAACTCATTTCAAATGAGTTCGAAACAACAAGAAATGAAACACAAACCTATATGGTTTTCTACAACTATAAAATCTATAATTTGTAGCTCTCAGTTCAATAGACTAAATTTTATATTTCATAAAATGATTGTTTCTAAGCTCACTATGGTGAATTTGATTCTAACAGATAAATATGTCTAAGTTCTTCGCGCTAATGTTTATAGTCTATTATTTAATAATTTGATATTGTTCTATATTTGTCATACATTTATTTATATAGCTAATCCAAATTTGATTTCACGTAAATCTATAATATCTGATATTTTAACTTACTGTTATACTATATATAAATTTTTCCAAATACTGTTATCTACTATAAATTTTCTATTAACAAAATTATTGAAACACTATTGAAAAATGTTAATGGTTCTACGTATAAGTCAAGGTACTCAATGAGTTTCTACATGACAATCAGGATCTATCAAATATGTTAATGTGACTATTTTTCTAGTATTGTATTGTCTACATTTTATAATTTCTGGACTAACCATTCTCTTTTCTATATTAGCTTTTCAAAACATAAAATAATTGGTTTACCCTACAATTTTTAGTTCATTACACGTGCACACAACCAAACAAACAAATCAATCAACCAAATAAATATTTTAGTTGTTCATAGCTTTTAGTGATTAAGATTTATATCATAACCCAATCCAGTTTCAAACTATTTTAATTCACCAACTAACGCTAGCTATAATCTATTGTTGCCCAAGTAAGATCTAATAGTGAATTCTGATACCAACTTGTGACGCCCCAACTCTTAAACCTGCTTAGCTAATAGGATTACAACCTAATCGAAGCATCAAAACTAGATTACCGATTGTAAGAATCATAATTATATAAAGTGCTAATAAACAAAACCCAAACTCTTTGATATCATATAAATGAAGGTCTTTCGAGTGTTAAGAATACAATAATGTGTTGTTTACAGTATAAATAAAGGATACATACATATAATAAAAGATACACTTCAACGCTAGATTCGAAAAACTCTAAACTACGAAAACGGATATCCGCGAGCGTTCCATTTCTTCAAATTACTGAAAAACAGATGTGGTAACAAGTGAGCACATCATCCCAAGGGGTTCCCAGTAGAAAAAAAATAACTCTCAAGTAATCACTAACATGCTTCATAATTCTAAAGATAAAACAATAATTTAAAAGAGACAATGGTGAAAGGAAACATTCAACAATGTACGCATCAAGAAACAAAGGTTAGCAACCAAGCATAATATACACACGAGTGATTTCCCTCAAATAAAATAGTATATCTAATATCAAGAAGGATGGCGTACCGACCTACTAGATACTATTGCCGACGGATGGCATTCCACCCTACTATCTTAATAAACAGTAATTTTCAAACGGATGGCATACCGCTCAACTAAATGAAATAGTTATAATAATATTTCCGACGGATGGCATACCGCCCTACTACATAATATTCAACCGGATGGAAAATAAAAAATAAGAAATAAAAAGGAATAAGAAAAGTAAAAATAAAAAGGGGAAAAAGAAAGAAAGAGGAAATAAGAGGAAAAAAAAGATAAAGAAAAATAAGAGGAACAAAAGAAAAAAGAAAAAAAGGAAACATCATCCCTCCTTCTTCTCCCGATCTCAAATGACATCAACACCACCACCAGTAATCAAATCCTAATGTTTACCCTAAGTTTCACTTTGATTCGACCTCAGAATCATCTCACAAAATCATCAGAGAAAATGAGCACATGAGAAGAAGAAGAAGAAGAAGAAGAAGAAGAAGAAGAAGAAGAAGAAGAAGAAGAAGAAGAAGAAGAAGATGGGATCGAGTTTATCTCGATGGGTTTTGATGATAAGACCAAGGAAAATTATTAAGGAACCCAAAAAATTGATATAGGTAGCCAGGTCGGTCAAGATGAAAAATAATTATTTGCCCTTCATACTAATCCAGTGATATCTTCTTCGTCTGGTGTCTGAATGACACGTTCGAGTAGGCTATTCCGCATAACTTTTCTAGATATATATAGTGATACTAGTTTCGTGCCCAGATCGTTATTAAATAAATTCATATCAATTAATGTTAGTCTATAATTAATTGAGTCATTAGCGATTGAGTCGTCTCTTGACTGGTCTAATAGCGTTCACGAGCTTGAGGGTCCTTACAAGTGAATACCCGACTGATTTTCAAAACAGACATTATCCTTATTATGACCATTGTGTGAATAGTGATCGGGAATGCCCTTTTGAAAAATATGGGTCATACCATGGTGATCCCAATTATTATCCACATGCATACCGGTCATACGAACAAGATTCTTATATTTCTCCTCAACTAGAAGAGGCACGTAGGATACTTGAGTCTACATGTAAGTTACATGAGTCGGCATATAAGTCAGCTGAGAAAAATAGCTTAGTTATGGACGAAAGAACTGTAACAATGAGTGAACCTTCTTTAGAAGACACCCTCAGGAGGTTAAAAGAAAAATTAGATCCAACATTAGGGGAACTTTCTTTAGGACATACCCTTGAGAGGATAGCTGAGTCGACACGTAGACTTGAGTTAGAGGCACAAGAAAGAATTGCTCGAAATAATCTTAATTTCCAATATAGTGTTTCCAATAATACCCTTGAAAATGAGGATAGTTATTTGCATAATCAATATGACGAGTTTAAAATTGGTAACACTACTTGTTTAGATGAGGTTCAACCATTTTCATGTTATTATAATAATGATTATGATGAGGATAGTGCTGATGAAGAATCTGAAATATGTAGGCATAGTGATCAGGATTTTGTTACTCCAATTGAGCTTTATAATGATAATGTTATTTCTAGTTCAAATCCAAATAATTTTAATAATTATACACCTATTCAAAAGGATGAGGATTTGACTAGATATACCCCCGTTTTAGACGATGTAGTATTTCCTTTTTACGAAGCCGATAATGGTTTAGAGGAAGGGGTTTATCCTGAGAATACTATTTTAGAGCCCAAGGATTTAGAAACAATAGTCTTAGACGAAGAAGATGAACTCGTAGAGCTTTTAAATATGTATGAGGATGCGTCACCTGGATATGACCTACAAGAAGCAATTGACCATTTTCAGGATTTTGATGATCTAGAAATTAGGAAAATTGTAGCTATTCTATCTAGAGACTCTCAAAACTCTAAGTTTGGGGGTGATTATCATTCTCCCCGTATTTTACCTTTAGCTCTTACAAAGATCCCTCTGTAGTTGCGGATTATCTCACAACTACACCCTCATAAGAATCCATTAAAATGATTCCTAAATCTAATTAATTTGATATGAAACTAAGAATTTAAATACTAAGATTGTAAAGGAGACACAAAGATTTTTATGTGGTTCGATCAATGTGATCTACATCCACGGTGTTTCACTAGTGATTGTATGTCATTACATGATTTTACAATTGAGACTCCATTAATGAATATTTGGAGCTCTAGAATTTTTTGGGGAAGAAGATGTTAAAGAAAATAAAATCTCTCTAACAATTTCTCTCTCCTCCTAAAATCATCCCCTCTCTCAAAATGTGTCTCCCCATTTCCTCTCATGCCTAAATGGCTATTTATATGATTTTACACATTGGATAACAACTAATCTTTCCCTTAATTTCGGATCAAAGAATCATCATACGAACCTTCGCAAATTTATTTCACGAACTTCCTTTACTCGTAAAACGTTCTTCGTGATTTCTTTATCTTCGCAAAATATTCTATACTCGCAAAATGTATTTTCTCTCCATAATTTCGTAAGTTATCATTTGTTGTGATATTCCGCTCCTATATCTTGCCTATTTTTTCTTGAATATTTCTTGAAGAGCGATCTTTAAGAAAAAATCCGTTGTTGTAGTAATCTTTGATCTTTGTTGATGAAGGAACGAGCGAAAGAATACTAGTCTTGAAAAGTATATACTTGCCTCTATTCTTTTGCGAAGTCCCGGAATGTTGCGAAGTAAATAAGAAGTATCAACCATTGAAGTATAAGAAGTATGAAGTATCCTTGAAGAAGTATAAGAAGTACTTAATCCTCGAAATATATAAGAAGTATGAAGTATCCTTAAAAAGTACTTAATCCTCTAAATGTAAGAAATATTGCGAACCCATCATGCGAACTCTCACTCCATGTTCTTTGCCTCATGCTATGCTGTAATGCAAATAAAAATCTAGATTAGTATTCAACATTTCTTTTATCAAAATTTCTTATTTTTTATTTATATGCTATTTCAAAATGTTTTTGTTTGTTTTGATTTCCTTTGTATTATATATTTCATCTCTCTTGACAAATATTTTTCCATGGAAATGATCCTAATAGGTACCCCCTCATATGACGCACTGAGGTGCTTTGCCTTTTACGAGTATACGCCATAAAGGTTTGCCAGCTACTACTCTCCATGTCGAATATCATATCATTGGAAATAAAGTAAATTTTTCAAGAGAAATATATAAATTGATTTGTGCGAGATGTTTTTCTCGGTTTCTTTTGAAATTGTGAAATCTTGAGATCTTTGTAATTGTATCATATTTGTAATTGTGTGATTGAATCGCTTTTTGTAAATCAAATCAAAAATCTTTTATTTTTCGTAAGCAAATAAAATGTTTAAGGAAAGAGGTACTTAGCTTTTATGTGAGTCGTTGTTGTCTCTTGCGAAGTATGTGATTTGCTTGTGAAGCTAGCAACGTCTTGCATGTTCTCATAGCATACCAATTATTCTAGCCCACTCTTGCGAAATAGAATTCTGCTGTTTTGCGGACTTTTGCGAAGTAAACGAACATTTGTGAAGTATTGGTGTTGCGAACGTTCGCAAAGTGAATATTTGCGAAGTGTAAAAGTAGAAATGCTACTTCTGCGAACGTTCGTAAGATTTGACCCTACGAAGATGATATTCGTAAGTATATGACAGAAAAGAATTTTGATGGGGACCATCTTCGTAAGCACCATCTTCGTAAGAATTTTGATGGGATCATCTTCGTAAGTATATGGGACCATCTTCGTAAGAATTAATGTGGTAACACTAAAGTGGGATAATATACTTCGCATACTCCATGTAGTTGTATACTGGACTTCGTATACTCCAAGCAGGGACGTATAATCATTTTGCGAAGTACATAACTTCATCTTTCTTCGTGAATTTGACTTATCTTCCTGGATGAGTTGTCAACGAACACATACATGCTTTCTTGGTCGACGACGGAACGTTTAATCAATTACTTGTAGTTTTCACAAGTTGAAGCCGTAATTGATCGAATCGGTGGAATTGAATGATCCTCCATTCAGAAATGAACAGATGGAGATCCTTGTACAGATCCAAATGAACTCACACGAGTTAGTGAAGCTGATCCCTGGAAAAAATACTAGATCAAGATGTGAAATTCGAACTAGACGATGCGAAACCGGAAGAAAGGCTTGAATTAACCGATGACGAATTCGTAAACGATGAACCATAACATCTCCCATTTCAGATTGAATTTTCTAGAAAATGAAATTGGGGAAGAAAATAGTAGAGAGAGAAGAGGACCAATTATTAAACGAAATTGTTGATCCAACAAGTTACAGGAAGGATAAATCCATTTAATCTATCCCTGTTTCTAGCGCCAATTATGTAGTTGCGGATTATCTCACAACTACACCCTCATAAGAATCCATTAAAATGATTCCTAAATCTAATTAATTTGATATGAAACTAAGAATTTAAATACTAAGATTGTAAAGGAGACACAAAGATTTTTACGTGGTTCGATCAATGTGATCTACATCCACGGTGTTTCACTAGTGATTGTATGTCATTACATGATTTTACAATTGAGACTCCATTAATGAATATTTGGAGCTCTAGAATTTTTTGGGGAAGAAGATGTTAAAGAAAATAAAATCTCTCTAAAAATTTCTCTCTCCTCCTAAAATCATCCCCTCTCTCAAAATGTGTCTCCCCATTTCCTCTCATGCCTAAATGGCTATTTATATGATTTTACACATTGGATAACAACTAATCTTTCCCTTAATTTCGGATCAAAGAATCATCATACGAACCTTCGCAAATTTATTTCACGAACTTCCTTTACTCGTAAAACGTTCTTCGTGATTTCTTTATCTTCGCAAAATATTCTATACTCACAAAATGTATTTTCTCTCCATAATTTCGTAAGTTATCATTTGCTGTGATATTCCGCTCCTACACCCTCACTTGGGACTCGAAATATGTGCCTCAACCATTTTACAAGATTATCTTCATACACATTTTCCTGAAACTAGTGATGTCCACAAAGAAGATCAGTTGTTAGAAACCCATCCTATGGTTGATGTGGTTTATCCAGGCTATGATACCCAGATTGACTTTGTTTTCTCACCAAATATTTTTCTACCAGTTGTGGGAATGTTTGAATCCCAAATGTGTCAGTTATTAAGTTTTGAGACTAAACCTAATTATTTTAGGAAAATAAAAACGACACATTTGATTAAGAATGACCATCACTCTCATTGTGGTCAACTGTGTGAGTCAAAACTGATTGACTTAGAGGATTCTTAATTATTCAGGCTATTATTATGTGCTTCTAATTTTTTCCAGACCTTAGGACCTGATCTTTCGGATCTTACTTATGAGGAGGTGCAGCCCATGAAAATATTTTATTTAGACCCCTTTATAGAACCTGAACCTGAACCACAACTAGATGTAGTTGTCTTAAATAGGAAACTAGGAAAGGGTGTGCTATGTTTATTCACTTTCTTATTTTGCTGCAGTTTCCTTTTATCTGTGATAACACATTTTGATGCATATGATCCACAGTTATTTCGGTTATTGCTATATTATTCGAGGTGATTAATTCTTACTTATGTCTGGCTGAATATGTTAAACTTAATACTTCTTGGGAGGTAACCCATGCTCTTGCAACACGGTAATATCTTTCCTTAACTCTTTTGCTTAAAATGGTAACCGTTTTTCCTTGTTCATGCTTTTAATTATATCTTTAGAACATTTAGGACAATGTTAGATTTAAGTTTGGGGGTATGGGAGAAACTTCTTAGTTGCATTATTAAACTCCAGAGCCTAGAAATTTATGCTTATTAAGGATGACACTAACCAATCTAAGTGGATGGAAGCATCTTGGTTGTAGGAGTTGAGGAACCAATCTGAGTAGATGGAAACATCTATAAGAGTCTATTCATAAAAGCACAGAGCTCAGGTGTTAGAAATAACATGGTAGTTTCGCCATATCTCGTTGAGTCCTTTTCACTTCTGTTTTTATTTTGTTTTCTTTTTAAAATATGTTTCTCTAAGTGATTATGTGGGGCTAAAGAATCAAGTTATTACCACTACTAGGGTGAAATAGAGTGATTGAGTTACTAAAAGAAAAATAAAAGAAAAATAAAATTAGACCAATTAGACCAAACGGAATAATTCTCAACAATAAGTAAAAATTGACACTTGGATAGCAATATGTGTGTTATCCCTGTCTCTGTCGCCTAAAAAAGCGTGGAACGCAGGATCCACGGGAATTACCATGTAATCTGCTGACAATAGGCATGTGCTTGGATCCGCAAGATCAAATCATGTTGTTAAAAAAAAGTTAATTGTTCAGTGAATAAAATCGACCGATGGTTCCCTTGTATATGCCAGACGAGTTGATCTAGAATTAGGATTCTCGACCACTGGTTCCATTGTATATGCTAGTTGTGTTGATATTAGTCAGACCAGTATCTCAGTCCATTAGGATAGGTTCATTTTGGCAGTGGCCTTCAGACAGATATGAGAAACACCGTTCACCTAGTCAATATCAAAACTATCTACATTTTTCTCTATATCCATCTCTTAATCTATCCATGTGATTTGTTGACTCCGGATATTGATGTCCATAGTGCGACTATCTGAGTAGAGATCTGTCACTTATATATGATTTTAGTATGCTTGAGTGCAAACTCATGTACAACAATTAGAATTTCGCATCAGGGTACTTCCTTCTGTAGTCAATAAGTATGCCAACCAATGAGATTCTTTAGTGCCTTCCAAGGTTCTGCGTAGATAGATAGAGTTTGGAATAAAGTTTTTGTGGGTATATCTCTGGTAAGCCCTCCCGAGGCTATAACTCGGCCACTAGGGCCACCTAGGGGTTTAAAAGCGTGTTGCATATGCTAAATGCAACCGACGATGCCTGCGACAGTGATTTAGGATTTTAGTTTCTATTTTAGATTTGCTCGAGGACTAGAAAATAATAAGTTTGGGGGTATTTGATAAACGCATTTATATGTCTCAATTATGTGTTGTGTTAGTGCTCGATTTTATACTTATTTGATTATTTTATGTTTTTGTAGGTGTTTTTGGAGAAAATAGCTTTTGCGGGAAAATTGGCTCGAAAAGCGGTATTTGCGCTTGTGGAAAAAAAAAAACTATTCGGACTCTCATTTTGGATAAGGGAACTTCAATTACTAAGGGGCACCTCACTTCTATATGCACCCCAATGGCTAAACGCACCCCAGTCTGGATGGGGGGAGGTCATCTTCTCCGTTTGAAAAATCCAATTTGGCAGGAAATTGTTCAGTTCGTCTGCGCTATCCCCTGTCAGCATTTAGAAGATATTTAGAAGGATATTTTCAAGGGATCTGGACTTAATGTATCCTGTTTCGGTAAAACATGATTGATACATGTTTTGGAAACGTAAAAATTGGAAAGAAGAGTAAAACATGAAGGTGGAGAGTATATCGGTGTTTGGTGGTATTCTTGGCAGTTGCATGTAAAGAGGGAAGAAATATATCTCTGCAGATTTGGTACATAGTTTACGGAAGTTAAGAGACGTGTTAACGTAAAGAAAGAAAGAATTTCTCTCATTCTACAAAACAGAGACGTGAGTAATTCTCAGGATATTTTCCGAGTTATTGTGGAAGTTATGCACGGTTAAGGGAAATATATGCTCTAGTTAGTATTCTGTTCGATTAAAAAGAGCTTTAAATAACTCATGTTCTGTTTTCTATGTGCGGAAGAAAAGGAAAGAAGAAAAATAAGCCGAGACGTGAGAGAAAAGAAAGGGAAGGTTGCCTCGAATATTTTGGCTATTGGTTGGCATAAATAAGGTGATTGGGAGGTCACAAAGGCGAGAGTTTGGGGAGTGTTAAAAGGTTCTGGTGGAGCTCTGGTACGAAGAAGAGGAGTTGCATAGAAGTTCTCTGCTGGTGTAGAAGAAGAAGAAGCTGCTGAAGAACATTAACCTGTGCAAGACAGTCATATTCTAGTGTCTTAAGTTTTAAATCTTTTTACCGTTGATTAATAACGCATATCTTCAGTATTGCAACCCCTATTGTAACAATTAATTCTGTAACCACAATACATCATTGCAGATTCGCTGTGTTATATATTTTCTCCAATAAAAACACATATTAAGCCATTATTTATTATTTTGAGCGTGTTTTCACCATGACGAGCTAAACCCCAACACTGGGACGACGGAGGAGGTTGTATTTCATCCATGTGGTAATTAGTTAATTCTTTATTTACTCGTTGCATCAATTTTAATTGAATTAAGATTTCGATTAATTACTTGTGACTTTGTTTGATGGAGCATGCTTAGTCCTGGGGATTCTTGATGTGACATGCTTATAATCTACAAGTGATATTTTATGGAATCTACTTTGGCAAAGAATAAAGTGAATGTTTTTTTTTTAGTTATAATTGCCTAGGATTAATTTCTAAACCACTTGAATATGGAAAACAGTGAAATCCTGAGTCTCAGTCAATTCTTCATCTCGACAACTGTAGGAGCGGAATATCACAGCAAATGATAACTTACGAAATTGTGGAGAGAAAATACATTTTGCGAGTATAGAATATTTTGCGAAGATAAAGAAATCACGAAGAACGTTTTACGAGTAAAGGAAGTTCGTGAAGTAAATTTGCGAAGGTTCGTATGATGATTCTTTGATCCGAAATTAAGGGAAAGATTAGTTGTTATCCAATGTGTAAAATCATATAAATAGCCATTTAGGCATGAGAGGAAAGGGAGAGACACATTTTGAGAGAGGGGATGATTTTAGGAGGAGAGAGAAATTTTTAGAGAGGGATTTATTTTCTTTATCATCTTCTTCCCCAAAATTCTAGAGCTCCAAATATCCATTAATGGAGTCTCAATTGTAAAATCATGTAATTACATACAATCACTAGTGAAGAACCGTGGATGTAGATCACATTGATCGAACCACGTAAAAATCTTTGTGTCATTTTTATAATTTTAGTACTTTAATTCTTAGTTTCCTATCAAATTAATTAGGTTTAGGAATCATTTTAATGGATTCTTATGAGGGTGTAGTTGTGAGATAATCCGCAACTACATAATTGGCGCTAGAAACAGGGAGAGAGTAATGGATTTATCCTTCCTGTAACTTGTTGGTTTAAGAAATTTTCATGAAGATTAATTATTGCTCATATTTTTCTAGATCTACAAATTTTAGGTTCAAAAATGGAAGTTTCATGGAAGAAGATACACTTTCAGGGAGTAAACATCATCAACAATTCAAAGATATGAAAAGAATAAGAGAAAAAAAAAATTAAATTAGTTGTTGTGGTGAAATTCAAGGGGAAAATGGAAGTTTAGGTTGAAGATTTACATGTTCAGGAGATGAAGATAAGATGCAGAAATTGTGAATTCTGTCACAAACAGGAATTCGTGAAGTTGGTTCAGGAGTTAAAGAATAACAGAGAGGTCGCAGGTTCGAATTTGTCTGCGAGCATCATTTTCTTCTTCTTTACAGAGAGCAAAGAATTAGTTCACAATATTACTTCGTTATTTCGCAAAAAGAAGTTAGCCCAAGTGGTTAGCTACGAAGAAGAGAGGTTTAACATCGTATGTTCGAATCTCCCCACACACGAATCATTTTTCGCAGATTTTTGATATACACAGAGCGATTAAAAGAGAATAAGTTGAATGAATCTCACAACCTCAACGCAAACAGTAGCCAGCACAGATGGTCATGAGCAAAGCTAGGGAACTCAGCATCGCGTGTTCAAGTCTCTCTACTCGCAACATTTTTAATATTTTTTCACGAATGAAGTACAATTGCTAAGAAGAAGATCATAGTAAGTTCGCTGATTGAGGACATTCTATCACAACTTAACGATAGAACAGATGGTCATGGGTGTAATCAACAAACTTGAAGACGCGGGTTCAAATCTCACCATTCGCACTATAATTTTGCCTCGCAAATGTTTACCTTGCGAACGTTCGCAGCACCAACACTTCAAAAACATTATATCGTAAACGTTTCCTTCGCAAATTTTCATCTTGCGAATATTCGCAGCATGAATACTTCGCATATATTTGTTTACTTCGTGAAAATGTTTACTTCGCATGGTCTTTGATAATTTCGCAAGAGTACTTCGCAAGAAAAAATAGGTGATTATTTCGCAGAAACAATTCGCAGAGAGAGGGTTAGAACAGTTGGTATGTCACGAGAAAATCCAAGAAGCAGGTCAAGGGTTCAAGTCTCACTTCTCGCACTTGTTTTTGCGACTCACATGAAAGCTAAGTACCTCTTTCCTTAAACATTTTACTTACAAAAAATAAAAGATTTTTGATTTGATTTACAAAGCGCGATATAATCGTAGAATTACAAAGATTTCACAATTACAAAAGAAATTACAAAGATCTCAAGATTTCACAATTACAAAAGAAACCGAGAAAAACATCTCGCACAAATCAATTTATATATTTCTCTTGAAAAATTTACTTTATTTCCAATGATATGATATTCGACATGGAGAGTAGTAGCTGGAAAACCTTTATGGCATATACTCGTAAAAGGCAAAGCACCTCAGTGCGTCATATGAGGGGGTACCTATTAGGATCATTTCCATGGAAAAATATTTGTCAAGAGAGATGAAATAGATAATACAAAGGAAATCAAAACAAACAAAAAGATTTTGAAGTAGCATATAAATAAAAAATAAGAAATTTTGATAAAAGAAATGTTGAATACTAATCTAAATTTTTATTTGCATTACAGCATAGCATGAGGCAAAGAACATGGAGTGAGAGTTCGCATGATGGGTTCGCAATATTTCTTATATTTAGAGGATTAAGTACTTCTTAAGGATACTTCATACTTCTTATATATTTCGAGGATTAAGTACTTCTTATACTTCTTCAAGGATACCTCATACTTCTTATACTTCAATGGTTGATACTTCTTATTTACTTCGCAACATTCCGGGACTTCGCAAAAGAATAGAGGCAAGTATATACTTTTCAAGACTAGTATTCTTTCGCTCGTTCCTTCATCAACAAAGATCAAAGATTACTACAACAACGGATTTTTTCTTAAAGATCGCTCTTCAAGCAATATTCAAGAAAAAAGAGGCAAGATGTAGGAGCGGAATATCACAGCAAATGATAACTTACGAAATTGTGGAGAGAAAATACATTTTGCGAGTATAGAATATTTTGCGAAGATAAAGAAATCACGAAGAACGTTTTACGAGTAAAGGAAGTTCGTGAAGGAAATTTGCGAAGGTTCGTATGATGATTCTTTGATCCGAAATTAAGGGAAAGATTAGTTGTTATCCAATGTGTAAAATCATATAAATAGCCATTTAGGCATGAGAGGAAAGGGAGAGACACATTTTGAGAGAGGGGATGATTTTAGGAGGAGAGAGAAATTTTTAGAGAGGGATTTATTTTCTTTATCATCTTCTTCCCCAAAATTCTAGAGCTCCAAATATCCATTAATGGAGTCTCAATTGTAAAATCATGTAATTACATACAATCACTAGTGAAGAACCGTGGATGTAGATCACATTGATCGAACCACGTAAAAATCTTTGTGTCATTTTTATAATTTTAGTACTTTAATTCTTAGTTTCATATCAAATTAATTAGGTTTATGAATCATTTTAATGGATTCTTATGAGGGTGTAGTTATGAGATAATCCGCAACTACAACAACTTTTATATATATATGTATATATATATTATTTTTTTAAGTCTTGAACCCAATCTCAACAAGTCTGAGAATCGAATCACTTATTTACCACTATCACAACCACATCAGGTACCAAAGACCAATATCCAATGATCAATCAATTTCCAATCAACAGCCAAAGGTTGGATTTCACAATTGATTGACACAACGCACAAACTGTGATATTTCAATCATATAACAAAATATAACGCGGGACATAAATAACATAGACACCAGAAATGTTGTTAACGAGGAAACCGTAAATGCAGAAAAACCCCGGGACCTAGTCCAGATTGAACACCACACTGTATTAAGCCGCTACAGACACTAGCCTACTACAAACTAACTTCGGTCTGGACTGTAGTTGAACCCTGATAAATATCACACTAATTTAAGGTACAATTGCGCTCCTTATCACCTCACAATAATCTTAATCGTATGGTAACGAAACAAGATATTGTGGAATCACAAACGATGAGACGAAGATGTTTGTGATTTCTTTTTATCTTTACCTATTGGAGATATAATCTCAAGACAATTATTCAATTGAACTCGTACGATAAAAAATGGCAAGATAAGATCGCTCAACTACAAGAGAAGTAGTTTCGTATGGCTTCACAATCCCAATGAAGTCTTTAAGTCGTTAACCTACAGGGTCTCGAGAAGAAACCTAAGGTTAAAGGAGAATCGACTCTAGCAAAACTAGCTAGTATCACACAAGAGGTGTGGGGATTAGTTTTTCCATTTGCTAGAGTTCCCCTATATATAGTTTTCAAATCAGGGTTTGCAATCTAAGTTACCTTGGTAACAAAGCATTCAATATTCACCTTTAGATGAAAAAACAGATTCAACCAAGCTAATATCTTTCAACCGTTAGATCAAAACTTACCTTGTCACACACAAATGAAATGTATTTCATTTAAGTTTGAGTAACCATACCTAAACGTGTACATTTGGTTGGTTCACAAATAGTTAACTAATGGTTAGCCATATGAGCACTTTCCTATTAACCGTATTCATCTTTCTCATAACTAGTTCAAATGACCCAAAAGAACTAGTTGAAGAGTTGTTCAGTTGCTTAGGTCTTTATGCATAGACACAATTGAAAAAAAATCGGTTTGATTCATTTGAATCAATTCATGAACAATATAGCCACAGTTTTCAAAGATTACATTCCTTATAAATTATTGTTTTAAGTTCATGAACTACATATTTGAGAAATAACCAGCTTGGGTATGCGTACGGATATGCGTACCTTAGCTACCAGATTTTGAGTTGGTTTTAGTTTCTAAACTCAGCAGAATTTTTTGGGTAGAAAAGTTCCACCAGTACGCATACCTAAGGTGACTGGTTTATGAGTTCTTAAACGCCAAACTCAGTAGAATTTTTCATTTGGAAAATTCCGCCAGTACACCTATCTCCATTACCAATACCGCATACACGCACTTGATTTACAGTACATGGATTTATACACTAATGTGAGAACACACT
This sequence comes from Papaver bracteatum, assembly GCA_023529315.1. NCBI lineage: Eukaryota > Viridiplantae > Streptophyta > Magnoliopsida > Ranunculales > Papaveraceae > Papaver > Papaver bracteatum. The sequence goes on along the minus strand of JAJJWX010002031.1, from coordinate 346,919 downwards.
ATATATGCTTATATTCATATATGGTAATCTCAACTCTACATTTCAATCATTTAAATATTCTTCTATAATATTATAACAATCATTATTCACAACTATCGTCATCAAAGCTATTTTCAAGATTAAAACGCCATCATGACTTTCGTCACGGGTAAAGATGAAAATGGTTAAATCGAAAGCTTGCCAACACATATTTCGAGAAAAAGAGAGGCGAGTAAACTCAGCTCGAAATAGCAAATGTGTATGTATTAAAACTATCATACTTATATGAATTTTGTCTCAAAAGTAGGAGATAGAGTAGACTTTTGAGTAGATGAGTTCAAGTCTCCACATACCGTTTAGTCAGATGAAGTTCCACTGGTTCCTTGAGTAGTTCTTCGTCTTCGTAAGATAATCACCATGGAGTCTGGAGCTCAAATATACTTGATTGTCCTAGACTGATACTAAGCTATAAGTAGACTAGATATCAAGACATTAGTTTTGATCACTAACATTGATAAACATGCTTGAGATAGCAACGCATGCGAGTTCGACCGAGCAATGCTCTAACAATCTCCCCCTTTGTCAATTTTAGTGACAAAACAATCAATACATATGAATTACAAAATAGATAAAACTTTGTAGCTTCTCGTCCAAATTTATTTTCCAAGTACTCACATGATTCCATAGATGTTCGGTTCAGCATCATAGTTGTTGAAGTTCCGTAGCCATAAAAATGAGAAATCAAAAGCTCTCAATCATTGTTATACATTGTCATAGTATTATTACACAATATCAAAGTTCAATTGTATCACAACTTTGACAACAATACCATGGTGATATATATCACTCCTCCTTAGTCAATATTTTCGTCTCAACACGAAAACCATTCCCCCTTACATAATGATCCGAAAACCATATGTATTTGTAGTGTGAACTACATATTATTCTCTCCCTTTTTGTTAATAAAATTGGCAAAGGTAAGAAAACGGGATCCTAATGAAATTTTCACGGAGATGCTTTGTATGGGCTGTCGTAGGCTCAACAAATTAATAAATATATTTCCCACTAATTAACTGGTAATATAGCGGTAGTAAGATATCGTTCCCACATAGAGATGTGTAATTGATAGGTTATTTGAAATAACAAGATAAAGTAAATAACAAAGGGGGGTTTTGGTTAATAAGATATAAATAAAAAGACAATAATAAGTAAAAGAGATGATTAAGGAATCATTCTCCGTTACCAAGCGTTAACATGATTAGAATACTTATCTATCTTCCGTTAGAACCATTCATCGCCAACTATAGAATAGCAGGTACACTTAGCTATCCCCAAAACTCCTTATATCACTGGATAACATGTACGCTTAGTCACCGGATTCTATTCAACTGAGCCGCCTTGAGGTACGCTTACAAGGTGTAACTCGATCGAACGCTTTAGGGTTTGTGAATTTAGGTTTGATTCCAGCAGTAAAACTCAGTACGCTCGGTTCACTTACTGGTGTTGTTTCCACACATGATTGCTTTACAGAATCCCTCTGCAAGGTCTCATGTTTTCTACTTGTGTAGGAGATGCACAACAATTACGGATCGCTCAACTCTCTACTAGCAATAGAATAATTAATAGACTAATCTAGTTGCGCACCCAAACCACTCTAAGAATCAATCATAAACCCTAGATATAATGAAAACAAACGATGATGATTAAAACCTCAAATAGATTTGTATTATTAATAAATCTTCACGCTTAGAACATTGAATTCATCCTTAATCAATAAAGGACTTAGCTACTCATATTACAAAGAAGATGATAATGATAGTTTCCCCCTAAAGGGGTAAACCCTAGGTTTTTGATGTAGAACTTGTGATATGAGACAATGATGATTTTACATAACCTAATACCTTTTTATAGGTTTACATTGCTTGGTCTGCAAGTATTTAGTTAGGTTTAGGAACCCGACCCGAAATAAAGAAATAACGAATCCAAACGTGCCCTTAAGTCTTCCAAGGTGTGAATACACGTTTCCCATTTGCTAAGTTTGCGAACCCAGTCCGCAAACTTAAAATTCCAGAAGATATTTTCAGAATTAAGTCTTCGAACCCCGTCCGCACACCTAGTTCGCGGATTGCACTATCTTCGGTTTTTAATAGAAACTGTTTTGGCCACAACTTCTTCATCCGAACTCGGAATGACCTCATTCTTTTTGCATTCTTTTTATCTTTCAATTATCTTCAATATGATGATAAAAATCCTTGATTTGAATGAGTTAAGATCGGTCTCTGGCCCTTCTCTTGATTTTGAGAGTTTTGCTCCTTTTCGTCGCTTTTCTCCACTTCTCTTGGACTTGGGAACTTGGATACTTGGAATAATTCTCTTCCTAGCTCTTTTAAGGACATTGTATCTCATTTTTAGATGATTCACCTAATATAGGAAAATAAGAGAAAACAAGAGTAATAATACGAAAATATGCAAGAATAATAGCTAAAGAAAGTATGGAATGGACACTAAAATCATATGAATTATGCACTTATTAAATTCCCCCACACTTTGTTTTCTGGAGTTTCTCTCTCCTCAAGGTTTTCTCAACTCTAAATAATACATCATCCTCATCTGGACTTACTTGAACCCTTTATATAGGAAATTACATTGTGGGTGACAGCTAAGTTTTCCCCTTCTTTCGGATATACTCTGCGATCTCATCGTGGTATTTACAATATTAATCTTCGCCAACTTTTGTAATCCTCGTGAAATAACACTCTCATAGCATGTCTCTTCAATCATCAGTTATTATGATGCTTCCTCGTGACGCTCGCCAAATGTTGTTGAAGAATCCTCACGACACTCTCGTGAATAATGTCATTTATACTTATAGGAATATTTGACCTTCTCGTGAAAGCGTTGTTCTTATTATGAGAATATCGTTATGGTGATATTCTGGTACTACACGTTGCGAGTTCAAGAGGAAGGTGAAGGAGAAAATGCCAGAAGAAGGCAGAATGAAGACACTGAATAAGAAGTAGAAAATCTCGCAAGACAAGAAATACATGAGCGCAAAAGAAGGGAGGTTGCATTGAAAAGACCAATGGAGAAAGATTCAGGTAGAAATGAGCAAATCCTGAGAGAATTGGCAGAAATGAGGGGAATATTAAATAGTAGAAGAGAAGGAGGCAGAAGACAACTTGATGAGGCCATTGAAGAAGCTGCGAAAACTCGATTTAATCAAGAAGTACAATTAGGTGGAATACCTCCAAAATGCAATTTGCCAGCGTTAACTAGTATTTTTGATGGAACTACATGTGTTGTTCAGCATATTAAAGCCTATGTTAGATGTATGCTACAGTGGGAAAACCATGATGATGTACTGTGTAAATATTTCGCATCCATCTTAACTGGTGAGTCGTTAAAGTGGTTTGAGGGTTTACCCAAGAATACCATAACTTCCTTCATTCATTTACAAACTACCTTCTTGGGAGCATACATAAGTAACAATTCTTCGCGACCTGGGATTGAGAATGTATTTGGGTTGAAACAGAGTGTTGGAGAGAGTTTGAAGCATTTGACATTAAGATGGAAAACGATGTGTAGCGAGATGGCTGGTAGAGTAGACTAGAGATATCTCATTTTATCATTCATCAATGCCATGTTCGCAACCAATCTGTTATATATCCAAATTTTCAGAATCAAAAATACAATCACAATGACAGAGCTGCGAGAATTAAAAGAAGAGTATATTGCACTGGAGGAGAAGCAAAGTGAGATGGAATCATATCCAATCGCAAACACTAGTTCAATAGCATTACTTCCTGAGATGATTAACACAGTGGCGAGTACCTCGCAGCCACAACAAGAAAAGATGGTGAATGATAATCAGCAGAAATTAGTAGCTATGGGAAGCCGCGATAAAGAAAAATTGGAAAGAGAAAGGAGTTATTACAATCGTGGTGGAAATAATAAAATCCAAAGACTTGATCAGCCTCAGGAATCTTATGGAGGACAAAGGAAAAATTATTCTAGAGGGAAAGGAAACAAGAGGATAATATGGGAAGAAATTAAAATGCCACCTCTAAATGCTAGTATTGATAAAATTTGGATGGATATTATTTTAATGGAAAATATACCATCACCCTGGAACATGGGGAAATAGCCACATCCGAATAACCGAAATCAAGAATTTTGCCCCTATCATCACTTTCATGGCCATTCAATAAATGATTGCATAAATGTAAATAGAATAATTTTGAGGATGATAGAACAGGGAAATTTGAATCATTTTCTAACAGGGCATCCACAACCTCAGCAGTTACCACCAGCACCAGAAACTCGCAGAATAAATATCGCAAATGGAGCAGAAACATTTGTCATCGAAGTGGGGGCTAAATAAAAGAATCTATTCTGTAACTCCATTGTACATTCTTATAAAACAATTGAGGATTTCCATGACAATGTTCTAAGCAGAGTCTTTGCGAGAGACATGGATGGAAGAGAGATAATGAATATTGCGAGAGTCTCGCCATTAGAGGAGTGGCAAAAGAATATTATTTCTTTCACTGCACAAAAAGCACCAGAGCCGGGTAAAACGCATGATAATCCATTAGTAGTGCGATTAGAAATAAATCCAAGGTATAAATAAGAGGAATAGGATGAAGAAGAAGATAAATACGTTGAAACAAATGATTCATGGGCTATTGATAGAATTTTGATTGACACTAGAAGCTCAGTAGACATTTTGTTTTATCACACTTATCATACAATGGGAGGAAGAGATGAAGATTTGATCCCTTCAACATATAAAATTTATGGTTTTAACGGAACAGCAAACAAACCCAAAGGGGAGGTTACCATGAAAATTCCATTAAAAGAGATATCTTCTAAAATTCAGTTCTGCGTGGTTGATATAGAATCTCCTTACAATGCTTTGATTGGGCGACCTTAGTTACATGGGATACTAGGTGTGGCATCGACCTTTCACCATTGAATTAAATTTTCCCATCCCCATGGTGTTGGAGTGATACAAGGAGATTGGACTGAAGGAAAGAAATGTTATGAAATGGACATTGAATCCTGCGAGCAAAGAATTGCGAGGAACAGAAACTGGAAAAACAACGTTAAACAACAACAAAGAAGTGAAAGGTTAATGGTGGATGCGATAGAAAGGCGAGAAGATGAAATGATGTAAGATTTATGTATGCAGAAATAAACTGACTGGCGAGCACGTTGCAAATGAAGCAGAGAGTAGTAAGTAGAAAAGGTAAAAATTTCAGTTTAAGAAGTTAAAAAAAAAATGGATAGTTTGTTGAAGAAAAATTTATTCATTTTCAAGATATGTACTTCTTGTTGAAAGAAAAAGATGACATTGAAAGATCATATAAGAATTCAAATGCAAAAGCATAAGACCTTGCGATATTCACAAAAGAGACACAAGAATGGGACGAACCTTTATGTCGTACACCTTAGTTCGCGAATACAATTTCGCAAGAGGCAAATGTAAGACCTAAAGTACATCATATTAGGGGGAATCTCTTTGTATGATTCAACGAAAGGTTATACCGCTGCTGGAACCTGAGTCATGGAGATTGGGGTTATAGAAAACCTATCCATGAGAGGTAACTTAGATTTCCAACTATATAAGGTTATACCCTGGTTGGACGACCGAGAGTCTCTCCTAAGGATTGCATAGTATGACCAAGGCGCCGAGGTACACGGTTGAGCCAAGGGTGCCCGGGGCGTATGAAACTACCCTGGACATTCTTGTCAAGTCTTGTCTATGATGCTTTCGGCCTGAAGGAAACCCCACTTAGGCTGCAGTCTCGTAACTATAAGCCATATATGCATAAAGGATAAGAGGCTACGAAAACAACTGGTTGTTGCTAGGACTGGATGGGATGAGCTAGTCTTGTATGGCAGAAGTACGTCTCCTTGAAGGGGCAACTAGGGGGAATATAAGGGCGGCACCCTCCATTAGGGAGCTGATAAGTGTCTTAAGACGGCAATGTCATGGGGCTTTATGATTCGCAAGAACATTTAGGCCTGTCATATTGTCACGTGAAAAATATTCTACAGAGGCAACAAGCCATGAGAAAGTTAATATGAGATCAATGGGTTTTTACATGAAAGTGTAAAGACGTCCTGCTATTTCATCGCAAGACGGCAATGTCATGGGGCTTTGTTCTCGCAAGGGAACTTAGACTTGTCATATTGTCGCAGGAAATTCAAAGAATCAAGTTAAGGCAAGATCAATGGGTTGTTACATGTGAATGTAAGGACGTCCTGTGATTTTGTCGCAAATATCAAACGTGGAGAGGTAAGACCTTTAATTTGGAAGTCAAAATAAGACCACACTAAAGATTATTAGAAAACACAGAATAGCCGCGAGATTCTGGCAATAATTCTGGATGTTATTCTATAAATTTATCATATTGCAGATGAATAACAGAGGCAAGTATGGGAATGCATGAAATAATAACATTGTTATTCATCATTATATGATAAATCTATGTAGATAGTTAAAGATTGATGATTATAGTAACCATATTGCAAAAATAAGTTGTTTTTTAATGTACACAAATATAAGCAAGGGAAATTTATACACCAAGGAGTATTTAAAAAGGGAAAAATCCGCAAGAAAAAAGATATAAGTTTACAAATTTTATAAAGAAGACCAAAAAGAGGAAACAAGACTACTTCGATTCATCGTCATCTTCACCAGATTTTTCTTGTTCTTCATCTTCATCATCATCTCTACTAAATTCTTCAGTTTCACTATCAGAGATAATTAGGTTGGGAGTGTTCGCTGGGATTTCTTCCATGAGGAAAGGATACAAAGAATGAGAAATATTATGAGCATCGCAGACCTTCTTGACAGAAATATTCCGAACGGCAACAAGAGCATTGTTAAAATTCACAGTAGAAATTTTTAGTTGCTCTTTCAACCTTGAACATTTTTCATTGCGAGAAGCAAGATCTTTCGCGAGCTTTTCTTTTTCAACATCAAGTTCTTTAACTCTTGTAGAATATCTCTTCTCGGATTCTGCGAGTATATAACAACAGATCAGAGATTTGACAGAAATATATAAGAGACAAGAAGATATTAAGAAGGAATAATAAACAACCTTCTCTTTCAGTGATCATATCTTTAATCAAGGATGCATGTTCAGTAATGAAGACTAACATCTACACCTAGATTATTCCTGGCATTATCAAGAACTTTCGCAGCCCAGGCAAATTCTTCATCATTACTAATAAGAAGACAAGAGCGAACTTGGTTTTCCTTCGCAAGAAGTTATCTATTCTCGCATATAAGTTTATCCCTCTCAATTTTAACATCAGTGAGAATTTCATGAAAATCTGCTAAGGCTTCAGCACCATTTTTAGCAATATGGTCTTTCTCATCAATAATATCACTATTTTTACTTCTTAATCTATTAGTTTCTTCTTTTGAATCAAGATAAAGACGCTGAAATTTATCGGTTAAACTCAAGTTGAATATGTGCTCAATTTTCAAAAGATGAAGTTTGGATTTAAGTTCATCTAGGGAAAGAGATCTAATTTGATCATCTGAGAAATTACTTAAATAGTTATTAAGGCGAGCAAGAATGGTATCCTCATCTACAGGTTCAGGGAAAGATCAGAGGAATGTAGCCTCATCAGTAAGATTATAAATATCTGCAAAAATGGTTACTTGGATAAGCTAAAATAGGAAAAAAGAATTAAAAGAAAAGGAGGAAAAATTCATACCATAAAGTTGCTGATTAGATTTTTCGAGGTTAGAGATCTTTTGTCTATCACTTGAAGCATCAATTTCTAATTGCTTGTTTTTCTTGCGAAATTCAACAACCGCAGCTTCTAGTTCTGCTTTACTCTTGCGAAGAATTCTAGTCTCAGACTCTAGTTCATCCCTTTGGTTGCGAAAACCAGTGCTCTTCTTTTCAAAAATGGCATGCCTTCTTTCCAAGTCTGAGGCAACGGCAAAAGAAGCTCTACCAGCCTATGAAGAAATGGTTGGGTTTGTCAAAACAAATTTAATAAGAATTTTGGAATAAAAGAAAGAAGTGAAGGAATAAAAATATACCAACATACTGAGAGAATTCAGAAGACTGGGAGACATTGATCTGGAAATTCCTTCAAGAGAGTCATCGTCAACTAACAGGGTAGCATCGCAAATCTTTGCGAGAGCTAAGCATGTTTCATTAACAGTTTCATATCCAAAGTCATGAGGAATGCCACGAGGGTTACCAAATATATGAGATAATTGAGTCATAGAAGACTCAGGTTGAAAATTTTCCCTCACGGTGAAAATACCAGCATCATCATCATTGCCATTATCATCAATATTCTCGCCGGAACTCTCACTAGATTGAGAATAAGAAGGTGTAGGAGTTTGAATTATTCTCTTTTTTGAAGGGGGAGCAGTAGAATTTTCCTTGCAAGGAACAATGGGTTTACCCTTAGGAGGAGCAGTAGATTTTTCTCCGCGAGGAATAGCATATTTTTCTTTGCGAGGACTATATTTGCTTTTGTCTTTCCCTTTAGTCTTCGCAGGCCTTATGGGTTCAATTTCTTCAATAACCTTCAAAAAACGCAGACGAAGGTAAGAAATAGAGGCAACAATATATTGTTCAGAATGTGTAAAGAGTATTTCTTACTTCATCTTTGAAGGACTTAAGAGCTAAATAAATGCTGGGATTCCCACTTTTCTGATAGCTAAGTTTCATTCTTTTAATCTGGAAAAATTGGAATGATCAGCGAGAATACTTATCAGGATATGAAAACAATAATAATTTGGGAACACACCTCAGAATCCTTTTCAGTCCAATAAAAGATCCATGGTTGATACTCTGTGAGATTCGCAGGTAAATTATGAGTACCAGAAATATAAGAACCCTCTAACATTAAGGGGAATTTGCACCATTTATCATCTTTGGAATAGCGAGGGGATGAATTTTTTCCTGGATGCCAGTCAATGTCCATCATAAGGACCTTGTCATCAGCAATGCCATCTTTCTTTTGTAGATGAACACCCCAACAAGTTCTATCGTTCTTCATGGGGATCACTTCATAATTTATGAAAAAATTCTCCACAATATAATTTTCAGGAATGATTGGAATATCTTTAAATTTGGGATTCTTCGAATCCACAGGATATAGAGATTTTTTACCGGCACCACGAGTAGCATACCCAAGTAACATATGGATACAATCTCCACTCAATTGATATATTGCTCGCGAAAATTTCATAAAATAAGGGAAGTTCCGGATTGAAAAGGGGAATGGGAAGACCATCTTCTAACTGACCTAGCGAGACCATAATTTTCTCGCTGGAAGAAGGATGATCAGAAAATAAATTAATAGAAAGTTCAGATCTAGAAGATTGATTGGGGATGGTAGATAATTTAAAACCTAGACCTTGAAGTTTCTGTTGATGAAGTTCAAAAGTAGCTTGATTTATACGACTAACAGGGGCCATTTTTTAGTATGGGAATGGAAAAAGAGTTGAAATCGAAGATCAAAAGAGGAAGAAATACTACAGTAGCAGATCCAGAATTTATGGAAGAACAATAAATTTGCAGAAATTTGCAGAGCGAAGAAAGAAGAAGGTAAAAAGAAAGAAAAGAATGAGGAAGTATTTATAGAATAAGAAGAATCTCGAGAAGATAAATATAATTAATGCGAAGAGAAGACATAGACGGTTGAAACGCAAAGGTTGAAAAGGACGTGTCAGAAATTGAATGGAAGAAAAAATACGTGTGATAAATCTAGCGAAGGATGTAGAAACGTGCCAGAGTGAAAATAAAATGGAAAGATGAACAGTTGAGGCATTTTTATTCTCATGACCTTTCCTTCTTCGCAGAAAAGACATGAGAAGAGGCAAGATGTAGGACCAGAATATCGCCACTATATTATTCTTGCGAGAATTAACGATATTCCTGCGACTTATGCTGCGAGATTCAATAACAACAGACTGAATAAGTACTAATAAGTGACGTAATGAATGATGACAGCCAAAACACGAGAAGAGCGTGATGATTCTACGAGGATTATAGTACCTGCGAGAGTTGATATTATAGCTGTTGCGAATGCCTCGGGGGCCAGATCCGAAATTAAAGGACAGCTTAGCTGTCATACACTATGTAACTACCCTATATATAGAGGACCAATAGATTTGAGAAGGGAAATAATTTTTGAGTGATGAGAAAATCTTGAGGAGAGAGAAAACTTAGAGAAGGCGGTTGTAATCTTGATTTCTTATATTTCCTGTAATTCTTTCTGGATCAAATTAATAAAAATATTGTTCTTCATCTTCAAATTATGTCTTAATCTTTGTGAATTCTTACTAAGGGTGTAGTGCAGGATTTCCTGCAACTAAAAAACCTACTCCTATCTCTCGCCTTAGAAGAACCACTAAGGATGGACACAAAGTAGTAGCTAATAATTAGCTTGCATAAGTTTTTTTAGCTGCAACATCCTACATACATCCCAATTCCCACACACAAGCAATTACTTATTATGAAATTCAACATGATTGCTAAACTCTACTAAGATAGTCATCGTACTTGTTGCAACGTTTGTCACAACACTCGCATACTGAAATCACATGGATAGATAAGAAAATGGAAATAGAAAAGTGAAGTGCGCAAATGTTGACTTAAGTGAAAGATGTTACCCACAATACTTGTATGAATATCGTCAAAGGATATATATAGTGCATAGTTGAGAGAAGCACCCATTTAACTCGACCACATGATTAGATACTATAAGCGTATGTTCCTTTTCAGCAAGTACATGATAGTCTCCTTGGATCCTGCGTTCCATGTTTGTTTAGGCGACGGAGACAGGGACAACGTTTCACACATACTGCTATCCAAGTGTCAAGAACCTCATCAATAGTCTTTTTTGACTTGCTATACAATGATGATATGGTTTTTGTTTTCATAGACTATGATAGGTCCGGAATCGTGGATAATCATAGTCGATGAAAAAAAAAAACCATATCATCATTATATAGCAAGTCAAAAGACTATGATTATCCGCGATTCCGGACCTATCATTTATTAATGTCGATAAAAGAAGAGGAGCCTTACGTATATATATCTTCTTTTTTTCTTTTTCTTTTTCTTTTTCTCTCCCTCTTTTTTTTTTTTTTTTCTTGGATCACTCTTACTGAGTATAATACAATTGTCTATGGGGCTTTCAAATACTCAACCAATGATTACCTTGCTACAATATCCACGGTAGTATTAGGATCCCACCAAATCACTTTAGAGAAACATAAAACTGCAAAAATAAAAAGAAAGCGATTCAATAATGATTAATTGCGAGGATGAATCTTTCAAACGACTACCATAGCTTAATTTTTCATTCAATTATGAACATATATAATTAAGGATTGAAAAATGACAAAATGGAACTCAATCTGTAAGAATTTTTCAACCTGGAAAGGTTAAGAGTGTCATCCTAAATAGCTCATAATTAACTCCAAAATATGAAGTCTCAAGATGCAAGAAATCAAAGAGTATTATTATTATTATTATTATTATTTTATGCAAACCAAACATGCTCAACTACTCCCCCACACTTAAACTCAACATTGTCCTCAATGTTCAAAAATGAAAATTCTGATTTCTTACATTACAGCCCTGAAAAACTCAAAAACTGTACCAATGGGTAGGGAACTAGGAAAAACATCCTAAACGAAAGTTGTTCGACTATGTGTTTTCTATAACCTGTCAAAATGGCACAATTTTTCCATAAATGGTCTGACTTTTATGGCCTCCGGTCTGGCTGTCATGCTATCTGAAAAAGTTCTGGAAAATACAAAAACTTAAATGTCCAGGCCTATCGCTCCAACTTAACAGACTCTGAATTCAGATTTTATTTTTGGAAAAGAAAGATATGTCTGTCTCTTTAAAATTTGGGGTCAACCACTCAAATCGGACTCAGTATGAAGTCTCGAGAGTTATTTTCGTAACAACTGTGCAGTCAGAATTTTCTGACGAAAATTGTTCGTCAAAACTTTCATTATAGATATAGGGCTTTGTAAAATCTAAGATAGGAATGCAAGATATAATATGAAAAAACTAAGAAAATTAAAAACAAAAGGAAAATAGATACAAAACCGATGGGTTGCCTCCCACGCAGCGCTAGGTTTAACGTTGTCAGCCCGACGTTATTGTTATCGTCCGTACACCAATAATCTGAAAATTTGGTAATCCTTCCAAATAAAAATCTGCAATTCAAATAATAGCTTCACAAAAGCGTTAGTGCAAAATATAAATATTGAAGCTATCACTTTATTGAAGTTTCCCCAACACTTAGTCCTTTCTACACTTGAAAGTGGATAGAGAACATAGAATTCGGGAACTTCAAAAGGTTCCTTAGCTTGGTGAACCTGCACAATACTCGAATCAAACACATCAAGTGGTGGATACTTAGAAGAAAAATAATCCGTTAAAACTTTAGAAGTACACAACTTCAATCCTAAGTGAGGTATTTTATTAAAAGTTGGGTTAACAACTCTTTGAGAAGTTATTTCGATTAGAGGAAAAGGATCAGTAGATATAGAATTATGCAAAGGATTAGACAAACCTTGTTTCGGATCCTCATTCGTAATTAACAGTGAATTATTTACCTCAAGTATATCGTGGTCCTCTATTGAATAATTATTATCTAGCTCAATTGGGTCTTCCACGACTTCAATCAATTAGGTTTCATTCTCAGTCTTCATCTCTTCAACAATCTCGTCATCGGAATCAGAATCTTCCCCCAAAAAGTCTAGTTCATTGATGCAACTCCTAATTTAGTTGTTTGAGTACGTTGCACCATTTATAACAATAGATATGTCATACCCAATCTCCTACTTTTGAATAGGCGAAGGATCTTTATTATGATCCGGAGTTTGAATAATCGTATCATTGTTGCAACACTCATACACTTCTGCGGACTCATATCTTTCCCTAAGGAATGTTTTCCAAGCAATAAATGCATCTTCCTCAAGATCTTCATCATAATCTTCATCATCCATAGGAATTTCAAAATCTTTTTGGTTTTGAGGCTGAACTTCTTCCCCATTCCTTGTCTCCTTGAGTTGAGCAATTTTTATTTTTAAGTTGTCCACATTCCTTTGAATTTCCTGAAGTTGCTCGTATTATTCATCTTCAATTGTATGGAGCCCTTGTTGATGTTGTGCCATCACTTGGAATTGGTCAAGACGTTCTTCAAAACCAACACCTTCACTCACCACATTATTTCCAGACCAAGTCTCCCCTTTTTGAATAGGTGAACGATCATAAAAACGATCAGGAGTTTGGTTAGATATATTATAGCAAGATCCGGTTGATGTGTTATTCTCCACGATTAGTTATTCATTAAGGGGTTCCGGCGTGGACATATTAGAATTTAACAGAAGCATAATCTGATCAAACTTCTGCTCAAGTTCAGGAGATAAACGATTAGATGTATAACCATCCTCCCATCCTTGTGATTGTCTACATACATACCCGTCATAAGGTTGTTGATATGTATGTGAATATCCATAAGGTTTTGTGGGATATTGATCATAACCAAAAGATTTGTTTTGATTATACCCATAGGATGGTTAGTAGTTGTCATATGAATGAGATTGAAAACCATATTGATTACCACTTTTATATTTGTAATCTTGTGATCCGTACATGTTATTTCCGTAAGGAAACATGATAACTCACAAGAACAATAAAATATAAAAAAAATAATAAATCTAAAAACAAAAACAAGCTAAACAAATAACAAATCAATTAGCGACTGCTCCCCGGCAACGACGCCAAAATTTGTATGGGATGTCGTATGCTCAACAAATTAATAAATATATTTCCCATTAATTAACTGGTAATATAGCGGTAGTAAGATATCGTTCCCACATAGAGCTGTGTAATTGATAGGTCATTTGAAATAGCAAGATAAAGTAAATAACATAGGGGGTTTTGGTTAATAAGATATAAATAAAAAGACAATAATAAGTAAAAGAGATGATTAAGGAATCCTTCGTCGTTACCCAGCGTTAACATGATTAGAATACTTATCTATCTTCCGTTAGAACCATTCATCACCAACGGCAGAATAGCAGGTACGCTTAGCTATCACCGGATAACAAGTACGCTTAGTCACCGGATTCTATTCAACTGAGCCGCCTTGAGGTACGCTTACAAGGTGTAACTCGATCGAACGCTTTAGGTTTTGTGAATTTAGGTTTGATTCCAGCAGTTAAACTCAGTACGCTTGGTTCACTTACTGGTGTTGTTTCCACACATGATTGCTTTACATAATCCCTCTGCAAGGTCTCATGTTTTCTACTTGTGTAGGAGATGCACGACAATTACGGATCGCTCAACTCTCTACTAGCAATAGAATAATTAATAGACTAATCTAGTTACGTAACCAAACCACTCTAATAATCAATCATAAACCCTAGATATAATGAAAACAAATTATGATGATTAAAACCTCAAATAGACTTGTATTATTAATAAAGCTTCACGCTTAGAACATTGAATTCATCCTTAATCAATAAAGGACTTAGCTACTCATATTACAAAGAAGATGATAATGATGGTTTCCCCCTAAAGGGGTAAACCCTAGGTTTTTGATGTAGAACTTGTGATATGAGACAATGATGACTTTACATAACCTAATACATTTTTATAGGTTTACATTGCTTGGTCTCCAAGTATTTAGTTAGGTTTAGGAACCCGACTCGAAATAATGAATCCAAACGTGCCCTTAGGTCTTCCAAGGTGTGAATACACGTTTCCCATTTGCTAAGTTCGTGAACCCAGTCCGCAAACTTCAAATTCCAGCAGATATTTTCGGAATTAAGTCTGCGAACCCCATCTGCAAACCCAGTTCGCGGACTGCACTATCTTCGGTTTTTAATAGAAACTGTTTTGGCCACAACTTCTTCATCTGAACTCGTAATGACCTCATTCTTCTTGCATTCTTTTTATCTTTCAATTATATTTGAGATTATAATAAAAATCCTTGATTTTAATGAGTTAAGATCGGTCTCTGGCCCTTCTCTTGATTTTGAGAGTTTTGCTCATTTTCGTCACTTTTCTTCCACTTCTCTTGGACTTGGGCACTTGGATACTTGGAATACTTCTCTTCCTAGCTCTTTTAAGCACATTGTAGCTCTTTTTTGGATGATTCACCTAATAGAGGCAAAGAATAGAAAACAAGAGTAATAATACGAAAATATGCAAGAATAATAGCTAAAGCAAGTATGGAATAGACACTAAAATCATATGAATTATGCACTTATCAAATTCCCCCACACTTATACTTTTCTAGTCCCCGATCAAACTAAAATAAAACTAATCCTAAATACAACAACTCCATGCTGTGAGGATACGGTTACTCTTAGCATGAATAACTGGCCTTTAAACCCCTAGGTGTCCCTAGTGGACGAGTTATATTCTCGTGAGGGCTTACAAGAGGTATACCCACAAAACCTACTCCAATCTTTCTCCTTGGAAGAACCACTAAGGATGGACACAAAGTAGTAGCTAATAATTAGCTTGCATAAGTTTTTTTAGCTGCAAACATCCCACATACATCCCAATCCGCACACACAAGCAATTACTTATGTATGACATTCAACATGATTGCTAAACTCTACTAAGATAGTCATCGTACTTGTTGCAACGTTTGTCACAAAAATCGCATACTGAATTCACATGGATAGATAAGAAAATAGAAATAGAAAATTGAAGTGCGCAAATGTTGACTTAAGTGAAAGATGTTACCCACAATACTTGTATGAATGTCGTCAAAGGATATATATAGCGCATAGTTGAGAAAAGCACCCATTTAACTCGACCACATGATTAGATACTCTAAGTGCATGTTCCTTTTCAGCAAGTACATGATAGTTGCCTTGGATCCTGCGTTCCACGCTTGTTTAGACGACGGAGACAGGGACAACGTTTCACACATACTGCTATCCAAGTGTCAAGAACCGCATCAATAGTCTTTTTGACTTGTTATACAATGATGATATGGTTTTTGTTTTCATTGACTATGATTATCCGCGATTACGGACCTATAATTTATTAATGTCGATAAAAGAAGAGGAGCCTTACGTATATATATCTTCTTCTTCTTTTTCTCTTTTTTTTTTCTTGGCTCACTCTTACCGAGTATACGACAATTGTCTATGGGGCTTTCAAATACTCAACCAATGATTACCTTGCTACAATATCCACGGTAGTATTAGGATCCCACCAAATCACTTTAGAGAAACATAAAACTGAAAAAATAAAAAGAAAGTGATTAATTAATCTCTTTTTCTTTCAGATTTATTAGTGAGAAGAGGACTAGAGGGGTAGAGTGCCAAATTTTCTTTGTGTTTTCATTTTCAGTCGTACGTATTTGGTATTTTGGTTTAATTAATGGATTGGGTTATGCTTGACTAATTAGCTTCTGCTAATTCAGTTTGGTTGAGCTCTTTTCCTACTTTCTTCTTTCTTGTGTAAAGTGTAAACTATTGAAGTGTAGCTCCGCCGACGAAGTGTAAACTTGTGAAGATAAGCCAATGAGAGAGTAATTGAATGGAGAGATTAGCTCCGCCGATGACGGAAGAACGGAGAAAAACCTTGGTAGCTGAGAAGATTCAGGAGTGGCATAATCAAACGAGAAAGGATGGAGCAGCAACTTTTTTAAGGACGGGGACCAAGACTATTCAGCTTGAAAGAAAAACCTTTGATTTTTATGTGGAGAACATTGCAACAAAGGAGGTGGTGAAAATCACGGAAATAGGAAGCAGGGGTGCGAAGTCATGGTTGTTCTTCTCAACTAGGGTTATTTTGTGGTTGGAGGGAATTATAAAGGAGATTTTGAAAGGCAAGAGAAAGATAAAAAGATGGGAAACTGATGAAGAAGATTATGGTTTTATGGTTAAAAAGCTGCATAACAATCAAGGATCCTATATTAGAATTTCTCGTTCCAAAAAGGGTGAAGACAAATCTTATTATTTATGTATTCCAAGTGGATATCACAGTGAATGTTGGAATATATTCACGGAGGCGTTGGATTTATTTTTAGATAAAAATAATCTAAAAATAGATTTGGTTCACAAAAAAGTTCCAACAATGGAAGATTTCCCACAAAGCCGGGGAGGTATCAAGAAGAGATTGATGAGGTTGGGATTATTGGAGGTAACTAAAAAGGTTAATTGGAATCATATTGCCTTACAGGTGAAGAAGATTTTGGGGGTTCAAAGATTTTTGAAGATTGATAGCATTGCTCCATTAAAATCATTGGTCCATCTGGAAGAGGGTGAATGGCAGAAGATTTGGAGGCCGGTGAAATGCTCGGTAGATGGATTGTCTATTCGATTGTCTATTTGGTCAGGGGATTTTGTTTCACAAAATATAAAGGAATCGAAGGAGAAACTGATATTCAATCCAAATAAGGGAGATACACAAGCTGATACTGAGGCTTTAGTTAAAATGGTGATTCCATTAGAGAAGACTTTTCAACCGTCTCACTGGCTAAAGATAAAAGGATTACCAAAGGAACTGTGGAGTGTGGAGTCTTGGGTAAAGATTGGCAATGAACTGTCACTGGGAGAGTTTGCTTCAATTTCTGTAGAAACTCTTAGAGCAAAAAATTACCATTATGCTAGGATTGAGGTTTCCAGTAGCCTGAAACAAATTCTGGCGGTGTTGATTTCGGAAATTGAGGAGACAAAGGTGGTGATGACTGTTGAGTTGGATCCATTTTTCTCGACAAACCATGTGCTAACTAATCAAGAATACAACTATGAAATTACTCTTTTCCAGGATAAAGTTAAACAACTAAAGCAAAAGGTTACAAAACCGGTTTCTACGGAGGAAGATTTAAATTTGAATTTGAATTCAAACTTGGTGATTACTGGGACCGGGGCATTGGAAAAAGACAAGGACGTGGCGTTGGAAAAAGACAAGGACGTGGTGGATTTGTCAGAAGATGACGTGGAAGGGGGTCGCTGGATGTTTATACCGGTTTCAAGGGTTAAAAGTCCAATACAAGCTCACGCTAATGGGGTTATTTCAAATTTTAGATTTACACCATTAAATATGAGTGTGAATGAGAGTTTTCAAGAGAATACAAGGGAGAAAGAGAAGGATATGGAAGCGGATAGAGTGTTGCTGTCATAAATAAACTTACTCTCAGATATTTAAAATCAAATAGTGAAGAAATTAGGGGATATCCAAAACGTTCACTTGGTGAATGAGGAGCTTATTGAAGAAACAGTCAACTTGATCTTAAACCATTGTAAAAAACAGGGAGGTGATTTGGAAGGTGATGAAGATAAGTTGAGGAGTTCAATTTTAAAGAAGGTGGAGAGATACAGAGACATATTCAGCAAAAACAAATCCAATTTGGTGGAAGTGGGTGAAGCTAATTGTCAGAATTTTGGAGTTAATGATCTTATAAATGTGTCAAATGGATTTTAAAATGTTAAATTGGAACATTAGAGGGCTTAATTCTTATGATAAAATGGTTCATCTGAAAAATTTGATTGCTTCTCAAAGATGTGGGATTTGTGTGGTGCAGGAGACTAAGATGATGAGAATTACAAATGGGTTTGTTAGGAATCTTTGGTATGATGGAGATTATGAATGGGACTTTATTCCTTCAACAGGCAGAATTGGGAGTAGTGGAGGTCTTTTGACAATCTGGGATTGTTCTAAATTTGTTAAAGAATACGTGAGATTGGGGTATAATAATATCTCAGTTGTGTTGAGGAATAAGTCTAATGGTTTTTCATGGGCTGTGGTGAATGTTTATTCACCTTGTGACTACAATGATAGAGATACTTTCTGGAGGGATCTGGAATAAGTGAGGAATTGGTGGGGAGGCCCTATTTGTTTTGCAGGAGATATGAATGCAGTAAGATCTGAAACGGAAAGAAATAGAGGAGAGGGTGATAGCAGAAATAACAACTTTTTGAATGAGTTTATCTATAATCAGGAGCTGGTGGATCTTCCGTTGCTGGGTGGCGCCTTTACTTGGTCTGATATGCAAAGTGATCCTCTTTTATGTAGGTTAGATAGATTTTTATTTAGCTTGAATTTAGATGAGATGATTCCTAACTCTATTCAAATTGCTCTAGCTAGAGTTACTTCGGATCATAATCCATTGATGATTGTTACAAATCCTGGTATTAGTTGTAAACCTTACTTTAAGTTTGAAAACAATTGGATTCTTCATAAAGATTTTGTGGGAAAGGTGGAACTGTGGTGGATAAATATGACTTTCCATGGAGGGGATAGTTATATATTCTTCAAAAAACTTCAAAATTTGAAATTCTTTCTTAAAAATTGGAGTTTTCAAGAATTTGGGTCAATAAAAAAGGACAAGACGGAACTGACAGACAAGATTGGTATTTTGGATCAAGAAGAGGATAATGGAAGGCTAACTTATTTGAAGAGGGAGGAAAGGCTTCAGAGTGGAATTCAGTTAAGTACTATTTTGGTTATGGAGGCAAGAAAGTGGTATTCTAGATCTAAGCAGAATGATTTCAAATGGGGGATGCAAATACTTCATATTTTCATAGAATTGCTACTTCTAGAAGGAAAAGGAATACAATTGCAAAATTAAAAGTGGGGGGAAAAGACTGTTTTGATCAGGTCTTGATAAAAGAAGAATTGAGAAGTTATTTTGTCTCACTTTTCACAGGCCATGATGATATTCATTTCAATATGAATAATCTCCAGTTTCCGGTGATTAATGACGACATGAAAATTTGGATGGAAAGGAAATTCAGTGAAGAAGAGGTTTATGAGGTGATTCAGCATATGGGTAACAATAAGTCTCCGGGTCCTGATGGGTTTTAAATGGAATTTTACAAAAAAATGTTGGCATGTGCTTAAGGAGGATTTTATAAAGATGATGGGAGAAATTTAAAATTTTGGAACTTGGGATTGGAGGATGAATTGTTCTTTCTTAACCTTAATTCCAAAGAAAGAGGATACGGGATCTCCTAGAGACTTCAGGCCTTTAAGCCTATTGGGAAGTGCTTACAAAATCTTATCTAAAGTATTAGCTAATAGATTGAAAACTGTAATTCCTTTTTTAATCTCTGATTTTCAGGGGGAATTTATAAAGGACAAGCAGATTTTGGATGGTGTTCTGGTGGCTGGAGAATGCATTGACAGTAGATTAAAGTCTAAAATTCCAGGTATTTTGTGTAGAATATACATGGAAAAGGCTTTTGATAATGTCAAATGGGATGCTTTCTTTTGTATCTTGATAAAGCATGGATTTGGAGAGAAATGGGTTTCTTGGTTACAGTGATGTGTTACTTCTTCTAATATTTCAGTATTAGTGAATGGTAGCTCAATTGAGAAGATTAAACCTACAAAAGGTTTAAGACAAGGAGACTCTTTGTCTCCTTTCCTTTTTCTATTAGTGGTGGAGGTATTGTCTAAGCTGTTGGAGGATGTAATGCAGAGAGGTCAGATTCATGGTTTAATATTGGCAGAAAATGGAATTCAAATTTCTCATCTACAATTTGCAGATGATACAATTATTTTCTTAAAGGCAGATGATGTTGAGGTAAGAAGATTGATGTTGATTCTTTCTACATTTGAAATGCTGACTGGTTTAAAGTTGAACTTGGATAAGAGTTCAATGATCAGTGTAGGTGCAGATGATATAGTTAAAGATTTGGCTTTAGAGCTTGGTTGCAAGGTAGAGTCTATGCCAATTAAGTATCTTGGGCTGCCATTGGGGATAACAGCTAGAAATGCAACAATTTGGGAGGATGTTATTCAAAGGATGGAGAAGAAGTTGGCTTTATGGAAAATAAGATTTCTGAACAAAGCTGGTAGGTTAACTTTACTTAAGAGTTGTCTTGCGAGTTTTCCCCTGTACTATTTGTATCTTATTCATCTTCCGGCAGCTGTGGAGAAGAAGTTAACTAGTATTATTGGGAAATTCCTTTGGGATTCCGCAGAAGATAAGAGAAAAATGTGTTGGGTTTCTTGGAAGAAAAATTGTACTCCAATTAGCAAAGGTGGTTTGGGAGTGAAGAATCTGAAGCTTACAAATTTAGCACTTTTAGCTAAATGGATTTGGAGGTACACAAATGAAAAGAATTCTCTGTGGAGGAGGATGGTGCAAGAGAAGTTCAAAGCAAAGAAGGAGTTATTTTTTTCCAGTGGATGATAATTTACCTCAGGGGAAAGGATATTGGAAGAATATTTTGAAGACTAGTTCTTTAGTTCAAGGAAATTGTAACTTACGGGTGAAGAATGGGAAGGCAGTGAGATTTTGGTTGGATGCTTGGAGTACAAATGGGCCGTTAAGAGATAGATATCCATCTTCTTTCAAGGTATGCACTGATAAAAATGCTTCAATTGCTGATATGATACCTAATGGTGGTCTGCAATGTAATACCAGGAGGAATATGACAGCAGAAGAACAGTTGGAGTGGAATCTTTTGTGCAATGAGTTAGGTCCTGTGCCGGAGTTTGTAGATGAAGATGAAGATATGTTGTCTTTTGAGGGATATTTTAGTGTCAAAAAATGCTATGAAATGCAGGTAGAAACTGAAGAAGTCTACTCTTTTCAAAAAAAATTATGGAAAAAACAAATTCCACACAAAGTAAGTTTCATGTTGTGGGCTTATATGCATAGATATCTACCAACTCTGGCTATGCTAAGGAGAAAGGGGGTTAATGTTAATTCTTTAAGCTGTAATCTGTGTCACCAAGAAGAAGAAGAAGCATATCATCTTTTTGTTCAATGCAGATATTCTCATGAAGTCTGGATGTACTTTTTAAAGACTTTTAAAATGGAGTTGGTGATGCCTTATACCCTTGAAATTTTATTTGAAGTGTGGTCTCAATGCAGATTGAGGGGGAGGTGCAAGGATGTGTGGGAGAAAATTCATTATGCAATCACATGGCATATTTGAAATGAAAGGAATGGAAGGAATCATGGGGAAAGACACAAAACTGTAGATGAAGTGGGATTGCTCATTAAGCATACTATGGTTCTTTGGCTACATGAGAAAGATACTTTCAGGCATGTTCATGTAAACTCTATTCTTTTCAACTGGGAGACGGTTCTTCACTCTTAATATGGTGTTGAATTCTTCCGGTATTTTGTAATTCTTTTTCATTTAATATAAACTTCTTTTTAAAAAAAAAAAAAAAAAGTGATTCAGTAATGATTAATTGCGAGGATGAATCTTTCAAACGACTACCATAGCTTAGTTTTGCATTCAATTATGAACGTATATAATTAAGGATTGAAAAATGACAAAATGGAACTCAATCTATAGATGTAAGAATTTTTCAACCTGAAAAGGTTTAGAGTGTCATCCTAAATAGCTCATAATTAACTCCAAAATATGAAGTCTCAAGATGCAAGAAATCAAGGAGTGTTATTTATTTTTTTTTATTTTTTTTATGCAAACCAAACATGCTCAACTACTCCCCCACCCTTAAACTCAACATTGTCCTCAATGTTCAAAACAGAAAATTCTGATTTCTGACATAACAGCCCTGAAAAACTCAAAAACTGTACCAATGGGTAGGGAACTAGGAAAACCATCCTAAACGAAAGTTGTTCGACTATGTCTTTTCTATAACGTGTCAAAATGGAATAGTGTTTCGATAAATGGTCTGACTTTTATGGCCTCCGGGCTGGCTGTCATGCAATCTGAAAAAGTTCTGGAAAATACCAAAACTTAAATGTCCAGGCCTATCGCTCCAACTTAACAGACTCCGAATTCAGATTTTATTTTTGGAAAATAAATCTATGTCTGTCTCTTTAAAAGTTGGGGTCAACCACTCAAATCGGACTACGTATGAAGTCTCGAGACCTATTTTCGTAACAACTGTGCAGTCAGAATTTTCTGACGAAAATTGTTCATCAAAACTTTCATTATAGATATAGGGATTTGTAAAATCTAAGATATGAATGCAAGATATAATATGAAAAACTAAGAAAATTAAAAACAAAAGGGAAAGAGATACAAAACCGATGGGTTGCCTCCCACGCAGCGCTTGGTTTAACGTCGTCAGCCCGACGTTATTGTTATCGTCCGTACACCAATAATCTGAAAATTTGGTAATCCTTCCAAATAACAATCTGAAATTCAAATAATAGCTTCACAAAAGTGTTAGTACAAAATATAAATATTGAAGCTATCACTTTATTGAAGTTTCCCCCACACTTAGTCCTTTCTACACTTGAAAGTGGATAGAGAACATAGAATTCGGGAACTTCAAAAGGTTCCTCAGCTTGGTGAACCTGCACAATGCTCCAATCAAACACATCAAGTGGTGGATACTTAGAAGAAAAATAATCCGTTAAAACTTTAGAAGCACACAAATCCAATCCTAAGTGAGGTATTTTCTTAAAAGTTGGGTTAATAACTCTTTCAGAAGCTATTTCGATTAGAGGAAAAGGATCAGTAGATATAGAATTATGCAAAGGATTAGACAAACCTTGTTTCGGATCCTCATTCGTAATTAACAGTGAATTATTTACCTAAAGTATATCGTGGTCCTCTATTAAACAATTATTATCTAGCTCAATTGGGTCTTCCACGACTTCAATCAATTTGGTTTCATTCTCAATCTTCATCTCTTCAACAATCTCGTCATCAGAATCGGAATCTTCCCCCAAAAAGTCTAGTTCATTGATGCAACTCCTAATTTATTTATTTGAGTACGTTGCACCATTTATAACAATAGATATATCATACCCAATCTCCTCCTTTTGAATAGGCGAAGGATCTTTATCATGATCCGGATTTTGAATAATCATATCATTGTTGCAATGCTCATACACTTCCACAGACTCATATCTTTCCCTAAGGAATTTTTTCCAAGCAATAAATGCATCTTCCTCAAGCTCTTCATCAGAATCTTCATCATCCATAGGAATTTCAAAATCTTTTTGGTTTTGAGGATGAACTTCTTCCCCATTCCTTGTCTCCTTGAGTTGAGCAATTTGTATTTTTAAGTTGTCCACATTCCTTTGAATTTCCTGAAGTTGCTCATATTTTTCATCTTCAATTGTATGGAGCCCTTGTTGATGTTGTGCCATCGCTTGGAATTGGTCAAGACGTTCTTCAAAACCAACACCTTCACTCACCACATTATTTCCAGACCAAGTCTCCCCTTTTTGAATAGGTGAACGATCATAAAAACAATCAGGAGTTTGGTTAGATATATTGTAGCAAGATCCGGTTGATGTGTTATTCTCCAAGATTAGTTATTCATTAAGGGGTTACAGCGTGGACATATTATCCTTTAACAGAAGCATAATCTGATCAAACTTCTGCTCAAGTTCAGGAGATAAACGATTAGATGTATAACCATCCTCCCATCCTTGTGATTGTCCACATACATACCCATAGGATGGTTGGTAGTTGTCATATGAATGAGATTGAAACCCATATTGGTTACCATTGTTGTATTTGTAATCTTGTGCTTCGTACATGTTATTTCCGTAAGGAAACATGATGACTCACAAGAACAAGAAAATTAAAAAAAAACAAAAATTCTAAAAACAAAAACAAGCTAAACAAATAACAAATCAATTAGGGACTGCTCCCCGGCAATGACGCCAAAATTTGTTTGGGCTGTCGTAGGCTCAACAAATTAATAAATATATTTCCCACTAATTAACTGGTAATATAGCGGTAGTAAAAGATCGTTCCCACATAGAGCTGTGTAATTGATAGGTTATTTGAAATAGCAAGATAAAGTAAATAACAAAGTGGGGTTTTGGTTAATAAGATATAAATAAAAATACAATAATAAGTAAAAGAGATGATTAAGGAATCCTTCGCCGTTACCAAGCATTAACATGATTAGAATACTTAATTATCTTCCGTTAGAACCATTCATCACCAACCGTAGAATAGCAGATACGCTTATCTATCCCTAAAACTCCTTATATCACCGGATAACAGGTACGCTTAGTCACCGGATTCTATTCAACTGAGCCTCCTTGAGGTACGCTTGCAAGGTGTAACTCGATCGAACGCTTTAGGGTTTGTGAATTTAGGTTTGATTCCAGCAGTTAAACTCAGTACGCTCGGTTCACTTACTGGTGTTGTTTCCACACACGATTGCTTTATAGAATCCCTTTGCAAGGTCTCATGTTTTCTACTTGTGTAAGAGATGCACGACAATTACGGATCGCTCAACTCTCTACTAGCAATAGAATGATTAATAGACTAATCTAGTTGCACACCCAAACCACTCTAAGAATCACTCATAAACCCTAGATATAATTAAAACAAACGAGGATGATTAAAACCTCAAATAGACTTGTATTATTAAAAAAGCTTCACGCTTAGAACATTGAATTCATCCTTAATCAACAAAGGATTTAGCTACTCATATTAAAATGAAGATGATAATAATGGTTTCCTCCTAAAGGGGTAAACCCTAGGTTTTTGATGTAGAACTTGTGATTTGAGACAATGATGATTTTACATAACCTAATACCTTTTTATAGGTTTACATTGCTTGGTCTCCAAGTATTTAGTTAGGTTTAGGAACCCGACCCGAAATAACGAATTCAATCGTGCCCTTAGGTCTTCCAAGGTGTGAATACACGTTTCCCATTTTCTAAGTTCGCGAACCCAGTCCGGAAACTTCAAATTCTAGCAGATATTTTCGGAATTAAGTCTGCGAACCCCGTCCGCAAACCCAGTTCGCGGACTGTACTATCTTCGGTTTTTAATAGAAACTGTTTTGGCCACAACTTGTTCATCCGAACTCGGAATGACCTCATTCTATTTGCATTCTTTTTTATCTTTCAATTATCTTCAAGATGATGATAATAATACTTGATTTGAATGAGTTAAGATCGGTCTTTGTCCCTTCTCTTGATTTTGAGAGTTTTGCTCCTTTTCGTCGCTTTTCTTCCACTTTTCTTGGACTTGGGCACTTGGAATACTTCTATTCCTAACTCTTTTAAGCACTTTGTATCTCCTTTTGGATGATTCACCTAATAGAGGCAAATAAGAGAAAACAAGAGTAATAATACGAAAATATGCAAGAATAATAGCTAAAGCAAGTATGGAATGGACACTAAAATCATATGAATTATGCACTTATCACGCTTCAAGACCAAAAGAAAGAAGCATATCAACTTTGTTTAGATGCAATCATAAAGCCTCAGATAAATGCATTCATCAAGGAGTTTATAAAGATACAATTTAACCCCTAAAAAATTCCACAGCTGCACTCCCTACAAAGATATGGAAATTAAGCGCAAGTTCAAAAGAACTCTCCCCCATTTGATGTCATTCCCGAAATAACAACAACAACGACCTTACTTTTACAAGAAAAGAAGGATTTCTTTGGACACTAAAAACCACAAAAATGATTTTGTATCCAAAATTCTCAATTAAACTAATCACAAGAGAATCCATGATTAATTTAATCGGAATACACAACCAAATGAACCATAAACAAATCTATGATTAGCCTAGTTGGAAATGCTCACATAAGAAAACTTATGGAGCCGCACAATATATACATAAGATATGGATCAGGGAAGATCAATACTGCGGAATATATACAAAGTGAAAAAACGGGGGTCTAACAACCACACCCAATATTTTGATTAGCAATTTGTATGAACAACTCCGAGTTACTTTACTAGAGAATCAACTAGACAGTTAGACTCAATCTAGATATAATATCTCAAGGAGTTATTATCTCTATCTCTCAATTTGATTTACTCAAGCAAATAAAATTTGCGAGTCTTAATCAAAGAGAGATAACTTGGATGGTACCAAAGACCAATATCCAAGTGTCAATCAATTAAAATCAACAACTAATAAGGTCGGATATTCTAAATGATTGAACAACGTATAACCTGTATTATTTCAATTATATAACAAAATATAATGCGAAAAAGAAATAACACATACACCAGAATTTTGTTAACGAGGAAACCGCAAATGCAGAAAAACCCCGGGACCTAGTCCAGAATAAACATACATTGTATTAAGCCGCTACTGACACTAGCCTACTCCAAATTAACTTCGGTATGGACTGTAGTTGAACCCAAACCAATCTCACACTGATCCAAGGTACATTTATGCTTCTACTCCTCTGATCCTAGCAGGATACTGCGCACTTGATTCCCTTAGCTGATCTCACCCACAACCAAGAGTTGCTACGACCCAAAGTCGAAGACTTTAGTAAAAAAATCTGTCTCACACAGAAAAGTCTACAGGATAGATAAATTCTTCTCCCACAAATAAACATATGAGTTTTGTTCCGTCTTTTGATAAATCAAGGTGAACAGGAACCAACCAATAAAACTAAACTAATATTCCCAAAGAACAGCTCAGTTTTATTAATCACCTCACAATAGTCTTAATCGATGTAGCGAAAAAAGAAATTGTGGAATCACAAAAGATGAAACGAAGACGATTGTGATTACTTTTATATCTTGCCTTTCGGAGAAATAAATCTCAAGAAAATTATTAGAATTGTACTCGTATGATCAGATCACACAACTACTATAAAAGTAGTATTGGTCTGGCTTCAAAATCCCAATGAAGTCTTTAAGTCGTTAACCTAGTTTTAGAAGAAGAAAACCAAATGTTAAAGGAGAAACGACTCCATCTTATCAAACTAGTATCACACATAATATGTGGGGATTAGGTTTCCCATTTGCTAGAGTTATCCCTTATATAGTCTTTCAAATCAGGGTTTGCAATCAATGTTAGCTTAGTAACAAAGCATTCAATATTCACCGTTAGATGAAAACCTGACTAGATTTAAGCTAATATTTATCAACCTTTAGATTGAAAACTTAGATTGTTATACACACATGTACTTGACGATTTTGGGATTGTGTAACCGTACCCAAACTTGTACATTAGTTGGTTCAACACTAGTTAACCAAATGGTTAGCCATATGATATTTTTTTTTGGTAAATCCAAAATGTATTAAAAAATAACTAGATTACAAAGCAAAATGCAGAGCAAGAAAAGAGGTCAGAACAGCCCCAATTACTTAGCCATCATTTGAAATGAAAATAAGATACATTAGGTAATTCAATAGAATTCAAGAAATCAGGTCTTCCAAGATAATGTCTTCTCTCTGCCTTAGGAAGAGTACACCCGCTCTTAGCCATTTTATCCGCAGCAAAATTTGTCTCTCTATAAGAGTGGTCAAAACGAATAGCTTCATAGTGAGATGCGATTTCACTCCAACGCTGTAACAAAGTCCAAGGCAGGTTCGAATTCGAAAAAGCCGCAACAGCTCCCAGAGAATCCGAACGGATACACACTTTTGGTTAGCCATATGATAACTTCCATATCAACCATATGCTTCTTCACCATAACTAGTCCAAATGACTTAAACGAACTAGTTAGAGAGTTGTTCAATTGCTATGAGATCCCATGTACTACACAAGACACAATTGAAGAAAAAACGATGTGATTCACTCGAATCGATTCATGAACTATAAAGCCACGGTTTTCAATAGCAGTCCTTAGTTGATTACGATAAGTTCACAAACATCGTTTTTAGACATAACCTACTCAAGTTTGCGGGCTGGGTTCGCGGACTCATGTCAACCGGTTTGGAGTTTACAAACTCCAGCAGAAATTCTCGGGTCGAGAAATTCTGTCAGTTCGTGGACTGAATTCGCTAAATGAAACTGAGCTACAACTCTAGCAGATATTCTTGGGTTGGAGAACTACGCCAGTTCGCGGACTGAGTTGACGGCTCACGTTCCGATTTCACTTGATCAACAAAGTTCGCAAACTTCGGTTCAAGCAATAAGGACTTATACATATATGTGTTACCACAATAATGTTTATATCATCCAGTGGTTATATTGTCTAAACTCTCATTTCAATCATTGAAAAATTCTCAGAGGACGTTAAACTATTTTTCGTCAGAGCAATTTCCAAAGTGATTGAAACATAACATGACTTTCGTCACTAGGTAAAGATGAACTTGGCTAAAGAGAAAGCTTTACCAACACATATTTCGAGAAATAAATAAGCAAGATATACTCAGATCAAAATGACATATGTGTATAATCTTAGTCTATATAGTAATACGACTTTTGTCTCAATATAGGAGATAGAGTAGATAGACTTTTGAGTGATAGATAAGTTCAAGTATCCACATACCTTTTAGTCGATGAAGATCCAATGGTTCCTTGAGTAGTCCTTCGTCTTGTATGATGATCTACATAGAGTTCTTGAGCTCAACTACACTTTATATCCTAGTCCGAGACCTTAGCTATAGTAGACTAGAAATCAAGACTTTATAGTTTTAATCACTAACATTGAAAAACATGCTTGAGATAGTAACGCATGCGAGTTCGACCGAGAAATTCTCTAACAATCTCCCCCTTTGTCAATTTTAGTGGAAAAACTATTAATACATATGTAATACAAAAAATATACTCCCTCCGTTCCACTTTAGATGACATTCTAGGAGTTTTCACGTAGATTAAGAAATGAAGAGTGATATGAATATTTTCCAATTATACCCATAAGAAAAGTCTTCAAAAATTAATTGCTATTAGTGTATTTTAAAATAAACTTATAGTTCCAAGACAAAGTGTTGGGGTATTATTGGTAGTTTTGTGGGAAAATATGAAAAATTTCGAGTATTTTGGAACAAGAAAATAACCCTAAAACATCATCTAAAATGGAACGGAGGGAGTATAAATAAACTTTGTAGCTCCTATTCCACATGTCTAATCTTCAACATTACTCGAAATCTTCGTCACTTCCAAGTAGTCCAATGATCCCAAAGGTTGTAAGTTTAGCATCACCGTTGTTTAAAATTCGTAGCTATAACAACGAGAAAACAAGAGTTCTCAATCATTGTTATACAGTGTCATAGTATCATTACACAACGTCAAAGTCCAATTGCATCACAACTTTAACAACAATACTATGGTGATACTTCACTCCCCCTTAGTCAATACTCCATCTCACATGGAAACCACTCCCCCTTACATAATGATCCGAAAACCATATTTATTTATAGTATGAACTACATATTAATTCTCCCACTTTTTGTCAATAAAATTGGCAAAGGTACAAGAACGGGATCGTAGTGAAATTTCCGTAAGAGACATTTCATGACCAAAGGTAAATGTATATCATCTTGTTTAGATGCAATCATAAAGCCGAAGCTAAATGCATTCATAAAGGAGTTCATAAAGATACAAGATAACCCCTCTAATATTCCACAGCCGCACTCCCCAAAAAGATTTGGCAATGAAACACAAGTACAAACGAACTCTCCCTCATAAAATGTCATTCCCAAGGGAATAACGAGAGCGACCTTAATTTCAAAAGAAACGAAGGATTTCTTTAGACTCAACAAATTACATACAAGTATGAATTTGGAATCCAAAATATTCAATCATACTAACCAAGGAAAACCAAGATTAATTTGACTAAATATGCTCGACACAAGTAAACTTATGGAGACTTTAATCAATTAGATTAATCACAAGAGGACTCACAAATAATCTAATTGTCATACTCATCCAAACTAATTACAAAAGTAATCAATTTAATTGGTCACACTCGACATAAGAAATTCTATGAAGCAATGACTAAGTTAATCACGAATAACCAAACATAAGAAAAACTTAAGGAGTGATAACTAAATAACCACACAAGAATATTAATTTAGTTCAACATGTTCAACATAAAGTACCTTACGGAACAACAACTAAGCTAATCACAAAGAAATCAACTTTTGTTGTTTTAGTGATCAATCACTACACCATTTTTAGGGATTGGCAACGGAATCTGGACGTTGCTGACTGGGGTTACAATGCCAGATCGACGTTGCAAAACACGACGTTGCATTTTTTTCGCAACAGCATAAACTCCATTGCGACTCTCGGTCAGCAACGGGGATTCGCAATGGCACTTGCCGTTGC
Organism: Papaver bracteatum; assembly: GCA_023529315.1. NCBI lineage: Eukaryota > Viridiplantae > Streptophyta > Magnoliopsida > Ranunculales > Papaveraceae > Papaver > Papaver bracteatum. The sequence continues at coordinate 316,006 of JAJJWX010002031.1, read as the reverse complement.
GATGCTATTTATTCGAAACCAAGGTCTTCCATTGCTAATCTGTTATGAATTCCAGGAATACCCCTACCCGGAACTGAAATGTTATTGGTTCTGGTTCTAATTTAGCAACAGATAGAAGACGTTGTGAATATTTTGCAACCTAAAAAAAAGGTCAAGTATTCATTGACCTGGTCAAAATCCATCCCCCCCCCCCCCCTACAGTTACCCATTTCCCCATATTCAGCATTCCACAGATGTACAAACTTTTACACATTCATTCACTTTCATTTCCACATTCACTATTATATGAAAAAAGAATTCTTCAATTGAAGGTAACAACAAGTATGAGTATTTGATACAAAATATGTCATTCATTTAATGGACATACACATAAATTACTTAGTTCCTAAGTTCAGTTTGTATAAAGTTCTGAAATTCCCAAGTTATTCTAACTTAAATCTCTATAAGGAGATACTACATTATAACTTACAAATCTTGTAGCTGCTAAGGGACCTAATGGCTGCTGCTTTGCTACTTTGTTCTCCAACCTTTCCGATCTCACACCAGAGCATCATTCAATTAACCTGCGAACAAATCATCACAAATTCTTCCAATCAGATAACCAGTATGCTTATAAATCAATTGAAGTCAAAAACTAATAAAGAAATAATATGGTTGTATCTGTGGAAATGATGACTATGGGGAACTGGATAAGTTTACATTGTCTCTAATACTCCTTCCAATGACCTAAGTTAAAACAATGATATATAAAAATCTTGCGCATATAACTGTTGTTCTGTAAAAACATTGAATCTGCACCAGAATTTGGGCATCTTATAATCCAGCTGAAGTCAGCCAAATCCTAAATTACACTGGATTCGGTGATATCTTTTTAGGTCTGCACTAGCATCTTGTAAGCATAATACACAAAACTATCCCCTAAAACTGTTCTTGTTTTATTTAGTACAAAACAACATTCCAAAACTGTTCTTGTTTTATTTAGTCTTGACTATACTAAAAATGAAAGTAAGAACTGTTGAACTACTAAAAAATTTAAGATATATGACATACCATCAGTCATCTTGGCCTCGATGTTGGAAACATCTTTATCATCATTCAAATGATCATAACCATAGAGAAGCTTCCATGAATGAGTCCGCATAACCGTAGAGATTTCACAATCCACTGAAAAAAAAAGTCAAGTTATTTGCTATCAGAACAATATTGGGAAAAAAGTTAGAATGTAACATAGAGGTTGATTTATATTCAGAACCCACATAATAAACTCAACTTGCGATAGATAGAGTGACAACTAAATCCAAAACCAATGTATACCTAGATTAAAAATGAAACCTTTACACCAACTAATGGAACACAATAAAGAAACCCAAAACAAAATTTAGTGAAAATGAGACACAATTAAGCATGATTTATGTTTCCAATCTGTCCTTAACCACGACTGACCTAATTGGGTTGTGTTTAGATAGTCGCAGCTGCAGACTACTAGTGTAATTTAGATCATTGACTTTGTAGCAGTGTGGATTTTGACATCTTTGTTCTGTATTCCATTCAAAAATGTTATCTAAGTTCATTAAGGCAAAAGGCATTGTTCAACTTGCACATACTATACAAGTATGAAATAACTAACTTCATTCTTTATCAAATAAAATTCCAAAACTAGCATTACCTTTCCGAATAAGCGTGGTTGGAAAATAAATTCATATTTCCTAGGGATGCTAATGCTAACACTTAGCTGCAAAATAAAACATAAGAAACATTCATTAATTCCCTGGAACTATCTTTACCAATTAACAATCAATGCTCATTACAAAGTCAATATCTTATCTTTAAGAGCTTTGAGAGATGGTTCCAGGTCTGACAAAACTGCACAAATAAAATATTTGTTAAAGAAGGCAAGATGAAGACAGTAGTCGAATCCAAGTATCCACTTACAGAGGAATATGTTAGATATTCCTCCAGCAGCATCCAATCTAAAGTATCAGCATAAAGGAATAACCTAGAAAACGGTACAGCAGCTGGGAAACTAATAGCTAATTACAGTTTACACGTGTAAACTAGGAGTTATAATTGTTTATTTGTTGCTAATGCTAGTCTAATACTACCACCACCTTAACAAGGATCAAATCTGGCCATTCTGAAGTAGAGAGCGAGGGATTTCAGTTCCTTCATATCACCCTACCATCTGAATTCTGTGTGAAGCGAAGTTAAACTCTTGAAACGAAATTCCCAAAGTTCTAAATATCCAAAGAGTTTCTCTTGAACTTTCAATATTCAAAACTACATGGACATCTTGCTCTGCCTGGTAAAGTATTTAAAACCTATATATACACGAGCATACCATTTCAGCGACCAATTTCCATAGCTGATGTATAACAAAAGTGAGTATGGGACAGATAATTGATGATAAGTGAGTTATCTGATGTACAAGAGATCAGTGAGTTTGCAAATTTTACTTACTGTATACAAGAGTTAAAGCTCCTTTCTCAATACGTCTGAGCCTCATAATCTGCACAAACATATCTGGATACGTTATAACACCTGATGTCGAATCTCAAACAATAAAGTATGTTACTTTGTATCAAATACTACTTAAACAAGCATACCTTCACTAATGCATTCATATTTCGCAGGTCAAGAGTTAGTGAGTCCATCGGGCTGGTAGGAATAATATGCATATGAAAATGGTCATTCACACATTAACATGATATATAATGTATTTCTCTCTAAATAAAGAAATTGATGATGCAGATAAAGCTTCAATCTCAAATCTTACTCATGTTTTCAACATTATCTCTAGTTCTGACATGTTTCAAATAAACATTAGTTATATATTGTCAGGTGGTTTTAGTTCAAAGTATTACATAAAGTGATAACTAATAGCTGCAAAAGATGCGGAATTCTACCTCCATTGTGGCGCCTCTTGGTGAAGGTAGCATCTCAGTAACATTGCTTCAACTTTATTCTTATCTAGCACCAAAACCAGGTTCACTTGTATAAAAATATTGAACATCAACCAGGTCCCTGGACAAGTAACTCGCATAACGGAAAAGAAAAAAAAGATTTACACCTTCTGCTTTTAGAGGAAGGAGACTACATTACGGGAGTTGATATTTCTCATAGGCGGAAGGAAAATCCCCAAGCCATCGTACGTCTGGCAGTCGTAAAAACCTGTGCAAAAAATGCATTCAACAAACAATTAGTAACTGCAGGCTGGGATATCAGGTTGGAGTACTGAAAATTCAATCACTACTATTCCATACAGTTACGCAAGGGAGTCTAAAAGGTGAATACATTAAGGGATAATCCATACAAGAATGACCTTAAGGTGGACTGGTTTAGCCATTTGACATTAGAGTTCCTATAGCAAAACTAGGAGTTTTCCAAAAAGAAACATTGACAATCAGCAATAGAGAGTAGAATTTAGAACTGAGTGTTGATGTGATGTACCTTCTAGTAGAAACATCAGGATAACCGCTTCGATGAAATAAGAAAGTTGGGATATCAGTGTTGGTTCTTTTGCATAATTAAATAAGAAAGCAAGGGTATCATTTTCATAATTAAAAGGAAATTGAAGAACTGTGATTAGCATGCCTGAAGGAGGGGACAAGACAAAAATCCATCAACCACGAAAATTAAGTTCAATCACATGCCAAGCCAATGTCAGGTGTCTGCACTAACTTTGCATATTTAAAGCAATTTTAGGTTCACGTCTTGAGGATTTAAAAAAAGTTCAGATGTTATCTCAGATTCTCAAGTATATTGCCTATATTATCATACCTTAAGATAATCTAAACTCCCTTCATCTACAACCAGTTCCTCCATCTGTGCCCGAATAGCTAAAATCTTCCAAGTAACAGAAGAGGTCTGAGTAAAGGGACTAACACTCTAATATTGAGGTGATAAATCACAAACCTGTATCATGTCTGCAGGTCCATATGCTTCAGTTCGAATAATAACAAGACGGTCTAATAGATCAACAAGTATGTCGTGTGGACTACTAATATTAGTTCCTCTGAAAATGTAAAACATAAAAGGTCATATTTGACATCACAATGTAATGCACTTCTGGTAATAGCAGAGAGTACTCTAGAGTTAAACTATCTTACCTAACATTACATATTCCCCTATTTGTCGCAAAAATTACTATTGGAGAAATGAACTCTCCAATGCGTGGTTCATGTAGGAGAAGCATTCCATATCCAGCATGTGCAACTGCAATGTACAAAAATACTAAAACCATGAAAAGAAAATCCACCATAAACTAGTTGTTGATGGTGGATTTTCATTTAAGGTTAAAATTGTAAAACCTAAAGATTATGCGCTAACATCTTGTAAAAGATAAGGCCATTAATAAGTGATGGATACTCCTTTACTTTACTAGTTCACCAAGAATGGAGCATGTGGCAACAATCCCATTCTGTGAATAAAATACACGAAATTCATCCAGGTTGGACCATGTAGCAACAATCCCATATACCCTGTGAATTTACAACATTATTAATTAATGCTTAACCAGCCTTGTATTTCCTGTACTCATTATCAGTGCGGCATGACGACTGAGTGTTGCTCTCAGCAGAGCAACACGAATATCCAAGCATTATAATGAAACATGTACGAAATACCCGTACAGGCTGCAACTCTCGGTGTGTTATACTAGCCCGATTAAGCCACTCTCGGTGTGTTATACTAGCCCGATTGAGCATCCGGACTGACCGTATTAGTCTGGATATGATCACGACCATCCAACTCCACCAGCATGATTACATGGCCCAGATCGATTCCATAACCCCCAAGCAGGTATGGAATATCCGTTGCCGAACCAACGCGGGCCCGCATGGTCGGCCTCCCCAAAAGATTGGCCTAGCTTGCAAAAACGTCCAAACCATAGAAGTATGGACGGAAAACCCTAAATTAGGGTTTGCGGCACATTACATGTGTCGCAAAACAGTCTTAATCATCCATCTTCGCAGGTATAAATGGAGGGTGTAGATGTAGATTCAGAGGGCCCAGAGCATGCCAAAATAACTACCGTGGGCCCACCAACATACCTGACCGATCGGTCAGAACCAACTATAGTTGGTCGTCCTAGTTCGTTCGCTCCAAACTAGGTACAACACACGGCCGGCAATACCCTGATAAGGGTTTATGTCGCGATCATAAGCGTCCATATTGTCCTGATCGGACGAAGGGTCCAGGAATAGGCTAAGCAGGTCCGGTAAGAATCAACATGATCACTGCGGGCCCACCTATCTCTATACCCAATCGGCAAAGACCGAACTATATTTTTCTCCTCGGTTCGCGCGCCTCCAACATGCATGGTCGCTCCTTCAAAATTGCAAACTAATCTCAACCACTCGATTTCTCCGGACGAATTGAGTGGCATAGATCATGTTTTCGTGGGACGATAAGGCATAGGCGTGAACACCAGCCTACCACCTGCACGTTGGAGCAATCGGCCAAGACCGACCAAGCCTGGACGTCTTGGAACGCGCCCCCGAAGTTGGTACGGTATGCGGCTTTTGCGGCACTAGTTTACTGTCGCAAATTGATCTCGACCACTCAACTTCGCCCGATAAATTGAGTGGCCCAAATCACACTTCCATGGGACAGTGAGGTATGGACATGTGTACTGGCATGCCGTCAGCATACATGACCGACCGACCATACCAAAACCATGTCCCAAGCTTGGATTCGACCAAGCTGGAAAGTGGTGTTTGCGCACTTTTTCCTAAAACCCTAATTCCATCAACGGTCGCAGATGAGTGTCTCAAAGATCATCTCGTCCGTCCAACTTCACCGTCTTAGTTACACAACCCTGTTCATGAGTTAATTGGTCAGTGCGGAGTCATGGTGATCACCATCCGTCACTCTACCACACTATGTGGTCGGCCAAAGGAGGACTTGTTTGCACAACCTCCAAACCATCACACAAAGTAGGCTGGACATGAGGTTATTTTGAGACTCTCAAACAGCGATGCTTCATACATGCTGAATATACTCGATGCAGTACCTGCATAGTATACACACGATACTTCACAAATATCAATTTCCTAAATAACGTAGCATTACATGCTACTTTATGTGGGTCCCACGATCTACACGTTCAAGACATCAATCATGTCACAAACTAGGGGATACATATTGGGGTATTGGTCTGGCGGTTTACAGCGTGCAGCGCACAACACGCCATCACAAGAACGTGTCAGGAAGTCATAGACGGTTAGTGATTATGGGAGAAGTGGGCAAGCCTGGTCGTGTGACACCAACACACTACTCCATCACTCCACTTCCCACGAGATACGAAGGTTAGGATAAAAGACTTGTATAAATAGGTTCTCCGCCCTATTTTTTAACAACAACGAAACAAGACGAGATAACAGAGGCAAGTTTTGATACAATCGCATACAAATACCGGAACTGATAGCTTACATCCTGCAAGTCAGTTCAGCTTTCTGATACAAGTCATACATAGCCAACACCTTCACAATCTCAACACCTTATTCGCTTCCCTCCCTAAGATCAACCCCATCTCCTTCATTTTGTGACTGAAACAAGTATGGAACGGCCATTTCTTGGTTTAGGCCGGACTTGCACAGATTGATATCTCGAATCTACAAGCACTCACCGCGCAGTGCATTTGTTTAAGGTTTAGATTCATTCCTCATCCACACCCCAAATTACAAAAATCAGCAAGAATATTTTTCACCCATAAACACTAGCAGACACACAAGAAGTTTAAATTAGAATTTGAGTACAGACCTCGTCAATAAATAGAACTCCAGGCACAAGTTCTGCCACTCCTTCATCAATGTAGCGATTAACAACCTATCAGGAACATTGAACATTTTAGTTAAACCAGTCTCATTTTCAACATCAGAATATCTAATAAATAAATTCCAAATTTTACACTCCGCAGCAAGCATGTGATTATGTGATAATGAATCAATAGGAATTACACCAATCCGAAAGCAGTAACCGGATTGTATAGAAATACTATAACTAAACTAATTACTTAGTCAAGCTTTATATATCCACTACGTATTAGAGATTTTTCAAATTCACTATATGAATCGACACACAATTTATGGTGCCTAAATTTGATGTTCCAGACATTAACACATCCATGACATCCAAGATAAGTTCATTTGAATGTCTGTACATCTAAGGCAAAATTATTAACCCACAACAAAGATGTGCCTCCAATAATCTGTTCAGCATATATATCCTAGCTTATGATATCACTCTACTGTTGAGATTTATGATTCCAAGTATGTGTGAGAACAAAGTATACTTATAAACTAAGTCCACCAGTGAGCGCAGCAACACCAACCAAAAATACTAGTAATCAATTAATTTAGAAAATGGTACACACTCTTCGCAGGTCAAATATACCTACATATAATATCTCCAACTTGGGGAACAAAGATAAACGGACATTGTAAACTACACATTGCTAATTTTGTAATTCTAAAAAAATAGCACAACCCAATTGCCAAAATCTTAAAATGTATAATTAAGGAATTCTATTCAAAGGAAATCATTTACTATGTGTCATTTCCCAACGTACTTCGGCACTATATTTGGCCACTTTTAGTAAGGCACATATGGAGGTCAGACCAACCTCATCATTTCTAACAAGATTTTCATAATCGCACACCGGTACCCATTGACAGCATACAAATCAAATCTAGCATGTGTAACCCCAGAACTCCATCTACTTTGGGTTTTCCAAAATCATGTGGAAAGCTTAATTTTCTAGGGCCATTGATCCTTGTATCCTTTCTTTTGTTTTATCCTTGCAATCTACACAGTGGGAGCAACATAAACATTTAAAAAATTTCCATAGCCTAGGAGTTTCCTAGTGCGTGCCATAATCTACTCCTCATTACTGGGATACATGTACAGCAATCAACAATGCACTTACTTAATGGTAGAAAAAGATTCGATTAACACAAAAGAAACAAGAATATTAGGACGTTGACAGAAATTACAAGAAGCTGGTCATTGTCCTAATTCCTTCTTCATTACATTTGCTAGAACATATGATGTTTCAAATTAAAATCGCAGAGGATAGTTCACTTAATGTGGGAGTTAAGGATACTAAAGAACCATTAAGAAAACACATCATTTCAAGAAAACACAAAATCAGAAAGGATACTTAATGTTGGTATTCTTGAGAGTAAAGGATACTAAAGAAGCATTAAGAAAACACAAAATTTCAAGTCAGTAGTATATCCTCAAACAGATTAAAAACCACTTATTATTTACACAAATATTTAAACCCAAGTAGTTGAAAATGAAAATTATAAACTAAAACAGATAAGGGATAAGGAATTTAGAAACAAATGGAATATTAACAAATACCTTATGAAGATCAGTCCAGATGGGAACCAAAATTTCAGATAATCAAACTTTCTAAGTTCAGTCCATTTTTATTATGCTCAATGAGATGCTATTATCATCAAACTTCAGAAAAACAAAATAAAAGGAACCAAAATAGTCAAAACTATTTCATAGTTGGATATACGCTCTTAGTTCTTCAGATTTCCAAAGTACTTCAGTTCTTGAATCTTGACGAACCATAAAAATGGAAAGAATAAAATCGTATTAGATTCACATATGAAACCCTAAAACCAAAAGAAAAAGAAATAAATTGAAAATCTGAAATCGAAAGAATCAGATTAACAAATGAAATCAAAGATTAAACCCTAAAATCGATAAACTTAAATGGAACCCTAGGATTCGATAAACTTAAATCAATTCTCTAAATCCTATAAATCAAAGTTTCTGAAACCTAAAAATAAAAAACTGAAACCCTAAATATCAAAATCTGTAAACCCTAAAAAATATGTCAAAAATTATACCTGATGATAAAGTTCTACTCGATGATACAGTTCAGAGATTCAGAATAGAATAAAAAGCTCAGCTGAGCAGATTGAGATGGAGATGGAGAGAAGAGAGTGGTTTGCTGTTGTGGCGGAGAAAAAAAATGAAGACTGAAATCGACCAAGGGGCTGTATATACCTAGAATGGGATTAAGGGTGGAAAAAACAACACAAGTCTTGACCAAAGTGTGACTGGGGCGTGATTATAAGTCCTAGTGTTCCTGGCCACGCACGTGGTTCACACGCTTGAACCCATCTCAGTTGCGATTCGCAACCTTGCTTGTGAGGTTGCAAAATTCGCAACGGCAGTCCTCCGTTGCGAAAAAAATCAGTTGCAATTAGCAACCAAAAAATTCGCAACCGCACTAGTGTTGTTGCAAACCTGGGTTGCGAATCCCTTAAAATGGTGTAGTGAATATAAGACACTTCATGGAACAACACAGTATTTACACAAAAATGTGGATCAGGGAATCGACCTATACCGTGGAATAAGCAAGGATTCATTCTATGTTTCCATCACTATTTGCACAATGACACACAATAGACATAATCCTTGAATCACAAAAGATTTTAACCTATCTTACATCAATAATTGATAATATAGGCTTAACTTTTGTGTTTTTCCAAAAATCTATTCATTCTTTTATCAATATTTGCATATCAATTTACGAACGACTTTACTTTTGACAAAGTATGAGACAATTAAGTTCACGGACGTAAACACACATATCCCATCAAAATATTGCAATATATAAAACCATAAATATTAATACTGCAACCAACATCTTCCAAACAAGTTTAGAATTTAAACCAATAAATCTAAAATAAAAAGATGAAAACTTTGGATATAGCTATGTGTAATCACAATAATGGCTATTCCTAAACACTAGTTATTCTTCTAAATAAAACAAGAAAAATAGAAGATTTACTAGGCAATAACATCTCAACATGTAAACTAGAAACCGATCATAAGCTAAAGTTCACGTTCGATAGCTTCACGGGTTTCAAGACTTTTGAGCTCGTGATCCATATTATCAACTGCGTCTTCGGAGAAGATATCATTATTGAGAAGTTCTTTAACATGTGACTTAATGAGACCAAGGTCAACAGTAACCTTTGTCACAGGTAGCTGGAGTTGGAAATATAGGTTTTGTAGGTAGACCTCTTATAAACCTTCACGAGACTATAACTCGTCCACTAGGGACACCTAGGGGTTCAAAGGCTTGTTATTTATGCTAAAAGTGACCGTAGCCTCGACGAGACGGAGTTGTATGTATGTTTTAGAATTATTTTATTTTATTTGCTCGAGGACTAGCAAAGTCTAAGTGTGGGGGAATTTGATAGGTGTCTAAAACACCTAATTTTATATCTAGTATTTATGCTTTCTTTGCAAGTTTTCGTGTGAATTATGTATCTTATGTTTACTTTTGAATGTTTTAGGTACTTTGGAGTCATTGTGAGCAAAAGAAGGAGAAAACGTTCAATTGGAGCTAAATGGAGTGAGAAGGTCAATTTACATGCGAGTTTCATTTTGAACAGGATAGGTTGCGCAAGGAGGTGAAGAATGAAACAGTTGAGTTGAGCAAAGAATTAGGTTGTCGGTACTCCGAAATCGACAAGGCATATTTGAGCTGGTTGGCCCTTATCCATTTTACATGGGGTGGCTATATCCGCTTCAATTCCTATACTCCCCCTAAAATTCAGAGAGAAATCAATTCTCTTATCATTGTTTGTTCTTCACTAATTCCACCTGAAACCTAGAGGCATGGCGGCACTAAAGTCAGAGAAATGAGGTTGAGAAGATGATGATTTCTGGTACAAGATTACAAGGGATTGTGGTCAAGAGAAGAAAGTTCTTCCCCAAATGATATTCTGTAGCGAGATTGGATCTGAGAGGGTTCATGGTTGTTCTGCTGGTGGAATTAAAGGATGATTTGTTGTTGTTTGTTCAATTTGAAGTTAAGAAGATAATCACAAGTTGGGTTTGATCTAATATGCAATTATTAGGGTTTCGATCAGATTCAGACATTAAGTTGATGGAACTGATGGCTTGATTAGTGAAGAATTGAAATTGAGATCGAAGAAATGAATCTGGTACTACTGTGGAGGATTCAACAAAGAAGAACTGAGTTTTCTGCTGGGTTTGAGTTAGATTTCGAATTGGCAGTGGTAATTAGGTCGAATTTATGATTGAGAAGTTAAGGTTTCTACTGATTAAAGAAGAACATCGGTTTCTGTTGGTTCTAATCTGGAATGAAGAAATCAAGGGAGTAATGATGCAATGAGCTACAAATGATGGAGAATTGGCAGGGTGTGAAATGAATTAGGCTTACAGGGAAACAGAAAGTTGCAGAGATATTGGTGTGGGTTGCAGGTTTGCGCAGTTATGCTGTGAAGTTGGTGGTCTGGTATTGGTGCAATGGAATTGAGCTAAGCAGTGGTGATGTTTTTGGTGTTTTGAAGGGAGATATGATGTTTCTGTAGAATGGATAATGGAAGAGATGATACTGCAGGGTGTAATGGGTTCTGGTGATTACGGGGGACTCTATTGGTTGAATTAAAAGATGAATCTTGAATGACATTGCAGCTGCAGTTGGAGGTTTGAAATGGCTGGTCTGAGTGGCAATGCAGCTGGTGCTGTAATAAGCAACAGTGAAAGAGACTGGTGTTGATGTCTGAAATGTAGGGGGTTGTTGTTGTTGATTGTCGTGCCACAGGATTACAAGTTACACGGATGGTAGTGCGGAATTAGAAGCTACAGAAATATGGTGTGTTGGTGAATAATGGCTTGAGAGCAAGTGCATAATGGTTTATGTTGTTGTTGTTTGGTGATTTGAGATTTTTTGGTTGAGATGAATACAAATGGGTCAGTGTTGAATTGCAGGAATTTGGTTATGCAATGGTTGCAGTTGTAGGTTTGGATGTTCGCGAGATGGTTGTATGAATATGAGACTAGAGTTTTCATCTGAGTTGAATTACAGGGGCTAGGAAGAATGGATGGATTATGTATGAAAGATTGAGGAGATTCTTAGAGTTGCAGCTTGCACTGAATGTTAAACTGGTGGTGATGGATGGAGAGAATGATTTTTGTGTTGATGATCACGGTATTTATGGTGATGGAATAATGACAGCTAAGATAGTTTGGTGTTGTTTGTGGTTGGTTTGTAGCTGCAACTGTAGATAAATAGGTCTTGGTTAGTTGTTTGGAATTCAGTTCAGTGATAGTGATGGATGAACTAAAATTGCAGGTGGTGATGAATGGTCATGGTGCTATAAAGGATGAACCCAGGTAAGTAATGGTTTAGTGGTGGTTGTTCATAATGATGCTGCCATGGAGAAGTGGTTATGGCAGTAATATCCAGTGGAAGCAATGAGGCAATGAAGTTAGAGTGGGTAATGTGTTGCAGATAAGGAAACAGTTAAAATGGTTTAAGCCGAGACAGATGGTGCTATATTGTTTTGCTTGTTGGGGGTGTTTAAGTCCTTGAGGTGGAGCTACAAAGTTGGTGACTATGTAGAATGCAGTGGTTGCTGCCCATGGATATTTCCGCTGAAGTGAAGCTCGTGTGCTGTTGAAGTTGTTGCAAGAACTGCATTTATATTCCCTGTAGTTCTTGCAATAACTTCAACAGCACACAAGCTTCACTTCAGCGGCAATATCCATGGTCAGCAACCACTGCATTCTACAGAGTCACCAAATTTGTAGCTCCACCTCAAGGACTTAAACACCCCCAACAAGCAAAACAATATAGCACCATCTGTCTCGGCTTAAACCATTTCTACTGTTTCCTTGTCTGCAACACATTACCCACTCTAACAGCATTGCCTCATTGCTTCCACTGGATCTTACTGCCATAACCACTTCTCCATGGCAACATCATTATGAACAGCTACCACTAAACCATTACTACCCTGGGTTCATCCTTTACAGCACCATGACCATTCATCACCACCTGCAATTTTAGTTCATCCATCACTACCACTGAACTGAAATCCAAACAACTAACCAAGACCCATTTATCTCCAGCTGCAGCTACAAACCAACCACAAACAGTACCAAACTATCTTAGCTGCCATTTTTCCATCACCTGAAATACCATGATCATCAGAACTAGAATCATTATATCCATCCATCACCACCAGTTCAACATTCAGTGCAAGATACAACTTTAAGCATCTTCTCAATCTTTCATACATAATCCATCCATTCTTCCTAGCCCCTGTAATTCAACTTAGATGAAAACTCTAGTCTCAGATTCATACAACCATCTCGCAAATATCCAAACTTGCAACTGCAACCATTGCATAAACCAATTCCTGCAATTCAACACTGACCCATTTGTATTCATCTCAACCAACACAGCTCAAATCACCAAACAAAAACAACAACATAAATCATTCTGCAGTTTCTCTCATGCCATTATACACCAACACAACATACTTTCTGTAGCTTCTAATTCCGCACTACCATCCGTGTAACTTGTAATCATGTGGCACGACAATCAACAGCAGCAACCCACTCCATTGCAGACATCAACACCAGTCTCTTTCACTGTTGCTTATTACAGCACCAACTGCATTGCCATCTCAGGACATCCATTTCAAACCTCCAACTACAGCTGCAATGTCATTCAAGCTTCATCTTTTAATTCAACCAATAGAGTCCCCCGTAATCACCAGAACCCATTACACCCTGCAGTATCATCTCTTCCATTATCCATTCTAAAGAAATATCATATCTCCCTGCAAAAAACACCAACAGTATCACCACTGCTTATCTCAATTCCATTGCACCAATACCAGACCACCAACTTCACAGCATAACTGCGCCAACCTGCAACCCACACCAATATCTCTGCAACTTTATGTTTCCCTGTAAGCCTAATTCATTTCACACCCTGCCAATTGTCCATCATTTGTAGCTCATTGCATCATTACTCCCTTGATTTCTTCATTCCAGATTTGAACCAATAGCAACCGATGTTCTTATTTAATCAGCAGAAACCCTAACTTCTCAATCACAAATTCGACCTAATTACCACTGCCAATTCGAAATCTAACTCAAACCCAACAACAAACTCAGTTTTTCTTTTTTAATCCTCCACAGTAATTCCAGATTCCTTTCCTCGATCTCAATTTCAATTCTTCACTAATCGAGCCATCAGTTACATCATCTTAATGTCTGAATCTGATCGAAACCCTAATAATTGCAAATTAGATCAAACCCAACTTGTGATTATCTTCTTAACTTCAAATTGAACAAACAACAGCAACTCATCCTTTAATTCCACCAGCAGAACAACCACGAACCCTCTCAGATCCAATCTCGCTACAGAATATCATTTGGGGAAGAACTTTCTTATCTTGACCACAATCCCTTGTAATCTTGTACAAAAAATCATCATCTTCTCAACCTCCTTTCTCTGACTTTAGTGCATCCATGCCTCTAGGTTTCAGGTGGAATTAGTGAAGAACAAAAAATGATAAGAGAATTGATTTCTCTTTGAATTTTAGGGGGAGTGTAGGAATCGAAGCGGATATAGCCACCCCATGTAAAATGGATAAGGGCCAACCAGCTCAAATATGCCTTGTCGATTTCGGAGTACCGACATCCTAATTCTTTGCTCTACTCAACTGTTTTATTCTTCACATCCTTACGCAACCTAGCCTGTTCTGAATGTATATCGCGTGTGAATTGACATTCTCACTCCATTAAGCTCCAGTTGAACGTTTTCTCCTTCTTTTGCTCACAATGACTCCAAAGTACCTAAAACACTCAAAAGTAAACATAAGATACATAATTCACACGAAAACTCGCAAAGAAAGCATAAATACCATATATAAAATTAGGTGTTTTAGACACCTATCAATGAGCATCAACCTACCACCCTTAGATAAGTACTTTCTTTGCCAAGGGTTCAGCTTCTTCTGAATTTTTTGAAGAATCACCTCCCAAACACCAGCAGCTTTGGTTTACTACCTAAGGGGATGCCAAGATAGTTCATGGGAAATGAAACTAGATGACATCCTGTAGATGGTGGATTTTCGACAAGGGATAAAATCATAAACCAATAATTGTATGTACTCCTGATCCAGCAATCAGATGAGTATTGAGGCTCATGTCTCTTATCGAAAGCATGAAAGCACATGCCACAAGAATCTCTGACTGAGAATACTGTCTCTTAGAGTATATGTAGATATGTAGCCTCTCAGCTGTGGCAATAGCATATCTCATGAATACTGAGCAATTTCAGTAATTACTTTTATATAGAATCGAAAGATTGGACGGCTCCTAGACGGTTTCCTGCTAGTATAGAGCGATAACGTCTTCAGAATGTAACAATGTTTTCCATGACTATACAAAAGAAAATATGACGCTTCAACAAGCTCATATCACTCAATTCCTGAATGATTAATGCTCCTAGACGATCGTAATAGTATAGAGCCATCAATTAATTATTCTTAAAATCATTAGATTCATTAACTAAATCCCTGGAAAATATTCAATGTTTTTCATAATATTTTGTTACTTCAATTTGAGGTTCTTCCCAGCAGAATTCCATGGGTTAGTAATAAATATTCAACACACGGGCATCTGAGCAACTATCGAGTAAGCCCCGACTAAAATGGTGCAAGTGTATTTAACAATAATACACCAACGAGCACCTGAATGCACGAACGAGCATTCCAAAATACGAAAGAACGATGAACCTATGAAAAATAGGAAGAAAATAATAAATAATAAAATATTAGTCAAGGCGCTAGGGGACTGGGCTCACCAGCCATCCATCCACGCCATGACCAGTCCCACGCCAAAATTTTATATTTTATCATATATATATATATATTTTATCTCATGAAAGTCTCTTCATTTGAACACATATCCTTCGTTTTAAGGAAACTCCTTAGTTTCATGGTGTTTCCTTCGCATCAAAGAAATAATAAAAAATTGGGAAAGTTGTCCTGAGACTGTATCTACTAGCTGACCGGCTATGCCTTACTCATGGCCGGTCCCACACTTCATGATTCCTCACTATTTTTTTATTATTTTCCTAATCTCATGAAAACTCCTTAATTTCGTGATATTTCCTTCAAATCATGAAAAATAATATAAAATTAGGGAAACTCGTGGGATCGGGTCCCAGCTGGTCCCACATACCCCTTATTTTATTATTATTATTTTTATGTTTCCTTGATTCCATGAAATTTCTTGATTTCGTGATATTTCCTTCAAATCATGAAATAATACATAAAATTAGGGAAAACTCACGGGACCGGCCCCTAGCCAGCCGATCATGCCCAAGACGGTCCCATATGCCCTTATTTTATTATTATTAATATTATTTATTTCCTTCATCTCATGGAAACTCCTTCACTTCAAGGAAACTCATTGATTTCAACAAAACTACTTAGATTCAACAAACTCCTTGATTTTATGATATTTCCATAAAATCATGAAAAAATATAATAAAATTAGGGGAATGCTATGGTACCAGGCTCATTAGCCGGCCGGACATGCCTTGGACATAGCCGGTCCCACACTTCATGATTCCTTTATTTTATTATTATTTTTTCCTTCATCTCATGAAGTTTTCCCTGTTTCAGCAAAAATCCTTGATTTCTTCATATTTTCTCAAAATGTTGCTCAAAAGCACATCAGAAAATATCAAAATTCTCAGAACTAAGACACGAACACTTTGGTGAAGTGAGCATGTTACCTTGACTGACCAAGGTGGGATATTTGGCTTGCAAGATCCCGGTCCCATATATTTTCATCATTTGACCTAATTTGTTCATATTAGGTTCAAACTCTTCCAAACAACTTGGAATTCCATAAAATGATCGTCAGTCGATCCCATGACCACCCAGGGCCGGTTTCTTTGTCGGTCCATCATCTGTTCATAATTAATTAGGTTTTATCACCTAAGGATCATACGAGCATTATTTTAATAAATTATTAAACCAGCATTTAATCATCCTTTCACCAACTGGTCTACAAGCGGCTTTGATATTTTGCTCACTTGAGCATCTGGGTGCTACATGGTCGATTCATCATCCCATGTAGCTTATCCCTATTTAATTTCATAAATGATTTTCAATAAATTATCAATTAATCATCAATTCAGCAGTTGATCAAATTAGGGTTTTGAATCCAAGGTTCATAATTCCAGATTCAAACACAAATTTTTATGTCGATCCCATGATAAACACTCAAATAAATTATACTTGGTTCGGTCCCCAATATTTTAAACTAATATTTATTTGGTTCTGCTACCAATACTTCATAAAATGAGCAACATTTTCTCAGACGAGCAATATTTGCTCAGACTAAGGAATATTGGTTCAACGGTCAATATTCAACAATTCATCAAATGAGCAACATTCTCTCATATGAACAATATTTGTTCATACTTGCGAATATTGGTTCAACTATCAATATTCAGTAATTCATCAAACGAGAAATATTTTCTCAGATGAGCAGCATTTTCCCGCATCAAGGAATATTAGTTCAAACTATCAATATTCAACGACTCATCAAATGAACAATATTTGTTCACTTTAGTTATCAACATTTATTCGAGAATTATACCTCTGTCTCAGCAGACATGTTCAATTCGTGAGTTTCAGAATATTTTCAAATCACGTGCAACTCAGCAATACATGGACTCATCGTCCCACGAAGTCAGCAACTGACTAACTAAAACCACGAGACATCAATCGTGTCATATGGGGGGATATTAACTATGGTTTTGATATGGTGGTCTACGGCACGTGTGTTCATATACACGATGAGAATGTGAGCAAGTCGTGCAATCAGTTGCAGGAATTAACAAGTAGTGGATAGAAAATCAACCAAGTCTCCGCACGTTGAGCAACTGGTTTTAACACGATTTCCACTTCTCCACTCTTTGATTCCATCAACCGCCACACTTCATGGGATCATGGTGTTTACAATTCTAGCAATATAAATAAGTCTCTGAATCATGATTGAAAGGAGGACAATCTCACGTCAAATAGACAACACGAGATCAGTAACTCAATATCTAAGAAATTACTCTCAACAGAGTAAAATTAAATCATTCAGAACTTATCTTATCTTCATAATACACAACACACCTACGATCTTCGATTACCATTGATCTCATACGTTTCTCAGCTTCCCTCCTACAGATCGACCCATCCTCTATTTGTGACCGAATTTACTCTGGAACGACCATTGTCTTGGTTTAGGCCGGAGTACTATAGATTGATCTCTCGAATTCAAAGCACTCCCTTCTTGCAGAGCATTTGTGTGAGGTTTAACATTTCGCTCGGTTCAAGGAGTTTCCTCCGTACGATCATCTCCCTAATTCCGTAAAAACCAATAACTCGTTTTGCCCCATCTACATATTGGCGACCACAGTAGGAGGTCATTCTCTCGGTTGTAATCTCAATTTTCACAAACATGGTTGGTCTTAGGATTAATTCAACTGCGAATCATTCAAATGGCAATGTTCCTCCTTCTAACGCTATATCTGACGGCACGGAAGGCGTAGAAATCCCGACTCTCACTGATTTAGCACGAGTCCTGGAGATCCATGCCAGGAAAATGGATTTGGTGAAAAATACAATGAACCACATACTCGATTTTCTCATCAAACTGGCTTCCGAGTTAGGCAACATCTCCGCTTCAGAAGTCCCAGCACTGGGGACTAACTCGTCGCATGGTGACCCTCAAACCAACAGTTTCACTACTTGCGAGAAGTCGATGGACCAGGAGGTTGCACAGTTGGTCGAAAACTTATGTGAACTCTTACACTTTTCTAGATAGCAGCGAACAGACACGTGTGCCGCACTCAACCAGATATCATCTGATGTGCAAGTAGCTTGATTATCTCCAATAGTCGAAGAAATGTCCATGATATCTGAGCATTCGATCAACAATATCACTTTTGGAGAAGAGGACTGCATGGCAGATAAAGGACATAATCGAGCCCTGTACATAACCGATTTTATCAAAGACTCTGAATTCAAGAGAGCTCTCGTTGATACGGGCGCTTCTACGAACATTATTACTATGAAGACTCTCAAAGCGACCAAATTCCCACAGAATTAAATCGTTCTTTATCCCATCTTGATGACAGGTTTTGAAGGAATCCAGATCCATACATATGGATATGCATACATAGACTTGAAGGTATGGCCTATTCAATCAAAGGCCAAATTCCACGTGATCGAACAAGAGCCTGATTATCACATGATACTTGGAAGACCATGGATCCATGACAACAAGGTGGTTCCCTCAACGTACCATCAATGCATGAAGGCTTTACTCAATAACAAGATTGTTCGTATCGCGGCTTCGTCATCTCCTTATGCTCCTGTATATGATGCTGAATTCCTTTAATCTCAAAAAAGCATCCCTGAACCTCCAAGCAAGATTTACAGTACTCCTCTCCCAAGCTGGAATTCCATCGAAAACATTACTGAAAAACCATCATCCTCAGGTGCTAAGACTATCAAGTCATCTGCTACACCAATTAAGCGCCGTAAGGATCAGATCTCAACTCTGGGATCTTATTTCATAGCCAGTCATGATGCGGAGGGGAGGATCATTTATCGCTGACGCAAAGATTAGCAATTAACAGGGGAGAACGATGAAAAGTCTCCTCACCCCGAAAAATCATGTCAGAGCGAACCCTCAGTCGAGGAAGATGTTCAAGACGCTCCATGACAATTGCAAGATGGCACTGATTCCACCACTGATGATCTCTAAAAAATAAACATCGGGACGGAGGATGATCCAAGGAAAATTTTAATTAGCTCTGCACTGTCACCAGAGGAATGAACGGAACTGATAAATCTGCTGAAGGAATATTAGGATGTCTTCGCTTGGACATATGAAGAAATGCCTGGTCTATACGGCAAATTAATTACTCATCATTTGCACATCACTCCTGGTTCCAAGGCTGTCAAACAACCGCCTAGGCAGTTCAGACACGAAGTCGAGGAGCAAATCAAAGTCGAGATTCAGAAACTACTAATAACAGGATTTATCAAACCTATTCAACACCCAACATGGCTGGCAAACGTTGTTCCTGTCAAGAAAAAGAATGGTCAAATCAGATGCTGTGTTGATTTCAGGAACCTAAATAATTGTTGTTCGAAAGATGATTTTCCCTTATCCAATATTAATATGCTCGTTGATGCGACCAGTGGTCACGGTATGTTCTCATTCATATATGGTTACAGTGGATACAACCAGATCAAGATGTACGAGCATGATGCTAACAAAACCGCGTTTGACATTCCTATTGGACTTTGTTGATGCAACGGTTGTCCATACTAAACGAACTAACAATAGGCATGCTGACTGCCTAGCCAATCTCACTTCTAAGATGCAATTCGAATGAGCAAAAAAAAAACAATCACTGTACAGAGGCATGATGTTTCATCTACCTGGCTTGATCAAGTCGAAGAAATTCAAGCAGATGATTGGCGAACACCTATTATTCATGAATTGAGAAGTTCTCTTTCAGAAGGGAAAGTCAGTCTCAAGGAATTAAAGAACTATTTATTTCTTCACGGAGCGTTATACTATCGAAACTTTGATAGGTCCTTATCAGGATACCTTAGAAACGATGAAGCGGACGAACAACTCAAACACATACATAAAGAAATCTGCGGACAGACGCTGGTGGTAACACTTTACATAAAGCTTCAAAGAATGGGGTACTATTGGTCTTCCATAGAGGCTCAATCAAGAATTCTGTAAAAGTCATGTCCTAATTGTCAGAAGCCTCGTTATCACTTAGAAGCTCTGTAAGCCCATCACACTGGGGACTGGAGGAAACCTTACATCAAGTACCTCAGGGACAATGAGTTTCCGTTGGAAAATAAAGAACAATCAAACTCATTCAGAGAGCTAAGAGATTTGTCTTTCTTGATGGAATCTTATACCGCAAAAGCTTAAGTGGAAACTTGCTGATATGCTTAGCTGAGCATGAAATCCCTAAAATTTTGAAGGGGATGAATGATGGAGAACATCAAGGAAAAAGGAAATTATTTCTCCAAATTCATGAGAAATATTATTGGCCAACCATGGAAGATGATGCAGATACGCACGTTCGAAGGTGTCATCAATTCCAAGTCCATGGTAATCTCATTCACACTCCTTGTCTCCCATTGAATTTTGTGAATAGTCCATGTCCTTTCCATACACGGGGACTGGATATCATCGGTAAAATCAATCCAACATCTTCGAAGTAGCATGAATACATCATCACTGCAATCGAGTATTTACCAAATGGGTTGAATATATTCCTCTTTGAAGCACCACATGAGTAACTATTCCAGCCTTCATCAAAGAATACATAATATGTATATTTGGTGTTCCTAAACAAATCGTCACTGATAATGGAACTCCTTTTGCCAATAAGCACGTGACAGAATTTCTCGAGGAATACGGCATCAAACAAGTTTTCTCTACACCGTATTATCCCGAAGGAAATGGACAAGCAGAGAGCACCAACAAAACTGTGATCTGAATTCTCAGCCAAACAATTCATGATAATCCTTGAACATGGCATGAATAATTGCCTATGGCTTTATGGGATTATAGAACCACGCCATGGAGCTCGATCGGGACGGGCCGATGCCATACTACCCGCAGAAATCAAAATTCCTTTAGCAAGGATTGCAACATCCAGTGGAGTACAATGGGATGAATCCGAAATGTCCAACTCAAGAATTGCTGAACTGGACATGCTCGAGTCAAGGAGAGATAAG
Organism: Papaver bracteatum; assembly: GCA_023529315.1. NCBI lineage: Eukaryota > Viridiplantae > Streptophyta > Magnoliopsida > Ranunculales > Papaveraceae > Papaver > Papaver bracteatum. The sequence continues at coordinate 294,353 of JAJJWX010002031.1, read as the reverse complement.
GTGGAAAAATACATAGAAACCTATAAAAAAAAGGATCTCCAAAGCCTACAACAAAATGGTAAGACCTCGAACATTTAAAGTAGGGGATCTGGTATTAAAGACAGCAAAGCACATTCAACAAGACATGTCTTCTCACAAGTTCTCTCCAAAATGGGAAGGGCCATATGTAGTTATCAAGGCAGTATTCAGCGGATATAACAAAATCTTAAATATTGATGGAGTGGAAGGAAATATAATCAACGGTAAATGGCTCAAAACATATTACGCCTGATCCGTAGAAAACGATTACCATTTCATCATTTCAAGCATTTTAAAAATGTAATTTTTATTCCTCCAAAGAGCATGCAAAATGCTCCTTTGTTCATTAAACATTTCATAAATGAACAAAATTCCCTCATGTCATGATCAATTGTTCTACATAAGAAAAATCCTAAACCTATTCGAAAAACAACAATCATAAATGCTCCTCAAAGTAAACCATCCAGCAAAGAGTAATTATTATAGACAGCCATGTCAAGATTCTTTTGAAAGTTCTTGGTCTTCACTTTCAAATCCTGGATAGATTTTTCAACTCTTACAGACTCCAAGGCTCTCCTTTTCCAAAAAAGCAGTTGTGGTGGAAATTGCTTCAGCAGCGACCGCTGCCCTGTCGAATTTGATCATATCAAGCCGACGGCGAAGACAACTTACATTGAACCTCAAGGTATCACAATTCGATATCATATCATCCCATCTGTGAAGATCACGATTCCTAACATCTCACAGATTCGTCTCTATCATCTCTTCAATGATTGGTAAAACCCCGGTGACTGTAGTCAGGAGGGTCAGAAAGAAGCTTCTACACACCTCAGTAGTGGCGATGTGACCGTATCATCTCCAAATCTTGACATACAAAGATGCGTGACATTTGGGAAAGACGAAGCCGCCAACTATTTCATTACCCGAGAAATTATCAATCATGGGAGTCTCAAACGAGAGTCCAGCTGTTGGGTAGTGAATTCTAACTCCAGTCTCCACGGAGTTGTTAGAGTTTTTGTCAACGTCATCATCATCAGTCACATACTTCCCAGTCCTTCTCTTTCTAGCATCAACAACAACATGCACAACAACACGCAGTGAAGAAATTTTTAATTTCATATGAAGATTGGATAAAACCATTGAATAATACTCCACCCAAAAAAAATCAAAACAAAATCATATAATTACTCACAGATGTGTCGGCTTCAGCATGAGTTGACCTATACCGGGCAGGGGCTCTAAAAGTCCTCTTGGGTCTTGAATTATGTGAAGAAGATGGATTCTTCTGATTATCCTGCAACAAATCATTTTTCTATGATCAAACGGAGATGAAGAAAAATACACGACTTACTGAGACGGATGCTTCTACTTCATGCTTCGACTGAAGTTCATTTCGAGAAGAAATACTACTGCTGGACATAGCGATGAAAAGGTATGGTAATCAAAATTTCCTCTGCACGATGAAACTAACTCAGGAATGGAAGAAATATTTGCGTAAATACTAAATCCTAAGTCTTGGAGATATATACAAGATATGGTGGATACTTATCTTCTGCGGATAGTCAATTCAGTTGCGAGTTTTACTGAAACCCTAAGATTCAAACAAGGTCAATACTGGAGATACTGAGGAAAAATAACTAGGGACTGATAAAAGCTAGACAAAGTCAGAAAACCATACTGATTTGTGTATGACGCGTGTTTTCTCAGCCCATGCAACATATCTTAGTATTTTCCGCAAATGGAAATCACCAAGGCAAGCCGAAAGGGATCATGATGAACTTTTAAGCATGAACATTGGTCAATTTCATTAAGTTCGGGAAGAATCAACATTAATAAAAGGGTTTCTCATTCAAAAGAAAATCCTAATTCTGAAGAGAATCTGTTCAGATCATCAAAGAGATATCAACTACGAAGATTAAAAAAAAGGGCATTCGAATATCTAAACAAGATCGGGAGAAAGACTACTCGTCGGATTCATCAGATTTGTCATAGTTATCAGATTCGTCGTCATTGTCTTTTGCATAGTCCTTTTCAAATTCTTCATCAGAATTACTATCAGGACCATTGACGAAGTCTGGATGAATATCAAGATCGCTGGAATCCCAGTACTCCTACTTTTCACGCTCAACTTCAAGGTCAACCTTGACAAGTTTCTCAATCTCCCTGGTACGCCGATCCGGCTTAATCTTGATATCTCGTTGCACCCACACGGGTTCATCTTCCGAAGTATTAGAATCATAAGGTACACCATCATCTCGAGATCGAAGTTTCTACTCAGCCGCTAGTACTCTGCGCCGAATACGATCCCTTCTTCGCCGACGATCATCCATCCTGTCTTCCTCGACTTTTCTCTTCATGAGCTCAGCATAAGTAACTCTACGGTTATTGGTAGACGCATCAGGCTTTTTTCTCTCAGTATGATTCTTATTAGCTCGCAATTTGGCTGCGAAAACTTTGGAGTCCTCTTCAGAAGAGCTGGCAGAATATCTATAATCATATCACTGCTGCTGGAAGTCACCATTTTCTAGAACCAGGAGCACAAAATTATAGATATGATGATAATAAATCCACTGCAAAATTGGTAATTCTCAACTCTTACCTTTTTACGATTTCACTAACAGTAATGATTGTAATGCAAGAGTTAACACTTCAAAACTTGCTCGTTTCTTCGAACCTACAAAAGACGAGGAAAAAACTCATATTTTCATAAAATTATGAATATTTCTACTGCGTGAACATTGACCATAGAATTATGAAAACTAAAAAATTATTTCATCATAAGTAATTGTTTACTTCTAACGACTGCACAAAATTCAAGTTTTGATTTTAATATGTATATTTATATATATAAACAAAAAACGTGACTTACTCACGTAAATAAAAAAAATTGACGTGAGCAAGGCTCACCAAATAAATTTGTGGGTATTCCATGATTTCAAAAAAAAAAAAATCCATGAACATGCCATGGTTTTATATAAAAAAAAAAAAAATTCCTTCGTACTATCATACGTCTTCGAAACGAGGGTTTATTTCGATTTTGTGAAAGCTCACATCTTTTAAGATAAAATTTTAGTTTTCATGAAAGCTCGTAAACAAAATTTTGTCACTGGACACAAGTCTATGCATAAAAAAAATCTCTCATAAGTCAGGGATTATTAATAGTTTCTCAAACTAACGATCGAACGAACATACGTTTTCTAAAAACAAGGGTTTTCAACAAAACACATGCTCATATATGCACATGTATATAATTTCAACATGATCAAAGCATGAAAAACTCATGGGATCAACAAAAACAAAAACAAAAAAACAAAAAAAAGGGATTACCTGGTCGGCGGCCGGAAGTTGACCGGCCGGTGATCGACGGCGACTGTCGGCGGCAAAGCTCCGACGATTTTTTTTTATTTTCTATGACATGAAGATGAGGGGGAGATGAAGGTGATGGTCGGTCGTGGGAAGGTGAAATAAAAAAAAAGGATTAATTCCTTTTATATCAAATTTTATTTCCAAAAACTAATTTTATAAGGATTTCCTTTTCGGGTCGGGCCTGTGAGTCCTAAATTGATCAAGGTCCCATCACCAAATTAACGGTTCAACACCAATTCATGCTCAATAGGCGATGCTCTATCATTCCACTAGAATCTTCGTTCAAGCCGTGGTTTGCTCGTACTATCAAAAATCCGGTAAGGTCTTATCTTACGACTAAGTTCAATAGCTTATATCGTTTGTAACCGGAAAATCACCATTCAGTGCTAACTGAGGAACATGACTGTCCCTCACTAAGCAATGGACTTAATGTAGATGGTGGATTTTCAACAAGGGATAAAATCGCAAACCCATAATTGTATGTACTCCTGATCTAGCAATCAGATGAGTATTAAGGCTCATGTCTCTTATCGAAAGCATTAAATCTCATGCCACAAGAATCTATGACGGAGAATACTGTCTCTCAGAGTATATGTAGATATGTATTCTCTAAGCTGATGCAACAACATATCTCATGAATACTGAGCAATTTCAGTAATTACTTTTATATAGAATCGAAAGATTGGACGACTCCTAGACAGCTTGCCTGCTAGTATAGAGCGATAACGTCTTCCGGATGTAACAATATTTTCCCTGACTATACAAAAGAAAAATATGACACTTCAACAAGCTCATATCACTCAATTCATGAATAATTAATGCTTCTAGATGATCGTACTAGTATAGAGCCATCAATTAATTATTCTTAAAATCATTAGATTCATTAACTACATCCCTGGAAAATATTTAACGTTTTTCATAATATTTCGTTACTTCAATTTATGGTTCTTCACAGCAGAATTCCATGGGTTAGTAATAAATTTTCAACACACGGGCATCTGAGAAACTATCAAGTAAGCCCCGACTAAAATGGTGCAAGTGTATTCAACAATAATACACCAACGAGCACCTGAATTCACGAACGAGCATTCCAAAATACGAAAGAACGATGAACCTATGCAAAATAGGAAGAAAATAATAAATAATAAAATATTAGTCAAGGCGCTAGGGGACTAGGATCACCGGCCGTCAAGCCACGCCGTGACCAGTCCCACGCCCAAATTCTATAGTTTGTCATATTTTTATTATTTTCCTTGATCTCATGAAAATCTCTTCATTTGAACAAATATCCTTCGTTTTAAGGAAACTCCTCAGTTTCATGGTGTTTCTTTCGCATCAAGGAAATTGTAGTACCAGAATATCGCTACAACGTTATTCCCGCGATATTAACAACATTTCTGCGAGAAGCCCAAACATTTCTACAAGTATTAACAACAATTTGATGAGATTGTCGCAAGATTTTTCAACAACATTTGGCGAGTGTCACAAAAGAGTTATGTAACGGTTAACGATTAAAGATATATGAAGAATAAGTCTGCTTCACGATGGTTATAAAGTTAGTGATGGTGAAGACTAAAATTATGGCGATAAGATCACAGAGTAGATCCGAATTAAGGGGAAATCTTAGCTGTTTTCCACTATGTATTTTCCTATATAAAGGGTTTAACTAAATCCAGAAAATGATGATGCATTTTTGAGAGCTGAGAGAATTTTGAGGAGAGAGAAACTCCAGAAAGAAAGTTGTACTTCTGAGTTTTAATATTTCTTGTAAATCTTCCTGAAAGTGAATTAATAAAAGTGTTGTTGTTCATTCATAATTATGACTTAATTTTCATAGATTCTTGACAAGGGTGTAGTGTAGGAAATCCTGCAACTACATTTTGGCGCCCAAAAACAGGGAGAATCAATCTAAGAAATCTCAAGTTGCAACTTGAAGATTTGAAAAAGTTGTTAGAATTGGAGAAATGGCTAGAAGGAGAAGAAACACATCAGAACCGCTAACAACTGTGAGGAGGAGTAAAAGACTTGCAGGTGAAGGAACAGGTGAATTAGAAGAATCTTTAAGAATAAGATCAGGAAGAAATAGAACAAGAAATGAAGCAGAAAATTCAAATTAATAGCCGAATCAACAAGCACAATCGCAAAATAGGGATGTGGATTATGATAGAGTGAGCGTACACACTTGGAGGTCGGATTCAATGGAAGAAGCAGAAAATCGACAATTAAGAAATGGAGAAGAATGAGAAAGAAATCAAAGAATAGCTGGAGAATTAGTTCATGTGGGACGTGAAAATGGGACAGTAGATGATCTGAGGCAAAGAACACAGGAAGAAAGGAGATTAGAGGTGGAGGAACGTGCGAATCTAACAAGACAAAATCATGAACTAAGAATGGAGAATTTGAGGTTACAAAGAAGGAGGTCAAGAAGTACTGTAAGATCAAATTCAAGATCATTCAGGGAAGAACCAAGGCGAGATTCCCCAATGAGAAATGTTAGAGAAGAAGTACAAAATTTAAATGGGGAACAACATCATAGAGAAGGAGAGATAATTGGCGATCGTTATAATCTGCGTGATAATAGAAATCAAGAGGGAAGAAACAACCAAATTGAAGAAGAGAATCCAGAGGGAGGTAGAAGGATATTGCATGGGCGAAAAAATCAAAGGAATCAAAGAAGAATTGAAAAAGAAATTGAAAGATACTATACTGAACAAGCGCGCTTGGCTTGCGAGAGAGAAAGATTAAGAGCAGAAGTAGAAGAGCAAGAATTTCGAGAGGCAGTATGGCAAAATAACCATGAAAATCGAGAAAGAAGACTTACACAAAATCGCTATAATGATAATATTCAAGTGGAGTATGATAGGATACAAAGGAGAATAGAGAGACAACAAAGAGAAATGAGGATAAATGAAGAAATTCGCAGAGAAGAAGATAGGCAACTGCGATTTCAAGAGGATGGTGAAAGAGAAAATCGCAGAGAAAGATAGGATGATGATGAAGAAGGAGATACGCAAAATCTCGCAAGACAAGAAAGAAAAGAATGCAGAAGAAGGGAAGCTGCATTAAAAAGGCCAATGGAACAAAACTCAGTTGAGAATGAGCAAATTCTGAGAGAGTTAGCAGAAATGCGAGGAATGATAAGAAATAGAAGAGAAGGAGGTAGAAGGCAACTTGATGAAGCTATTGAAGAAGCTGCGAGGACTCCATTTACTCAAGAAATATAGTTAATAGGAATACCTCCAAAATGCAATTTACCAGCATTAACCAGCATTTTTGATGGGACTACTTGTGCTGTTCAACACTTTAAAGCTTATGTTAGATGTATGCTATAGTGGGAGAATCATGATGTTGTGTTATGAAAGTATTTTGCATCTAGATTAACTGGCGAGGCGCTGAAATGGTTTGAGGGATTACCAAAAAATACTATAACTTCTTATGATCATTTACAAGCTATATTCTTAGGAGCGTACATCAGCAACAATTCATCGCGGCCGGGTATTGAAGATGTGTTTGGGCTAAAACCGAGAGTTGGCGAGAGTCTGAAGCACTTAACTATAAGATGGAAGTCAATGTGCAGCGAAATGGCTGGAAGAGTGGATGAAAGATATCTGATCCTATCCTTCATTAATGCAATGTTCGCGACTAATTTACTGTACATTCAGATTTTCAGAATCAAAAATACAATCACCATGACAGAATTGCGAGAACTGCAGGAAGAATACATTGCTTTGGAGGAGAAACAAAATGAGATGGAATCATATCCAATCGTGAACACCAGCTCGTTGGCGTCAAATGGAAGTTTACTCCCTAAAATGATAAATAATGTAGTGAGCACCTCGCAATCACAACAAGAGAAAGTGGTTATCGATAACCAACAAAAATTAGTAGCGATGGGCAGTCGAGATCAAGAAGAATATGAAAGGGAGAAGAATTATTATAATCGCGGTGGGAACAATAAGATTCAAAGACTCGATCAACCTCAAGAAACTTATGGTGGACAAAGGCAGAATAATTTTAAAGGACAAGGTAATCAGAGGATAATCTGGGAAGAAATTAATATGCCCGCTCTCAATACTAGCATAGAAAAGATTTGGGAAGCTATCATTTTAATGGAAAATATACCCTCTCCGTGGAACATGGGAAAAGAACCCCATCCAAACAATCGAAGTCAAGAATTCTGTCCTTATCATCATTTTCATGGTCACTCAGTAAACGATTGTAGGAATGTGAAGAGAATAATCTTGAGGATGATTGATCATGGAAAGTTAAATCATTTTCTAGTAGGACATCCACAATATCTGCAATTACCACCATCACCAGAAACTCGCAGAGTGAATGCTGTAAAAGGAGTGGAAGCATTCGTAATAGAAGTTGGAGCCAAAGCAAAGAATTTGTTTTGTAATTCTATTGTACATTCACGCAGAACTATAGAGGATTTCCATGACAATATTTTAAGCAGGGTCTTCGCGAGAGACACAAATGGAATAGAGATATTGTATATCACGAGATCCTTGCCATTATAGAAGTGGCAGAAGCAAACTCTATCTTTCACTGCGCAAGATGTACCTGAGGTTGGAGAGCAGCACGATAATCCACTGGTCGTACGATTAGAGATTAATCCAAAACAAATGCAAGAAGAAGATGAAGAGAATGATTGTAAAGTTGAAGATTCTTGGGCCATCAACAGAGTATTAATAGATACAGGGAGTTCTGTTGATATCTTATTTTATCATACCTTTAAAACCATAGGAGGAAATGACGAAGATCTAATTCCATCAACATACAAAATCTATGGTTTTAATGGCACAACTAACAAACCAAAGGGGGAAATTGAAATGCAGATACCATTAAAAGGAATATCTTCAAAAATCTTATTCTGCGTTGTGGACATCGAATCACCTTACAATGCCTTAATAGGACGACCTTGGTTACACGAGATATTGGGTGTAGCATCTACTTATCACCAGTGTATCAAATTTCCCCATCCAAAAGGTGTTGGAGTTATTAAAGGAGACTGGGGAGAAAGCAAGAAATGTTATGAAATCGATATGAAGTCTTGCGAAGAAAGAGCCGAAAAGAATATCAATTGGAGGTGCAAAATCAAGCAACGACAAAAATGTGAAAGGTTAATGATTGATGCAATAGAACGAAAAGAGGATGTGAAAGCTGATGGCGAGCGTCTCGCAGAAAAAGAGACAATACCAAAACGCAGCAGAAAAGCAGAATCAGAAAAAAGTAAGTAGAGAGGTAAAATGATGAACCTTAGAGAACTCTACGAATAATTTGTTTGAAAAATATGTAATTGAACAAAATATTCTGCTTGAAAGAATCGCAAAAACTTTACCAAAATGATCAAAGTTATGAAATCCTATCAGAGTTACAATACTCACGAGAAGCGCGAATAAAATTTCGCAGAGACATAAGAATGGGACGAACCTTTATGGCGTACACCCTAGTTCGCGAATAAAATTTCGCAAGAGGCAAATGTAAGACCTAATAGTGCATTATAAAGGGGGTATTTCTTGACATGACTCAGCGATAAGGTTATACCGCTGCTGGAACCTGAGTCATGCAGATGTTGGGGTTAAATAAAACCTATCCGGAAGAGAGATCTTGGATTTCCCACTATATATGGTTATACCCTGGTTGGACGACTGAGAGTCTCTTCCAAGAAGTGCAAAGTATGACCAAGGCGCCGAGGTACACGGTTGAGCCAAGGGTGCCCGGAGCGTACGAAACTCTCTTGCCATCCTTGGTAATTCTTGGCTACAATGCACATGGCCTGAAGAAAACCCAACTTAGGGTGCAGTCTTGTAACTATAAGCCATATAGGCATAAAGGACAAGAGGCTGCGAAAATAACTGGTTGTTGGCAAATCCGGATAGGGGGGGATAGTATTATCTGGCCGATGTGCCCTCCTTGAAGGGGCAACCAGGGAGAAGATAAGGGCGTCACCCTCCATTAGGGAGCTGATAATTGTCTTAATACGGCAATGTCATAGGGCTTTATGATCGCAAGAACATTTAGGCCTGTCATATTGTCGCATTACGTAAATGATGCAGAGGCAAAAAGCCACGAGAGCAATGTTAAGATGAGATCAATGGGTTTTTACATGAAAATGTAAAGATGTCCTGCGATTTCATCGCAAGACGACAATGTCACGAGGCTTTGATCTCGCGAGAGAGCTTAGACTTGTCATATTGTCGCAATACAATCAAGATAAAAAGTTAAGACAAGATCAATGGGTCAATACATGCAAATGTAAAGACGTCCTGCGATCTTGTCGCAGAAAGGAAGAGCATGGCAAAGTAAGACCTTTAATTAGGAAGGCACTATAAGACCACAAGATTATTGCGATAATACTCGCAGATGTTACGAAAATTGCGATTTCACCCAATTATCATTGACGGAAAAATCGCCAATATTAAGGCAAATTTTAAATTTTTATTTAATCTTTTAATCAATTTTTATATTGCATATGAATAATAGAGGCAAGTATGGGAATGTATGAGAACGATGAAATTATTATTCATCTATCATATAAAAATTGCATAGAAACAGGCACGCAGATAGTTAAAAGAATAATAGTTATATTAATTGATTAACTTGCAGAAAAAGAGCTATTTTATGATTCTTACAGGTAGAAGTAAAGAGGCAAAAGAAATTTACGAATTTAGAGAAACTAACGGCAATGTTACATAAAAAAGAGAAGGAAAAGGAAGAACTAGTTAGATCCATCGCCATCTTCTTTGTCAGACTCCTCTTCATTGTTAGATTCTCCACCTTTATCATCATTATTATCATTTTGTTCCTCGTCAGAATCATCAGCCTCACTATCAGAGATGTCGAGATTTGGAATCACTTTGGGTACTTCTTTTGCAAGATCAGGATATATAGAAGAAGAACTCCCATGGTCATTGCAAACCAAATTAACAGAATCATTGCGAACAACAATGAGAGATCTATTGAAGTTCGCGGTAGTGATGCCAAATTGCTTCTTCAATTGTGAATATTTATTATTGCGAGCAGCAAGAGTATTCGCGAGTCGATCCTTCTCCTCTTCAAGTTGCTTGATTCTTTCAAGATAACCTTTCTCAGCTTCTACAAGAATATGGCAACAAGTTATAAATTTTATAAAGAAGAATAATAAAAACAAGAAACTAGCGAGAAGAAGATTAGCTAATAACCTTCTCTGTTAGAAATCATATCTCTAATTAGAGCCGCCTGTTCAACTTGAAGGCTAACATTTACACCTAAATTATTTCTGGCATTGTCAAGAACCTTCGCAGCCCAAGCAAACTCATCATCGTTATTAATGAGGAGACGAGATCGAATTTGAGTCTCCCTCGCAAGAAGATCTTCATTCTCGCGGATAAGTTTATCTCTGACCATTTGAACGTCAAGGAGAGTTTTATGAAAATCTGTTAAGGTTTTAGATCCCTTTTTTATGGCAAGATTCTTCTCGTCAATAAGATCGCTATTCTTCTGCCTTAATTTATCTATTTCTTTCTTTGAATAAAAATAAAGGCGCCTATATTTTTCAGTCAAGCCTAAATTGAATCTGTGTTCAAGTTTTAAGAGATTAAACTTGGATCTAAGTTCGTCTATGGGTAGGGAGTTAATCTTATCATCTAAGAAATTACTTAAGGAATTATTAAGACTAGTAAAAAGAGTATAATCATCTACAGGTTCGGGGAAAGTTTGGAAGATTATAGCCTCGTCAGTAAGACCATAAATATCTGCAAGTTAAAAGCGATTGCTTGAATAATCCGCGATAGAATAAAAGGAATTAAGAGAAATGGGAAATCAGTCATACCATAGAGTTGTTGGTTAGCCCTATCAAGATTAATGATCTTTTTCTTATTAACAGAAGCTTCTGTCTCCAATTGTTTATCCTTCTTACGAAGCTCTATATTTTCAGACTCTATTTTTTCCTTATCCTGGCGAACTTTAGCTGCTTTCTCTTCAGCATTAACGCATCTTTTATCTAAGTCAGAAGCAACAGCAAAAGAAGCTCTTCTAACCTGCGAAGAAAAGAAATAAATTAAAATCTAGCGATAGAGAAAATATGAACAAATTTAAGAAATGAAAACATACCAAGGCACCAAGAGAATTCAAGAGACTGGGAGTCAGCGATCTTGAGATTCCTTGGAGAGAATCATTATCCACTAAAATAGGAGCATCGCAAACTTGATCAAGGGATTGGGATGTCTTTTCAATCATTTCATCCTCGTCAGTAGAAGTCATGCTGTGGGAGATATCACTAAAAATCATAGATATGTGAGTCATTGAAGAAGAGGAATTTCTTATTGAAGGAAAACCGCCAACATTAAACTCCTCGTCAATATCCTTATCAAGAACAACACTGGGATTCTCTGGAATTATTTGAGGAGTTGAAGAAGAAGAAGGTTGAGTTTTTAATTTCTTTATCGGAGGATCGCTAGATTCATCATTGCGAGGGGCAGAAGATCTTCCCCTAGAAGAAGTAGTAGGCTTCTCCTTTATAGATTTCCCAGATGGTTCCTTTGGAGATTTCTCCTTGATTTTTGGAGGAGGTAATGGTTCTAATTCTTCGATTTCCTGCGAGCACAGATGAAGATAAGAAATAGGGGAAACAATATATTGTTAAAATTTATGAAGAAATATTTCTTACTTCATCTGTAAAAGATCTCAGAGCCAAGAGAATGTTGGGTTTCCTAAGAGTTTGATAGCTGAGTTTCATTCTATCAATCTGAGAAAATCAAAAAAGTTAGCGAGAATATAAAGAAGACAATAAATAATAATAACATGAAAAGTTGAGAGAATATACTTCTTTATATCTTTCAGGCCAGTTGAAGACCCAGGGTTGATATTCTGTAAGACTCGCGGGAAGTTCGCGAGAACCAGATATATAAGGACCTTCAAGACTTAATGGGAAGATGAACCACTTTTCATCGCTAGAATGACGAGGACCTTGGTTAGTAGATGTATGAAAGTCAATATCCATCATAAGAGCATTATCACCAGCAACCTTCTCTTTCTTCAAACGAACACCCCAACATGTACTATCCCTATTCATAGGAACAATACTATAGTTTACAAAATGTCCACAGTATAATCACAAGAAACAATGGGGACATCTTTAAACAAAGGATTATTTGGAGCCTTGGGATAGCGAGTTCCTTTACCAGCGCCACGAGAAGCATATTCAAGTAGTAATCTGATGCAATCCCCACCTAGTTGGTATATTGCTCGTGAGAATCTCTCATCAGAAATTATTTGATAAAACAGCGGAAGCTCAGGATCATAAAGAGGGATGGGAAGACCAACTTCAAGTTGTCCTAGCGATACTATGATTTTCTCGCGAGAACATTGGTCATCAGTAAATAGTTTAAGGGAAAGTTCTGATTTGGAATCTTGTTCTGGAATCAAAGATAAGTTAAAACTTTTAAGTCTGAGTTTCTCGCGCATTCCATTGAAGGCCTTCAAATTTTTAGCACCAGCAGCAACCATTTTTGAGTATGGGAATGAAAGAATAAATCACAGTTGTTATAGAAGCGCAATTCGCGGAAGAACAGTAAAAATTGCAGAGAGAATACGGAGATAAGAAAGTAAAAGAGCAAAAGGAGAGGAATGAGAAGAGTATTTATAGAAGAAGAAATTTCTCGAAGAAGATGAAGGAAATTAATGCAAGGAAGATACGTGGGTGGTCATATCGCAGCGGTTATAGAATACGTGTCAAAAATTTATTAGAAGAAAAGATTCGTGAAAACAGTTGGCGAAGGACAAAGAAATCTGAAAAGATAAGCAATTATGGCATTTTAGATTCTCATATCTTCTCTTCTTCGCAGAAAAGACATGAGAAGAGGCAAGATGTAGTACCAGAATATCGCTACAACGCTATTCCCGCGATATTAACAACATTTCTCTGCGAGAAGCCCAAACGTTTCTACAAGTATTAACAACAATTTGACGAGATTGTCGCAAGATTTTTCAACAACATTTTGCGAGTGTCACAAAAGAGTGATGTAACGGTTAACGATTAAAGATATATGAAGAATAAATTTGCTTCACGATGGTTATAAAGTTGGTGATGGTGAAGACTAAAATTATGGCGATAAGATCGCAGAGTAGATCCGAATTAAGGGGAAATCTTAGCTGTCTTCCACTATGTATTTTCCTATATAAAGGGTTTAACTAAATCTAGAAAATGATGATGCATTTTTGAGAGCTGAGAGAATTTTGAGGAGAGAGAAACTCCAGAAAGAAAGTTGCTTCTGAGTTTTAATATTTCTTGTAAATCTTCCTGAAAGTGAATTAATAAAAGTGTTGTTGTTCATTCACAATTATGACTTAATTTTCATAGATTCTTGACAAGGGTGTAGTGTAGGAAATCCTGCAACTACAGAAATAATATAAAATTGGGAAAGGTGTCCTGGGACTGTGTCTACTAGACGTCCGGCTTTTCCCTAGTCATGGCCGGTCCCACACCTCATGATTCCTCAATATTTTATTATTATTTCCCTAATCTCATGAAAACTCCTTAATTTCATGATATTTCCCTCAAATCATGAAAAATAATATAAAATTAGGGAAACTCGTGGGACTGGGCCCCAGATGGCCGATCATGCCGTGGCCGGTCCCACACCCCCCTTATTTTATTTTTATGTTTCCTTGATTTCATGAAATTCTTTGATTTCATGATATTTTTAGTTGCAGGAATTCCCACAACACATCCCTCACAAGAATTCATGATAATCAACACATTTTTAAGATCAACAATGACACTTTATTAATTGATTTATAGAATTTTACAAGAAATGAAATCAAGAACACAACCAATGTTCTAGACTTTCTCTTTCCTCAAAACTTTCTCATTACTCTCAAAAGATCTCCCTCAACCTTAAGCCTATTCAACTCTTTATATAGGGCATTACATAGTGGATGACAACTAAGTTGTCCTTTATTTTCGGATTTAGCCTTGCGATATTCGCAACTATACAAATGTTAAATTTCGCAATCATTCCTAAATCTCGCTAGGTCTTCACATCTTTCTCGTGTTTAAGCTGTCGTCATCTGTCATGTCATTTCTGTAATCATCATGCGACATTCACAGGTATGTTGTTGTTGACTATCTCGCAAGAGTATTATTGTTACGATATTATGATCCTACAATATTTCCTTCAAATTATGAAAATTCCTTCAAATCATGAAATAATACATAAAATTAGGGAAAACTCACGGGACCAGGCCTAGCCGGCCGACCATGCCCAAGCCGGTCTCACACGCCCTTATTTTATTATTGTTAATGTTATTTGTTTCCTTCATCTCATGGAAACTCCTTCACTTCAAGGAAGCTCCTTGATTTCAACAAAACTCATTAGTTTCAACAAACTCCTTGATTTTATGATATTTCCATAAAATCATGAAAAAATATAATAAAATTAGGGTAATGCTATGGGATCGGGCTCATTAGCCTACCGACTATCCCTTGGCCATATCCGGTCCCACACTTCATGATTCCTTTATTTTATTATTATTTTTTCCTTCATCTCATGAAGTTTTCCCGGTTTCAGCAAAAATCCTCGATTTCTTCATATTTTCTCAAAATGTTGCTCAAACGCACATCAGAAAATATCAAAATTCTCAGAACTGAGACACGAACACTTTGGTGACGTGAGAATGTTACCTTGATCGACCAAGGTTGGATCTTTAGCTTCCAAGAGGCCGGTCCCAGATATTTTCATTATTTGACTTAATTTGTTCATATTAGGTTCAAACTCTTCCAAACAACTTGGAATTCCATAAAATGATTGTCAGTCGATCGCATGACCACCCAGGGACGGTTTCATGATACCTTGGTCGGTCCCTCATATCTTCATAATTAATTAGGTTTTATCACCTAAGGCTCAGACGAGCATTATTTTAATAAATTATTAAACCAGCATTTAATCATATTTTCACCAACTGGTCTTCAAGAGGCTATGATATTTTGCTCACTTGAGCATCTAGGTGCTACATGGTCGATTCATCATCCCATGTAGCCAATCCCTCTTTCATTTCATAAATGATTATCAATAAATCATCAATTAATCATCAATTTATCAAATTAGGGTTTTGAATCCAAGGTTCATAATTCCAGATTCAAATACTAAATTTTATGTTGATCCCATGATCACCACTCTAATCAATTATACTTGGTTCGGTCCCCAGTATTTTAAATTAATGTTTATTTGGTTATGCTACCAATACCTCTTAAAATGAGCAACATTTGCTCAGACGAGCAATATTTGCTCAGACTAAGGAATATTGGTTCAACTATCAATATTCAACAATTCATCAAATGAGCAACATTCGCTCATATGAACAATATTTGTTCATACTGACGAATATTGGTTCAACTATCAATATTCAGTAATTCATCAAACGAGCAATATTTTCTCAGATGAGCAGCATTTACCCGCATCAAGGAATATTAGTTCAAACTATCAATATTCAACGACTCATCAAATGAACAATATTTGTTCACTTAAGTTATCAACATTTATTCGAGAATTATACCTCTGTCTCAACATACATGTTCAATTCGTGAGTTTCAGAATATTTGAAAATCACATGCAACTCAGCAATACATGGACTCATCGTCCCACAAAGTCAGCAACTGACTAACTAAAACCATGAGACATCGATCGTGTCATATGGGGGGATATTAACTAAGGTTTTGGTATGGCGGTCTACGGCACGTGTGTTCATACACACGATGAGAATGTGAGCAAGTCGTGCAATCAGTTGGAAGAGTTAACAAAGTAGTGGATGGAAAATCAACCAAGTCTCCTCAAGGTTGAAAAACTGGTTTTAAAACGATTTACACTTCTCCACTCTTTGATTCCATCAACTGTCACACTTCATGGGATCATTGTGTTTACAATGATTGCAATATAAATAAGTCTCTGAATCATGATTGAAAGGAGGATAATCTCACGTCAAACAGACAACACGAGATCAACAACTCAATGTCTGAGCAATTACTCTCAACATAGTGATATTCAATCATTAAGAACTTATCTTATCTTCAGAATACACAACACACCTACGATCTTCGATTACCATTGATCTCACACATTTCTCAGCTTCCCTCCTACAGATCGACCCATCCTCTCTTTGTGACCGAATTTACTCTGGAACGGCCATTGTCTTGGTTTAGGACAGAGTACTACAGATTGATCTCTCGAATTCAAAACACTCCCTTCTTGAAGTGCATCTGTGTGAAGTTTAACAGTTCGCTCTGTTCAAGGAGTTTCCTCCCCACGGTCGTCTCCTTAATTCCGTAAAAACCAGCAACTCGTTTTGCCCCATCTATACATCCAAAAACAGCATCACATTCAGCTGCAGAATGTGCATCTCCTACTGGTACAATTGCACTTTTGTTGTAATAAACTTTTATCCTTGAAATAAGCTCAAAAGCAAGTAAGATGTTTTTTAGATTCTTTATCTGCTCAACATTATCATCTAAAAAGACTATTAAATCATTTGCAAATTGCAAATGATGTATTGCTTCAGCACCAGCAACAGGCCTAAAACCATGTATTATCTCAAGTGAAGCTGCCTTTTTGATAAGAAGAGAAAGAACTTCAACAACAATTATAAACAGAAAAGGAGATAATGGATCTCCTTATTTAATTCCCTTGCTACTTATGAATAAAGATGAATCACCCCCATTAATACACATGGAAAATCTTGTTTCAGAGACAATTCATTTAATCCAGTTTCTCCAGATCACCCAAAAACCAAATCTTGAAAGTGTATAATCCAAACAACTCCAACTAATACTATCAAAATCTTTATGAAGATCAACCTTCACCACCAAACCAGAAATTTTATCTCTTTCCCTTGAATCAATTAATTCAGATGCAATGAGAATGACATCTGTGATTTGTTTACTGTCTACAAATGCTCCTTGGAACTCAGATATAATAGTTGTCATTACTACTTTCAACCTATTTGCAAGCAATTTAGTTATGATCTTGTAAACACCCCCTATTAAACTTATAGGTCTGAAGTTATTCATAGTCACAACACCTTCACATTTGGGAATCAAGATAATGTTAGTGCAATTAAGCCTCCAGTCCAATGCACCACTGATTCAAACTCCTTAATGATAGCCATAAGATCCATTTTGATAATATCCTAAACATCCTTATAAAACTCCATAGTGAACCCATCAGGGCTAGGAGATTTGTTTGAGCCAAAACCCTATATTACTTTCTTTACTTCTTCAATCTCAAAAGGCTTTTCCAACATAATAGCATGCTGGACAGAAACAGTTGGAACTTCTAAACCTTCAAATTTTGGCCTGTGAGGAGTATCTTCACTGAAAAAATTGTTGTAGAAATTTTTAGCTTCTTCACTTATCTCTTCCTTATCATGTGACATTTCACCATCAATGATCAAACAGTTAATAGAGTTTACTCTTTGATTATAAAAAGTATTCTTATAAAAGAACTGTGAATTCCTCTCACCATCAACTAGCCACTTCTCTTTAGATCTTGCAAACCATTTACTTTCTAAGTTAAGGGAAGCTTTTTTGTGATTAACTTTAGCAACTTCCATTTGAGTGTCCATGTACAATTTGTGTGTCTATGTACGTAAGTGTTTGAAGCCCTTTGAATCACAATATAGCTTGTCTCTCTTAGACGGTCCTCTTCTATATCTATGAGTTGAGTTAATTAAGAAGTAACCTATTTCTTTTAAGGTCAATTAGGGTTCATTTATAAATAAACTTGTACATGATAGGCAAGCTTTCTTTTATTATGTGGATTTTCTCAATAAACTTGAACTCGAGTAGTCTATCCTCCTGATTAGAACTTAACTCTCAATTTTATCTAGTATTTCATGTATTTCTTTACCAAACTCATCAAATCCCTTCATACCAGACATCAGTTGAACTATGTAATATCCCATCTGTATTCGTTAAGGCATTCAATCTGGTTTAATATGATAAATTAAAAAAAAAACACAGCAATAACCTTATTTCAATAATTAATAATCCAAAGGATAATTTCCCATTAAAAAAAGAAATTAATATTATAAATGAGAAAAGCAGCAATAATTAATAATAAATTCCAAAAATAATTTCCCATTAAAAAATAGAAAGTAAGAAAATTCGAAAATGTAGCCGAACTTCGACACCTGGTTAAGTTTTAGAAATTTAATTAATACACACCTATACATTCATAGATAACTTTAAGATGTAGTAATTTTTAACATTTACAAAAAAAATAAAAAAATCCAACGAATGTTTCATTCTTAGTTTCGGCTGCCACAATGATTGGATTACCAAACTATTGCTCGTTTATGTCTAAGAGGTATATCAATCATAAATATCAACTGTTATCTGTGTCATCGAGATAGACGAACTTTAACAAAATACAAATTAGCTAATTAGCAAATGCTGCACAGAAGAAAACTCTTCGCTTCATTTCAAAATCACAATGGTGGTTTTAATACCACAATGCTCCACAGTTACATTAACACGGTGGCGATTAACATTTAACGACTAATTCAAGAGAAAAAAAAATAGATGATACATGTCACATCCAACTCTGTTCTAAATTTCATCCTTGTATATTTGGGGTTCATGATCTACCGGTATGTTTGGCCACACCGCCATTGCATAGAATTATACGTTGCCTACAACCAGTATTTGTACATATTAGATACTATGATGTAGGTAAGTCAGGACGACAGATGTACCTTAGTTTCTGTATAGTCGCTCCCACCTGGCGGTCCTAGCTGAAATCAATTCAGCCTGGTGATGCATGTAAAATTATGGGTGAGCCAGTACGCCACCAACCACAACTACTGAAACTTTCACCTTTTTCTCCCTATATATATTCTTTTCATTCTTCTCTTCCTTTTCACCTTCTCTGCAACTTTATTTCATTATTCTTCCGTAAATTTCGTACACGCTGCTGCTGTTATTTTTCCTATTTCTTCCTTTTTCGATCTTTAATTTCTCCTTCATTCGCATACTTAAAATGCCTCCAAGCGGTCATAAAGATAAAACTTCTTTTGAGGGGATTCATAAGGTTTTCCAAAATAAAGGTTTCACATTATCCACCATTCCTCATCAAGAGGCTACTTCCATTATTTCTGCTAAGTTATTTTTTGAGTATCACTGTGATGATAAAGAAGTCATAGTTTCATTTGGTTAGATCCTCGCTGGCCTTCCTGTCCCTCTTTATGATCCTAAACTTCCTTTATTTTACGAAATACTCTCCCATGCGAAGGTCTCACGAGAAATATATCAATTAAGTGGGGATTGCATTCGCCCGATGCTTGAATTCGCTAACCATGGAGCTGGTGTTGATGGTGGATTTCTATTTAAAGGATAAAATTGTAAAAAGCCAATTTTTGTAAGCTGACGTCCTGCAAAGGATAAAGCCTTCAGGTGATGAATATTTCTCACCATGATAATTCATTGGAGCATGTGCAACCATCTCTGAGAATTATAACCTACCCGGAGCGGAGCATGTAGCAACCATCCCGATTTTCTGTAGGTTTACAGCATTACAATTAATGCCTTATTCAAAGCCTTGTGTTCGACATGCAAACACTCGTAGGCTACCTGACGGCGGGTTATATTATCCCCGTTGAACGCATGCAAGACTACCCATATTAGTCTCACCTGCTGAAAACAAACTCAAAAATAGATCTCATCCGTCCAACTTTGCAGGCATGGTTGGACAGCCTAGATCACGTGCGGGACCAAGTAGCGCACATGCACATGCTCACCGTCGTCCCAACATTCCCCTCGCACCATCGACCTCACCAAAAGAGGTCGGCAAATTCCAGATTCGGTCGGATGTAGGTAATCGGTCGGAAACCCCAAATTAGGGTTTGCATCAAGTGGTCGCAGGAAGCCACTTTGAGACAAACGAACGGAAGCCAAAGGAAGGCGAGATTAACTGGCCGACCATACCAGCATGTCCAATATAGGCCCAGCTACATGGCCAACCAATTGGCCGCGAACGGGTGCAGCTAGCCGTCTCGATTTGCGCGCCCAAAGGTAGCATGCACGGCCCCCTTCTAATCTCGGATGTCCATCATCGCAGGCTGAAACGAGCGACTTAGATTGCTCTGATTGACTTCCAACAAGCATGGGCATGTAGAGTGGCATCCCGCCTACCTTCTGGACCGATCGGCCACTCCATGCACGCCTCCCAAGGCTGAAAACCGTTAGGGTGAAAAGGGAGGCTTGCAAGCCTTCCAAACCCTAATCCAACGGTTATTCCTCCATCAATCTCGTCCGTCCAAGTTCGCATGTTTGGATGAATAGCCTAGGAAGGGAGTTAGGTGGAAAACAAGGTATCACCGTGGTCACCATCCTCCACACTTCCCCATGGCATAACCGGCCAAGGTGGGTCCCGCTCATGCGACCTCCAAACATAGCTAGTTGAGTCACTTCAACTTGCAATCTTTTCATCAAGGTTGTGTAGGCTTCAAGCATGTTAAGCATATTTAATGCACCGCATGCATACAATATGCGCCTACAAGCAACTTGATTATTTTACCTAGCACCGTTTGCTACCTTATGTGGGTCCCACGACTCACTCGAGACGTTAATCACGTCACAACTGGGGGATACAAACTGGGGTATTGGTCTGGAGGTTTACAACGTGCAGCGTGCAACACGCCATCACAAGATCGTGTCAGGGAAACATGGGCGGTTAGCGATGATAGGAGAAGTGGGCAAGCAACTGTGTGACACTGACACACAACTCCACTTCCTCCATCACTCCACTTCCTCTACGTTCCCACCAGAGATGTGATGAAGGCTTATCGACTTGTATAAATAGGTTCTCCTCCCTATTTCCAACAACACAGAAAACACCAAGTGTTAATACTATCGTATTCAACACCCAGAGCCTGCCTGCAACATTTGCTAGCCTGCTCAACCTTCTGTTAACAAGTCATCAAATAGCCTTCACCTTCATACTCTCAATACCTTCTTCGCTTCCCTCCCTAAGATCAACCTCACATCCTTCACCTGTGACCGAAACAAATCTGGAACGGCCGTGTCTTCGGTTTAGGCCAGAATTATACAGATTATCTCTCGAATCAAAAGTGCTCATCGTGCAGCACATTTGTTGAAGGTTTAAATTCACTTCTTATCCACACACACCCAAAATTACCTAAACCTGCAGAAGTAGTTTTCTCCCACAAACAATTGGCGACCACAGTGGGCGGTTAATCTCTCAGTTACAAAACTCGAATCTTTAAAGTCTGACAGTTTTTATTCGACTTTGGAGGGGTAGATCTTAGCTTTGATTCGATTTTCATTTCACTCTTCACCAAATCCTAGAAGTTCATCCTGAGATGTACTCCCATTCGTTAAATCCTTCAGAAGACATGGATAATCCAAGTGTCATCAAAAATGTAACCAGGATGCTGGAATATGTCCTGGAAAATCAAGCATGTATTGCTAGAAGGCAGAGTGAAACCTTCCGTCTCTTGAACGACATATCGGCTCAGTTACAGGAGGGATCTGCAAGCAGCTACCCAGGAAGTATCACTAATGACGCAAGAAATTCTGAAGGTCAGGTTTTCATAAGAACTGGCGGAACACATGGCCCCAGAGAGCCCAGAGACGAACAATACCTTTCACCTGGCAATGGGAGCTCTAGACGGATCGACCAGCATGAAGAATTACGACGCTTGCCGGATAAAAACAAAGAATCAACTTCATACGAAGCCTTGTTAGAATATTTATACCTCAAGGCTCTTTCCAAAGCTCAGAACAATGCCCAACCCGTGCTGACTCTTCATCCAGGGGAAGAAACACTAGAGGAAGGCGAAATCAATCAGAGAGCATATGAACGTAGGAGCTTGCAACCTTCAAATCACCAGCACAACAACAATACCATCGCCAGCGCAACGTCCTCCATGGTTCAGCAGAATCACCCGACCAAGAGGACCGCGGATGCGGTGACACGTGATAACGCCTCAATTCCGTCTCCAAAGCGTGCTTCACACCGAGACCCAAGGGAAGAGTCACGACACGCGCCGACGCAGGAAAGTTTAGACTCAAGAGGTCCACGATTCCCATTTACCATAAGGAAGATTGTGGAGTTGTTGGAGACATGGGTACGTGATGGAGAAGTACAATTGGCGCCTGTGTGGCGCCCGCTCACCGATCAAGAGACAGCCAACCCAAGGTATTGTCATTACCACCGATTTCTCCATCATCCCATCAGCAAGTGCCACGCATTGAAACGCATTGTCCACGATAAGATAAATTCAGAGAAACAACCTTTCC
Organism: Papaver bracteatum; assembly: GCA_023529315.1. NCBI lineage: Eukaryota > Viridiplantae > Streptophyta > Magnoliopsida > Ranunculales > Papaveraceae > Papaver > Papaver bracteatum. Next base: position 271,672 of record JAJJWX010002031.1, on the reverse strand, counting down.
CCTCAAAAAATTAGCATGCGCTCTTTGGGGAGAAAGTATTCTGGAGTGCTCATTCTCATACACGGATTTCGAAAGACAAGTAAGTTCCAGCAAACATTACTGTAAGATAGTTATATATCCTACTGGGGAATTGGCGTCCTACATATATGAACATGATACTCAATGAGCAAGCACCATGCATGCTCTCCCCCCCCCCCCCTCACCTTTCCCTTTCACATTGCGTTTTCAATTTCACATGACATGAATGATCACTCATAATATAAGATTCAGATTCTATTTTAGAATAATATTTTCCAAAAGTCAAATATTCATAAAAGCATGTCATAAATAAACCAGTCCAAGGTTCAATCACTCATCAATTCAAAACCTAAAACCAAACTGTGTGAAAGAAAATCCTCACAATCACTCGAAAAGCATCTAAAGAGAAAACACAAGTAGACGGCATGAATACTTCATGGAAAGTCTTTCAGCAACACCTCATTCTTCTGAGCAAGAGCAGCTTCCATCTTCCGGAAAATGGCTTGTTGCAATTTCAACTCCTTGGCCAACCTACCAACCTTTTGTTTCTGACGAACGACGCATTCAGTGGAAGGCACCATACCTTGCTTCTTCTGAATCTCCTGAATTGCATAAAACCCTTTGAAGAACCAAGGAGCATTGAATTCATACTACGCAAACACATCCAAGTGGCACTTCCAGTCTTCCATTACGTCTTCAGAAACATCACGACCAATTGCAACGCTCATCTCCTGAATAGCGGGTAAGGCTGAACGCGATTGACCAAAGAAAGACGACTCATCAACTTCGTGGTGGTGGCAATATGACCATATTTCTTCCATATTTTGGTATACAACTCCTCAAACTGAGCCGACACGCTGAACCCTCCAACCAACACATGATCAGGAAGTGGATTATCAAAGGGAAGGTCGAACATAGCACCATGAACGACTGTTGGCGACAACATCTCTTTAGAAGGAACCATCGCAGCTGATGTCTCTTCCAGAATCCTCGGAGTGATGGTCCGGATTGCTGACACGGCCTCATCTACAAGCTCACTAAAATTACTTCTCTGGAAGGAATTCTTTTCAATCGAGCTTGCACCATATTCATCGTTGTCTATGATAGGATCAGTGTTACCATACTTCTCTGCATGAGGATCAGTGTTTCCAGACTGCTCTACATGAAGGTCATTATTATCAGGCTTCTCAACATGAAGATTTCCAGACTTCCCGTTGCCTCCACCCTCCTCATTGTAAACTCGAGCCAGTACAGCAAAGGCATTTTCTTCAGGAATCCTCTGATCACCAACAAGGATTAATAAAAGCTGCTCATGGAAGTCGAAACTGAAAATTAAGCATAAAGAATTCATAATACCTGCATATTGGAAGAGTTGAGAATTACTGGACTACATGCTCGCTTCTTTTTCTTGGACTTGAGATTACAGTCGGTGGCATTAACCCTGCCTCGTTTTCCTAGAAGGGGTTTCAATCGCCTATAACCAGCCAAGACGTCATCAAGAGGTTTACCACGAAGGTCAGTTGTCATTTCACTAGCAAATGATTTAAAGAGCAGCAGTTGCCCCATCCAAAAATCTTTCTAACCAGAAGTAGTTATCGGCTTTATCCCCGGGGAAAGAAAAGGAAGTTTCAGCTCCGGCGAGAAAACATCAACGTCAAGGCATGATGACTTAAGTTCTTCTGAAGGCGTTGCGGGACGACGAAATGGGACACCTTGATCAAAAACCATTTGGCGAGCGGCTCTATCAATATTATATGGAATGATGCTTAGACTGTCATCACAAAAAGAAGGAACATATCCTGGTATACAGCTCTGCAGGAAAACAACTTCTTCAGGGCTCATATCTCTCCCCTCAGGCGGCATCTCAATGATAGGGACGATAGCGGAAGGATGAACCATCCCCCAAGGACGAAAGTTTATGGCACTCACACTATCGATCAAATCTACAAGCCTCACCCCAACTTTTGGACGTTTATTCTGCCAACGGAGTATTCTTGAACCACCATAAAAGCTGGGGACTGAGGTTGTAGGAATGGGAGCGTAATCCTTAAAGTGTTCCCACAAAAGCGCTTGAAGAAAGGCGACGTGCACATATGTATCCACCTTCATGTACCCGTTGGAAATATACATCTCCTCCACTAAAGAATTCAGGTGACCATACAACGAGCCAAGGAATAACGAAGCCAAGGGGAGAGTTATACCTTTGCCTAGCTTAATGGCGAACATGATGATCTTCCTTCTAATAGTTTTCGTTCCTGAGCCGTCATCAAGAATATCTCTGGACAACCACAAGGACAAGAATGCAGCTGCGCTAAGATCATCATTACCTTGCATGGAAGACTATTCACCTACCCACCAAGTGTAGAAACATTTCGGCTTCTTCTCCAACTGATAGTATTCGTTCACCTTCTGAATTATAGCCTGATAGATGACTTCTTCGTCTTCAGACAGTTTACAATTAAGACTGCCAGCGACAGGAAGGCTCACTAATGCAGACACGCTCTCAAGAGTGATAGTCATTTCACCCCACGTGCATAAAGCTGTGTTCGTAGAAGGACGCCATCCAGCAGCAAAAGCTACCAAACCTGGGATATCCTTCTTGACGTGAAGAATTGCAGACGCCTTGATAGCATCAAGAATTCGCGCCCTGGTTAAGTTGCCTCTAATCCCTTAATTACCCAACATGCACCACATCCATCCTTCGTATGAGTTAAGTGGAGTCTGGAAAATTTTGAAGTCAATAGGGGAAGGTGGATATTCTTTCTTCTGGATAAAAAACCTCATCACGCCTGCTAAAGACGATGGTAGACCCTCTTCACTTTCTGAACCGGTAATAAGGATTATATTATGGCTGGGGTGCTTCCTGACGTTTGGAAAAGACTTAGTAAGCATTTCATCATCTATGTTTGGCATATCTCTGAGAGGGTCAGCACCTCCCTTTGTAGCGTTATCCTCTGTGTTCATCATTGAGCAACTGCGATGAAAAGAGAATGTCAGCATGCTTTCTGGGATAATACAAGACAATTATCTAAGCTGAGAAGAACACCAGCATAAAGTCAAGTCGCTAATCATGGATGCAGATGTGTTGAGGTATGCAGGTGATCAATGCTTGCAGGTAAACTCGTCACGCAGGCACGAACACCGGCTGGCATGTATATGTGGATTGTCCCAAGCCGAACAAACACATACATGGAAGCAAAACCGTACGTATGGTACCAAGTCGGCCACCTGACACCACCATAGATGCGACACCGTGGAGACACGCGAGCTGGCATGAAGGCAAGTAACGCAGGCCGGACGCTAAGGCCTACATGCACGTCCCTAAAACTAAGCACGCATGTCAACATATTTTTCTACAGTTGAGGATCGTGTCTACAAGTTCAAAGCAGCAGTTCTATCAAGTTACAACTCGGGTTTTGACATGCAAGGATAAAGGGAACAAACAACATGTTTATGGTTTCTTTTACTACGCAACCCTAACAACCGGTAAAGGAATTAATTATGGTATACGAGAGTCACACCTACAGTCCTCTCAAAATAATTAAAAAAAAAAAAATCGTACTTACCTGACGAACGGCGCCGGCGGCGACAGAAACCGGTAACGGTGAGCTCCGGCGGCTGGAGCAACGACGGCAGCAGGCGGAAGCACGAGCAGAGAGCTGGACGTCCACTCAAAAAAAAAAAAATCGTGAAGGAAAAACGAAAAAGGCGTTCACATGGACTTAGAAAAGGATACCATTTTGCTTCCAAAAACCAAGAAGGGAAACCGGCCCACCCAAGGTTTCATGCATGTGACAGTGCGTTCACATGGACAATCACTAGTGGTTTCCTTCCAAGGTTACTTACCTTTATTTCTTTTACGTATATTTGTCACCATCTCATGCCTACCCTATAATATTGTAACCATTTCATGCTAGGCAGGGGACTTAATGTTGATGGTGGATTTCTATTTAAAGGCTAAAATTGTAAAAAGCCAATTTTTGTAAGCTGACGTCCTGCAAAAGGATAAAGCCTTCAGGTGATGAATATTTCTCACCATGATAATTCATTGCAGCATGTGCAACCATCCCTGAGAATTATAACCTACCCAGAGCGGAGCATGTAGCAACCATCCCGATTTTCTGTAGGTTTACAGCATTACAATTAATGCCTTACTCAAAGCCTTGTGTTCGACATGCAAACACTCGTAGGCTACCTGACGGTGGGTTATATTAGCCCCGTTGAACGCATGCAAGACTACCAATATTAGTCTCACCTGCTGAAAACAAACTCAAAAATAGATCTCATCCGTCCAACTTCGCATGCATGGTTGGACGGTCTAGATCACGCGCGGGACCGAGTAGCGCACATGCACATGCTCACCGTCGTCCCAACATTCCCCTCGCACCGTCGACCTCACCAAAAGAGGTCGGCAAATGCCAGATTCGGTCGGATGTAGGTAATCGGTCGGAAACCCCAAATTAGGGTTTGCATCAAGTGGTCGCAGGCAGCCACTTTGAGACAAACGAACGGAATCCAAAGGAAGGCGAGATTAACTGGCCGACCACACCAGCATGTCCACTGTGGGCCCAGCTACACGGCCAACCAATCGGCCGCGAACGGTTGCAGCTAGCTATCTCGATTTGCGCGCCCAAAGGTAGCATGCACGGCCCCCTTCTAATCTCGGTTGTCCATCATCGCAGGCCGAAACGAGCGACTTAGATTGCTCTGATTGACTTCCAACAAGCATGGGCATGTATAGTGGCATCCCGCCTACCTTCTGGACCGATTGGCCACTCCATGCACGCCTCCCAAGGCTGAAAACCGTTAGGGTGAAAAGGGAGGCTTGCAAGCCCTCCAAACCCTAATCCAACCGTTATTCCTCCATCAATCTCGTCCGTCCAAGTTCGCATGCTTGGATGAATAGCCTAGGAAGGGAGTTAGGTGGCAAACAAGATATCACCGTGATCACCATCCTCCACACTTCCCCATGGCATAACCGGCCAAGGTGGGTCCCGCTCATGCGACCTCCGAACAAAGCCTGAACATATCTAGTTGAGTCACTTCAACTTGCAATTTTTTCATCAAGGTTGTGTAGGCTTCAAGCATGTTAAGCATATTTAATGCACCGCATGCATACAATATGCGCCTACAAGCAACTTGATTATTTTACCTAGCACCGTTTGCTACCTTATGTGGGTCCCATGACTCACTCGAGACGTTAATCACGTCACAACTGGGGGATACAAACTGGGGTATTGGTCTGGCGGTTTATAGCGTGCAGCGTGCAACACGCCATCACAAGATCGTGTCAGGGAAACATGGGCGGTTAGCGATGATAGGATAAGTGGGCAAGCAACCGTGTGACACTAACACACAACTCCACTTCCTCCATCACTCCACTTCCTCCACTTTCCCACGAGAGACGTGATGAAGGCTTATCGACTTTTATAAATAGGTTCTCCTCCCTATTTCCAACAACACAGAAAAAACCAAGTTTTAATACCATCGTATTCAACACACAGAGCATGCCTACAACATTTTCTATCCTGCTCAACCTTCTGTTAACAAGTCATCAAATAGCCTCCACCTTCATACTCTCAACACCTTCTTCGCTTCCCTCCCTAAGATAAACCTCACATCCTTCACCTGTGACCGAAACAAATCTGGAACAGCCGTGTCTTCGGTTTAGGCCAAAATTGTACATATTATCTCTCGAATCAAAAGTGCTCATTGTGCAGCACATTTGTTGAAGGTTTAAATTCACTTCTCATCCACACACACCCAAAATTACCTAAACCTGCATAAGTAGTTTTCTCCTTCAAACAGCTGGGAAAGGTTCTCTTTATGCAAAAGAGTTTAGGGATCCTGAATTTAAGGATTTGGAAATACTTCCCGAAAAATACACCGCAGAAAGCTTCTTTCAAAACTATGAATTAATACCTAAGAAGAATGACAAAATCCGCTGGGGTATTCGCTTAAAGAGGAAGGAAAATATTGATGACGATAAAAAACTTATGCATGACATTGATTGGAATTCTGGCAAGAATTAAACTCCTCGCCAATCTAAAGATGAGAAATGGTATGTCTTTCCACTAGTTCTGAAGGGGCCTTATATTTCTGGCTCAAATGTACTTCATGCGAATATCACAGCTTATCAACCTTGGGTCTTTAATTGGCCTGAGAAATAGAAAGAGATATGTCTTCAAGTTTTGATCTCTTCATAATCTTTCATTTATTGTTACTTTCTTGTTTTCTAACTCTTGAGAAAATTTTAGATTAAAAAGCTGAGATCAAGCTACAACAGGACAGGGAAAGCTAGCACTTTGTATGCTCTACGTTCCATCACGGATGAAGTAAGAAACACTTTCTTTTATTACTTTTAACAATATTGTTGCCTATGTTTCTTATCTTCATTTGTGTGTGAAGATTGATATTGTAGTTGTTGAAGAAGAAGGATCTAAGGTTGATAAAACCAAAGGTAAAGGTAAAGGTTCTCTTCGCAAGGAGAAATCTGCTGCCCCACCTTCAAAGAAATGAAAAGTTCATTCTCCTTCTCCCTCAAGTTCCCATTCTGATGAGATTACAGATGACGATGATGTATTCGCAAAACAAGGTGCCTCTTCTGAATCTTCAATGGCACAATTATCCAACATCTTCTCTGATTCCATGCAAGGAATTGGTGATATTCCTCTAACTAATGCCTGCAAGTCCATAGCTGCTATCTGTGATGCCCCCCTCTTAGAGAATAAGGAGTCTCTTCGTGGAGTTTCCAGATTTGTATCCCCAAGTTTCTTACATTTGCTCAATAGTTTGGTAAATTTTCATACTTGTAATTTTCTTCTTTTATTTGAAATTGTAGTTTATTTTGAAAATTTGCCTTATTCTTTCACAGGCTGGAAAGGCTTCCTACGCTGTCAATTCTGACTTAGTTAGGAGATGTGAGAATTTTGATAAGAAAAATCTTCAGCTTCGCAAAAAGAATGAAGAATTGGAAATTAAGGTTGTTGGTCTTCGCAAAAATAACAAACAATTAGAAGTTGAGTCTTCCATTCAAAAGAACAAAATATATAGTCTTCAGGATGCCAACAATCAACTCTGTGGTATGGGACTTTTCTTCTTTCCTTTTATTTTGTTTTCTCATTATTCTTCCTCATCTAATTTATCATTTTCGCGGACGTCTATGATCTTTCTGATGAAGCCATTCTCCTTCATTCATTTCCCAATTCTATGGATAATGATACCCTTCTTAAACACCTTAATAATTCTTTGAATAGTTTTTCAGATGAAAAAATTAAATCTCTTCCCATAAATGAACTCAGATCCAAACTTTGACTCTTAGAAATTGACCATAGATCCACCTTGGGTTTAGCCAACAAATTTAAGCGCTTCTATCTTAATTCTAAAGATGAAATTAATACTTTGAGAACCAAAATCAGTGATCTCATAGATGATAAAGATCGCATTGCTAGACAAGGTGCTCAAACATTAGCGAAATTCCAAGAAACTCTTCTTGAGGTTCAAATTGAACGAGATGAACCTAACCGCAAGAATGTTATACTTAGTGAAAGAGAGAATCAAATTCTCTCCCTTCTTCTCATAAATAATGAATTCGTGTGGGCTGCGAAAATTCTAGATGACGCCAGAAATAATCTAGGTGTAAATATTAGTCTTCAAGCTGAGCACACGGCCTTGATTATGGATATGATTTCTGACAAAGAAGGTTGTTAATTGCTCTTCTTTATTAATTGTGTAATTTTCATAAATTATCATCAAATTGCTGATTCATTGTTATATGCTTGTAGGGGCTGAGAAGAGATTTCACAAAAGAATCGAAGAACATGAGGCTGAGAAGGAGCAACTCGCAAAGGATCTTTCTTCTCGCAATGATAAGTGTTCTAGACTGAAGAGCTAATTAAATACCATTGTTGCGAACTTTAAAAATGATGTTATTCTTTTTCATAACCAGACTATTAAGAAAGTTTGTGATGACAATAACATTCTTCATTCTACATATCCTTGCCTCTCAGAAGAAATTCCAAATAATATACCTCCTCTGGACATCTCTGACAGTGATGCTAGCAAAGAAGATGAAGAAGAAATAGAATATGATGAAGATGAAGAAGATTCAAACAAAAAATAATTCTGCTTCCTTCTTTAACTTTTTTAATATTTGTACATTCGCTCTTTAATCTTCTATCTTTGTAATCTTTTGCTGCGAATTTCTTCATTCTTCAAATACAAGTTCTACCTTTTTTGTTTCTTCCTGCATATATATTAGAAAAGCAATTCTTTTTTTGCAATATGGTTAATCAATATATAATTATTAATCTTTCATTTCATGCGTAAATCTATCATATGGAGGCAAATAACATGTTCTTATTCTCCCATACTTTCCTCTGTTATTTGTATCCAAATGAAAGATTAAGCAAATTATTTTTGATTAATAATATATATTTATGCCTCAGTTTCACAACTGTTTCTGCATAATCTCGCAATCATATATTTTGAGAAATATTTCTTGGTTTGTTCCAAGATTTTATTCTTTCTTGTCTTCTTATGTGGTATTATCTATTATCTTTCCTTCCTAGTTAAAGGTCTTATTTCGCCACCTCTTGTCATTACGACAAAATCCCAGGACGTATTTGGGCTTTCATGCAGAAACCCATTGATCTTGCCTTAATTTTTTTCTTTTGTCATTTTTGTTGCAACAATATGATAGGCCTAAATATTCTTACAAAAATAAAGCCCCATGACATTGTCGTCTTGCGACGAAATCGCAGGACGTCTTTACACTTTCATGTATTGACCCATTGATCTCGCCTTATCTTTCTCTTTTGTATTGTTGCCTCCTCATGATTTTCGCACAAATATGACAAGCCTAAATATTCTTGAGAAAATAAAGCCTCATGACATTTGCGTCTTAAGACACTTATCAGTTCCCTAATGGAGGGTGCCGCCCTTATCTCCCCCTGGTTTCCCCTTCAAGGAGACGTACCTCTACCATACAAGGTTGGATCCTCCCATCTGGTATTAACAAAAACCAGTTTTTTTCGCATCCCCTTATCCCTTTTGCCTATATGGCTTATGGTTACGAGACTGCACCCTAAGTGGGGTTTTCTTCGGGCCGAGTGCATCATAGTCAATACTTGCCAAGAATGGCCAGGTGTGTTTCATACGACCCATGCACTCTTGGCTCAACCGTGTACCTCGGTGCCTTGATCACATTCTGCACTCCTTAGAAGAGACCCTCTTTCGTCCAACCTAAGTCATAAGCTTAGGTTGAAAATTCAAGGTATCTCTCCTGGATGGGCTTTATTGACCCCAAATCTCCATGACTCAGGTTCCAGGGGCGGTGTAACATTTTCGCTGAGTCATGCAATAGGTACCCCCTTCTATGACACACTTTAGGTCTTACATTTTCCTCTTGCGAAATTTTGATTTCGCGAACTAGGGTGTACGCCATAGTAAGTTCGCCCCTTTCTGATGATTATTCTATTTCTTCTTTTGCATTTCAGCTCTGTTATAATTTCTCAATCTCATCTTTGTCATTAAGTAAAATATATTTTTTGAAATTTTTTGCAACAAATCAATCATGCATCATTCTTTCTATTCTCAATTTTACTTTCATTTCACATTTTAAGTTTCTTACCTTTGCTGCTTTCTACCTCTGCGATCTTGATATTTTCTGCTACTTTTGTATTTTTGGCGAAATGTTCGCCACCTCTTATTTTTAACAAGCATTGGCTTTGTAGGGTTCCATCTTCTCTTTGCTCTACTACATCTACCATCAATCTCTCACTTCTTTGTTTCTCTCTGACGCTATGCTTCCAATTCTCCTTCTTTGCATCTCATTCTTCATTTGATTCTATATCGATTTCATAATACTTCTTTCCTTCAACCCAATCTCCTTTTATGATGCCAACTCCACTGGGATGAAGGAATTTGATGCACTGATGAAATGTCGATGCTACGCCTAAAATCCCATGCAACCAAGGTCGCCCAATTAAGGCGTTATATGGTGACTCCACGTCGAAAAACACAGAACAAAATTTCAGAAGATAGTCCTTTCAATGGAATTCGCATGGTGACCTCCCCTTTAGGCTTATTGGCAGTACCATTAAAACCATAGATTTTTTAGGTTGAAGGTATTAAATCCTCATCTTTTGCTCCCATAGTTTTATAAGCATGATAGAATAGGATATCCAAGGAGCTTCCAGTATCAATTAAAACTCGGTTGATTTCCCATGAGTCCTCAGCTTCATCATCTTCATCATCATTAGGTTTTGGGTTAATCTCCAATCTTACCACTAATGGATTGTCGTGTATTTATCCACCCTTAGGTACTTCTTCTGCAGTGAAAGAAATAATTTGCTTTTTCCATTCTTTTAGCGGCAAAATCTTCGCAATGTTCATTATTTATCTTCCATCATCATCTCTTGCGAAGACTCTGCTCAGAATGTTATCATGAAAGTCTTAAATTGTTTTGTATGAATGTACAATAGATTGACAGAACAAATTCTTTGCCTTCGCCCTTACTTTTATTACAAATGTTTCTCTTTCTTTTGTTGTGTTTGTTCTGTGAGTTTTTTGTCGAGGTGGTAATAGTTGAGACTGAGGTTGGTCTTTTAGAAAATGATTTATTTTTCCTTGATCTATCATTCTGAGGATGATTCTCTTTATATTTTTGCAATCATTTGTTGAATGTCCATGGAAATGGTGATAAGAAAAAAATTCATGACTTATGTGGCTTGGAGGTGGTTCACTCCCTATATTCCATGGTACTGGTATGTTTTCCATCAAGATTATGGCTTCCCATATTTTTTTCTACACTAGCATTCAGAGGTGGTATTTTGATTTCTTCCCATATTATCTTATGACCTCCCTGTCCTCTATGATAGTTTTGTTTTTTACCCCCATAAGTTTCTTATTGTTGGTTGAGTCTTTGAATCTTGTTATTTCCACCACGATTGTAGAAATTTCTTTCTCTTTCGAATTCTTCTTGATAGCGACTTCCTATAGCTACCAACTTTTGTTGATTATCACTCTTCATCTTTTCTTGTTGTACTTTGGAAGTGCTCGCCACCGTGCTTATCAATTTAGGCAATAAACTTGCACTCGCTGCATTTGAATTTGTGTTCGCAATTGGGTATGATTCCATCTCATTTTGTTTTTCCTCCAGAGCAATATATTCTTCTTGAAGCTCTCGCAACTCAGTCATTGTGATTGTATTCTTGATTCTGAAAATTTGAATATACAGCAAATTGGTTGCGAACATTGCGTTTATGAATAATAGAATAAGGTATCTCTCATCCACAGGGCCAGCCATTTCGATACATATTGTCTTCCACCTTACGGTTAGATGCTTCAAACTTTCACCAATTCTTTATTTTAAACCAAATACATCTTCAATGCCAGGTCGTGAAGAATTGTTAGTTATATACGCCCCTAAGAACGTAGTCTGCAAATGGTTGAAATATGTTATAGTATTCCTTGGTAAACCTTCGAACCACTTTAATGCCTCTCCCGTTAGACTTGATGTGAAATACTTTCACAACACAGCATCATGGTTTTCCCACTGTAGCATACATCTCACATAAGCTTTGATGTGTTGAATTGCACAAGTTATTCCGTCAAATATGCTAGTTAACGCGGGAAGATTTCACTTTGGGGGTATTCCTCCCAATTGTACTTATTGTGTGAATGGAGTTTTTGCAGCTTCTTCTATAGCTTCGTCCAGCTGTCTCCTGCCTCCTTCTCTTCTGGTATTTAGCATTCCTCTTATTTCCGCCAATTCTCTTAAGATTTTCTCATTTACACCAGGATCTACTTCCATTGGTCTTTTTAATTCTGCTTCTCTTCTCCTACATTCATGCCTGTTTTGATTTTCTTTTTCATTATTTTCTCCTTGTCTTTCCTTGCGATCTACTCTTTCATCTCTTTCATGAATTCGCACATGATTATACCTCTCATTTTCTTCTCTGCGATTTTGTTCATTCCTCCTCAATTTTTTTTTGTCGCCTTTCAGATCATATTTGTACTCTATCATATTCTTCATTGATTTATCAAAAGATGGAACAAAACTCATAGGTTTATTCGTGGGAGACGAATTTATCTGTTTTGTGGACTTTTCTGTGTGAGATAGATTTGTTTACTAAAGTCTTCGACTTTGGGTCGTAGCAACTCTTGGTTGTGGGTGAGATCAGCTTAGGGAATCAAGTATGCAGTATCCTGCTAGGATCAGAGGCGTAGAAACATAATTGTACCTTGGATCAGTATGAGATTTGTTGGGGTTCAACTACAGTCCATACTGAAGTAGGCTAGTGTCTGTAGCGGCTTAATATAGTGTATGTTTAATCTGGACTAGGTCCCGGGGTTTTTCTGCATTTGCGGTTTCCTCGTTAACAAAATTCTGGTGTCTGTGTTATTTCTTTTCCGCATTATATTTTGTTATATAATTGAAATAATACAGGTTGTGCGTTATTCAATCAATTATAATATCTGACCTTATTGGTGGTTGATTTAAATTGATTGACACTTGGATATTGGTCTTTGGTACCATCCAAGTTATCTCTCTTGGATTAAGACTCGCATATTGTATTTTCTTGAGTAAATCAAATTGAGAGATAGAGATAATAACTCCTTGAGATATTTTATCTAGATTGAGTCTGACTGTCTAGTTGATTCTCTAGTAAAGTAACTTGGAGTTGTCCATACAAATTGCTAATCGAAATATTGGGTGTGGTTGTTAGACCCCCGCTTTTTCAATCGGTATCATAGTAGGCAAACACTTTAAACCTGATAAGTTTGTGTTTGTTCGTTCCTTAAAAATTGTCCCATGGGAAATTTATTTGGAAAATTTGCTCTTAGCATCTATAACGCACGCCAGAATTTCTTAAAGATTGATCAAGATATATTATGGTCAAAACCTCTGGTCTCTCATGATAATCCCATTCCATCTAAGAAGGAAGTTTTAGATGATATGTATCAATCTAAAGAAAAAAATAAAAAGGAGGAAAGATTAAAGAAACGTTCATGGCGCTCAATGATATGGAACCTCACAAGGTTAACTAACGATCTCTATGAGGAATACTATCATAATGGATCTGCTAATAAAGATCTGTTTAAAGCATTCGAAGACATTTTTAGATCCTTAGAAAAACCTAATTCTGTTAAGTCTAAGAATCACTCCAAAAAGGGTTATATACATATTAAACCTTTAAATAATATTGTACAACCCGGAAAACGGAAGAATCCTCCTTCTATGCATATCAAGAAAAGGATTGGAAGCTCAGACTCACTTGATTATCATCATTATGTTGATTACATTTCAGGGACTATTCACACTAATCAACCAAAAATGTTGCATGAGAATTTCTCTGCATATTATGCCTCTTGGTAACAAGACTGGCACTACCCCATATGTATATATCTTTGTTAGATCATTGGTCGGTCGAAATCGCATGCTTTGCTATCTCAATCATGTTTGTCAATCTTAGTGATCAAAACTATAAAATCTTGATTTCTAGTCTACTATAGCTAAGGTCTTGGACTAGGATAGAAACTGTAGTTGAGCTCAAGAAATCCATGGCAATCATCATACAAGATGAAGGACTACTCAAGGAACCAGTGGATCTTCATCGACTAAAAGGTATGTGGAGACTTGAACTTATCTATCACTCAAAAGTCTATCTACTCTATCTCTTTTCTTGAGACAAAATTCGTATTACTATATAGACTAAGAATATACACATGTGACATTTCGAGCTGAGTATATCTCGCTTATCTATTTCTCAAAATGTGTGTTGGTAAATCTTTCGCTTTAGCCAAGTTCATCTTTGCCTAGTGACGAAAGTCATGTTATGTTTCAATCACTTTGGAAATTGCTCTGACGAAAACTAGTTTGTGAATAACAACTATATGACGTCCTCTGAGAATGTTTCAATGGTTGAAATGAGAGTTTAGACAATATAACCACTGGGGGGATATAAACATTGTTGTGGTAACACATATATGTATAAGTCCTTAGCACTTGAACCGAAGTTTGCGAACTTTATTGATCAAGTGAAAACCGGAACTTGAGCAGTCAACCCAGTCCACGAATTCAGTCCACGAACGTGCGTAGTTCTCGAACCCGAGAATTTCTGCTGGAGTTGTAGCTCAATTTCAGTTCGCGAACTCAGTCCGCGAACTGACGTAAGTTCTCGAATCCGAGAATTTCTGCTGGAGTTTGTGAACTCCAACCGGTTAACTTGAGTCCATGAACTTGAGTGGTTATGTCTAAAAACGATATTCGTGAACTTATCTAAATTATCTATGGAATGCTATTGCAAACCATGGCTTTATATTTCATGAATTGATTCGAGTGAATCACATCGTTTTTGCTTCAATTGTATCTTATGTAGTACATAAGATCTCATAGCAATTAAACAACTCTCTAACTAGTTCATTTGAGTCATTTGGACTAGTTATGGTGAAAAAGAATATGGTTGAAATGAAAGTTATCATTTGGCTAACCATTTGGTTGACTAATATTGAACCAACTATTGTACACGTTTGGGTACGGTTACACAAACCCAAAAAAATCAAGTACATGTGTGTATGTCAAGCTAAGTTTTCGATCTAACGGTTGAGAGATATTAGCTTGTATTTAATCAGGTTTGTATCTAACGGTGAATATCGAATGCTTTGTTACTAAGCTAACATTGATTGCAAACCCTGATTTGAAAGACTATATAAGGGAGAACTCTATAAACTGGGAAACCTAATCCCCAGACATTATGTGTGATACTAGTTTGCTAAGCTAGAGTCAATTCTCCTTTAACCTTTGGCTTTCTTCTTCTAAAACCAGGTTAACGACTTAAAGACTTCATTGGGATTGTGAAGCCAGGCCGATATTAATTTTCTTGTAGTTGTGTGATCTGATCTTGCTATTTCTATCGTACGAGTACAATTGTAATAATTGGCTTGAGATTTCTATCTCCGATAGGCAAGATATAAAAGTAATCACAAACATCTTCGTCTCATCGTTTGTGATTCTACAATATCTTTTTTCGCTGCGTCGATTAAGACTATTGTGAGGTGATTGATAAAACTTAGCTGTTCTTCGGGAATATAAGTCTGGTTTTATTGATTGGTTCTTGTTCACCTTGATTTATCAAAATATGGGACAAAACTCATAGGTTTATTCATGGGAGACGAATTTATCTATCGTGTAGACTTTTCTGTGTGAGACAGATTTGTTTGCTAAAGTCTTCGACTTTGGGTCGTAGCAACTCTTAGTTGTGGGTGAGATCAGCTAAGGGAATCAAGTGCGCAGTACCTGCTGGTATCAGAGGCGTAGGAGCATAACTATACCTTGGATCAGTGTGAGATTGATTGGGGTTCAACTACAGTCCAAACCGAAGTTAATTTGGAGTAGGCTAGTGTCTGTAGAGGCTTAATACAGTGTATGTTTAATATGGACTAGGTCCCGGGGTTTTTCTGCATTTGCGGTTTCCTCTTTAACAAAATTCGGGTGTCTGTATTATTTCTTTTTCGCATTATATTTTGTTATATAATTGAAATAATACAGGTTGTGCGTTGTTCAATCAATTAGAATATCCGACCTTATTGGTTGTTGATTTAAATTGATTGACACTTGGATATTGGTCTTTGGTACCATCCAACTTATCTCTCTTTGATTAGACTCGCGAATCACATTTGCTTGAGTAAATCAAATTGAGAGATTGAGATAATAACTCCTTGAGTATTTTCTATTGATTGAGTCTAGTTGATTCTCTAGAAAAACAACTCGGAGTTGTCCATACAGATTGCTAATCGAAATATTGGGTGAGGTTGTTAGACCCCCGCTTTTTCAATCTTGAAATAGGGCAAGAAATGGTTTGAATCGCGCACAAGTATGTCTTGAATTTTTAATTAAAGCTTTCTAGTGCATCCATCTTGTTACGGAATGCATAATCCTTAATATGCAAACGTCCAACAAAACCCCCTTGTTCCTTGTGGGTTGAAGTTCGCAAACGGGTCCACGCCCATGTTTGGTCTTATTAAGAGGAAGTTCGCACACTCTCTTCTTCCTCTCTCCCGTCCGTGTACGTGAACTTCTAGGGTTTTGAGTGGTGCCTCCATTAAAGATTCTTTGGTGAATTTAAGAGAAAGGGTGTTCAAGATCACTTCAAGTAAGTAAATTCCTCTTGTTCCTTTCAATTCTTAGACCTCATGATGAATTCTAAGGGTTCAAAAAGGAATTCCAAAAATTCAAATACCTCTAGCATGGATCTTCCTTGTGACCAAAATTCCCTTAGAATTAGGTTTGTGGATGATTCATGTGCTAGAATTTTTGAGAAAATTTCATCTAAAAGTTTTATTTTAGAAAAGAAATTGGATATTTCTAGTGGACATGATGAGGATTTAGCTTGCTTTAAAAAATTCAATCTTGGAAATATCTTTGATGGTCTTGGTCAAGGTTTTGATTCTCTCACAAGAATTTTCTATGCCAACATTCATGATGTTGATCTTAATAAGATGGAATTCAAATCCATGGTAAATAAAAAAAGGTTTATTGTTGATAGAGAGTTAATTTAGAAGATTACCAACATACTATTGGGAAACGTGCGTCTCCCTAGACCAAGTGATGAACGTCCATCATGTGAAGATATCTTTATTGGGTTATGTGGCAAGAAGGTAACTTGGAATCAAGGAAAATTTCCTACTAATGATCTTAGTATCCCGTTGATGGCTTTTGGGAAACATGGTATCCCAAATCTTTGTCCTTCCACAATTGAGAATTCTTGGTGGAATTATGAGTTTGCTGAATTAGTCTATTTTCTCGATACGGGTGTTCAAAGTCTCGATATATGTGGTTTTATTATTTATCAAATGACTTCGATGACTTCATCTGTCAAGATGCTAGGTTATCCATGCCTAATTGGACAAATTTTCCGTGATCGTGGTATTGATTCAATTGGCAACTCCCTCGGGGTTCCCAAACCGGTTCGACCGTATACCTTCAGACGCATAAGGGAGAATGCTTGCAAAAGACAAAGGGATGCCTTGCTAAATGATTGCGACCCTACCACCTTGAGTCTACTTCAAAAAATTCACAAGGGTGTGTGTAAGGTCAATCCAAGGGTAAAGTGCATTCAAGAACAATTGTCAGTGATTGCAACTAAGTTTCCCGAGCACAAGGAAGAGTTGGACACTATTCAAGCATCTTGGAGTGTTTCCGATGAAGATGATGAGTAGTTTTGAGTTTGCCTAGTAAATCTTCTATTTTCTTGTTTTATTTTGAAGAATAACTAGTGTTTTGGAATAGCAATTATTGTGAATACACATAGCTATATCCAAAGTTTTCATTTTCTTGTTTTTAGATTTATTGGTTTAAATTCTAAACTTGTTTTGGGAGATGATTTTTGCAGCATTAATATTTATGGTTTTATATATTGCAATATTTTGATAGGATATGTGTGTTTACGTCCGTGAACTTGATTGTCCCATATTTTGTCAAAAGTAAAGTCGTTCGTGAATTGATATGTAAATATTGATAAAAGAATGATTAGACTTTTGGCAAAACACAAAAGTTAAGCCTATATTGTCAATTATTGATGTAAGATATGTTAAAATCTTTTGTGATTCAAGGATTATGTCTATTGTGTGTCATTGTGCAAATAGTGATGGAAACATAGAATGAATCCTTTCTTATTCCACGGTATAAGGTCGATTCTCCGATCCACAATCTTTTTGTGTAAATATTGTTGTCACAACCAAATTTCCGACAATATTTTTTTTTTAAGAGAAAACAAGGGAAGCATCAAATTTTTATTAGCATACATTTACGTAATCTAATATGTTTTGATGGTTTATAATTTCTATAAACATTCCTAAGTTGAACAATATGCTCCAAGATTTTTCATTTAGAAGATGACTGTGATTGCATCATACTTATTAGGATTATCAGGGTCGCCGACACCTTGTTAATGTGCAAACATTCAGTGGATATTTTCATATTTCGAACTACTTATATTCGTAACAAAACTCCTATTTACAAGGTTGTTCTGAATATGATACAAAGATGACGCAACAACAGAAGTAAACATCACCTCAAAGAAAAATAGATGCAACAAGAAACGGATAATTAATATGTACACCAATTGACTACTAGGATGTGCTCAGTCGATCCACACGTAATATTCTCCTTCCTTTCCTTCATCTTCAGCTACTGTAACTTCACCTGGCACTAAACAAAATACCCAATGAGTACAGACTAGTGGGAGTTTATAAGTTAAAAATGAAACTCAAATGCATCACTTAAAACAAGAACAGATAAACAACAAAATGAGTATAATATAACAACAAAGTAATCAAGAAGAACATGATGGAACAGAAATGAAAGTACACAAATCATTCTCATGAAGAGCCCATGCAAGCCATGAGTCTGGTATAATCAAAACACAATAAACATAAATAAGTGAAGTATGCATACGCCTGGCCCTCCCAAATAAATAGTATATATACTATCGAAACGGATGAATTACCTCCCTACTAAGTATGTTGATATAGATGAATTACCGCCCTACTAATTACATAGCATAATAATATCGTAAACGGATGAATTACCGCCCTACTAGATAATATAAACACGAATGAATTATCGCTCTACTACTTAATATTCAAACGGATGAATTACCGCCCTACTTGACTTACTAAAGAGCTGTTGGGAGAAACAGACACTCCTCAGGGGATCACCAATCAATGCATACCACACAACACTCATCGATAAACAAGATACACTTGCACAAAAGAACACATCCAATAGTTCAAAAATAAGGTTAACCATAAATGTACAATTGTGAACAAATACATGCTTAACGGCTGCTAGGAATTCTGCCTAAATCCCCAACCTCATTTCCGTAAAGAAATATTACATCCGTCAATCCCCTTATTTTGTCCCCATCCCTTTAATCATATATAGAAGCTATATCAAAAGAAAAGTAAGTAATCGCAGTTGAGTAGTTCTTAATCACAGCTACTGTTTTAGCTATATCTTTCTGTCTAAACACCGGTTTTCAATTGTTATACCGTTCCGAAATCTTCTATCAAATTCTCCTACTACTCATATTCAATCTAAAACTAATCTGAAACCCAGGTTATGAATCTAATATAAAAATTGAACAACAAAATGATAGTTCTATCTTTTAATCGGAAATTGCTTGATTAAAATTGACCTAAGCTATTGTTTCAAAACCAAACGTTCATAGAATTATTTCCTCACAATCAAAGTAGCTAATAGATATATCCCTAGTCTTCATTACATCTGATTCGATATAATTTCAAAGTTCCGGTAATCTGATAAAAGAAATTAAAACATACCTTAAGATAAAACTCACCTTAAATCATATTAGATTTCACCTTCCTTGTAAACTCCTTTTAACTTAAATCAATTTAGGTTTATCAATTCAAGGTCCTAACTCCACAATTAACCTCTAAGAACAATCACGAGCTAGATTCTCAAGTTTTGCCTATCTATTCCTGATTGAGAGAACATAAATAATAACCCTTTTTTTTTCCTCTTTTCCCTTCTTTTATCTCCCTGTAATTCTCTTTCATTTATATTCCTATTTTGTCCCTGAACTATAGCTACAGGTGTTATCCTCAACAAAGAGACCACGTTTTATTTCAAGACCCGACAAAATACTAAGCCTTATTCTATTGCTATTTAAAAAAATTAAGTAGATTGAACCTTATCCAGCCATACGACCTGACCCACCTGATTATAATCATAACATCAAAATGGTGATAGCTAAGCTAATTGTCACACAACATAAGTAATACTAGCAAACTTATACGTATATGTATATGTATCTAGATATTATTTTATTTAATTTTGATCCTCATAATTCTACCCACCTAATAAGAGCTTTCGTCCACGAAATCACTATATCCATACCTTAATTGAAAAGTTCTGGATACTGGGCTCGCATATCTGACTTTTTCTCCCATGTAGCTTCTTCAATGTTATGATGAATCCAACGTACTTTCACCAATGGTATCACTTTGTTTCTCAAAATCTTATCTTTATGATCCAAAATTTCTAATGGCCTCTCTTGATATGAAATATCATCTTTTAGTTGCAAGGACCGCCAGTCTATTACATGAAAGGAGTCAGACTCGTAACCCCGAAGCATAGACACATGAAACACATCGTGAACCTGACCCATGGATGTAGGTAATGCGAGCCTATAAGCCACCTCGCCGATTCTGTCAACTATCTGAAATGGTCCTATAAACTTTGGTGCTAGCTTCCCTTTCAACCAGAATCTAGCAATACCCTTCTTTGGTGATACCCGTAGCAGTACATCTTGCCTAACCTCAAACTGTAGTGGACGACAACCATGATCCGCATAACTTTTATGCCTACTCTGAGCTGTGCGGAGACGTTCTTTAATAATCTTAATGTTTTCAGTTATCTCAACCACGATAGTCGGTCCAGTTAACAAATTCTCACCAACTTCTGCCCAACAAATAGGTGATCTACACGGTCGACCATATAAAGCTTCGAATGGTGCCATACTAATACTGGATTGGTAACTGTTGTTATAAGAGAATTCATTCAATGGAAAATGAGTTATCCAATTACCTTGAAAATCCAATATGCAAGCCCTGAGCATATCTTCTAGTATCTGAATTACCCATTCTGATTGTCCATCTGTCTGCGGATGAAATGCCGAGTTAAGTGTAACGTTAGTTCCAAAAGCTTTTTGTAAACTCTTCCAAAACTGAGATGTAAACTGAGCACCCCTATCTGATACTATAGACAGTGGAGCACCGTGTAATCGAACAATACCCGAGACATATACTTGTGTTAGCTTATCAACTGAATAACTAGTTTTAACTGGTAGAAAATGAGCTGACTTAGTTAATCTATCTACCACTACCCATATAGTATCCATACCATCACTAGATCTTGGTAACCCGCTAACAAAATCCATGGTTATATGTTCCCATTTACAGCCAGGAATTGGTAAAGGTTGAAGAAGACCTGATGGTTGTTGATGTTCCACTTTTACTTATTGACATGTAAGGCACTTCCTCACATAACTGGCGATATGTTTCTTCATTCCTGGCCACCAGAAATTCCTGCGAAGATCTTTGTACATCTTAGTGATGCCTGGATGAATGGTGTAATGGGATCGATGATCCTCAATCAAAATTTTCTTCCTCAATTCAACATATGTATCCTTTGGTATCCATAACCGGTTCTTAATTTGAAGACTATTATCAGAATGTAGCTTCCAGTCCTTATCCTCGTTATCATTAGCCATATTTATATACTTATTAAACTCCTAGCTTCTGACATGAGCTTCGGTTATCCCCTCAAGTAGAGATTATTGCATGGTCATCTGTGCCAAGTAACCCTTCCAGTTTACATCATCTTCAGAGTTCTGCAATGTATAATCAGTGACCATATCCAGTAACCACCATTCACTGATCATAAAATGAGCTAAGATTCCCTCCTTACGGCTAAGGGCATCGACAACCACATTCGCTTTACCCGGATGATAATATAGTGTAAATTCATAATCATTTAAGTATTTTGTCCAACATCTTTGTCTCATATTTAATTCTTTCTGAGAGAACAAATACTTCAAACTCTTGTGATCTGAATATATTAGAAACTTTTTGCCATACAAGAAATGCCTTCAAATCTTCAAAGCAAACACAATTTCCGCCAACTCTAGATCATGAGTTGGATAGTTTCTCTCATGAGTCTTCAGTTTTCATGAAGCGTAAGCAATGACCTGCTCATTTTGCATCAACACACAACCAAGTTCGACACTTGATGCATCAGTATACATAACATAGGTTTCCCCTGGAATCGGAACTGTTAACACCGGCGATATAGTGAGTCGAGTTTTTAACTCTTGAAAAGAAGATTCACATGCATCCGTCCATTCAAACTTAACCCCCTTTTGTGTTAATTGAGTCAATGGTGAAGCAATACCAGAAAATCCCTCCACAAAATGACGATAATAACTTGCGATTCCTTAGAAACTTCGGATCTCTGTAAATGTTGTTGGTTGATGCCAATTTAAAACGATATCTACTTTAGACGGATCTAATGATATTCCTTCACTTGAAATAACATGCCCGAGAAATCTCACTTTATTCAACCAAAATTCACACTTACTGAACTTTGCATAAAGGTGATGTTCATGCAAGGTTTCAAGGACGTTTTCCAAATGTGTCTCATGATCTTCCCGAGTCTTGGAGTAAATCAAAAAATCATCAATAAAAACCAGTACATACTGATCCAAATACTTCCATAAGATTATGTGCATCAAGTCCATAAAAGCAGCTGGCACATTGGTTAAACCAAACGGCATAACAAGGTACTCATGATGCCCTAGCCCGGTTCGAAATGCTGTTTTGGGGATATCTTCTTCCTTTATTCGTAACTGATGATAAGCAGACCTAAGATCTATCTTCGAGAAGTAATTGGCCTCTTTCAGTTAGTTAAATAAATTTTCTATCCTGGGAAGAGGATACTTATTCTTAATATTAACCTTATTCAACTTCCTATAGTCGATACATAACCTGAATGACCTGTCCTTCTTCTTAACAAACAAAATGAGAGCACCCCAAGGCGAAAAGTTGGGTCTAATAAATCCTAGACTTATTAATTCTTCTATTTGAGTTTTCAACTCCCTCATTTCAAATGGAGCCATTCTATAAGGAGAAACCGAAATAGGAGAAGTACCTGGAAGTATATCAATAGAAAAATCTATATCTCTCTTTGGTGGTAACCCTGATAGTGTATCTGGAAATACATCTCCATAATCACGGATAACAGGTATTATGTCCACTGACACAGCATATTCTGCGACAAAGCTAATAGCCCAACTTCATTGAAACCCCCAGTTTTCTTCAGTTTCTGAAACTGACTTTGGGGCCTAATGGAATCAACAAAGGTAAATGGTGATTTACCCAGCATATGAAAATTAACAGTCTTTGCAAAACAATCAACACTTGCATGATACTTAGATAGCCAATCCATACCAAGTATAACATCAAAGCCCTACATATCTAGTACTACCAAATCTGCAATCAATTCCTGGTTATGAATCATCACCACACAAGACTTGCAAACTTGAAAAGGAAATGTTTTACTCCCTAAAGGTGAAGATAATGACAGTCTCTTACCAACATCTATCACATCTAACTCAAGTTCCCTCATAATGTTAGAGTTAACGAAGGAGAGTGTAGATCCGGTGTCGAACAACACATGGACTAAGTGATAGAATAAATATATTTTACCTTCCACTACTTGGTTAGTTGCAGAACTATTCCCTTGCATCACAACATACATGACGCCACTTTCTTGTAAAACTTGTTGTGTAGGGGTGTCTTCTTGAGCCACTGAATAAACCATTCCTTGTTAAGATGAGTTTGCAGGTTGAAATTTTGGACAATCCTTCCTAAAGTGTCCAGTTTCTTTACAGTAATAACATACAACTTGATTGAGATTTATCGGACCTTGAGGACGCACTGGTTGAAGATGAACAAACCTTCCTGGTGGTCGAAAAGTTTGCCCATGCGGTCTGACTGTGCCAGGTCTCATTGTATCAGGTCGTAACTGCACAGCTGACGATGGAGATGGTCGCGATGCTGCACCCATTTGCCAAGATTGTCCAGATGGCCTGAAGGAAGTTTGACTTGCCATGAATGTCATTTGTCATTTCGAAGAATCTTGTCTTTCTTTAAACTGTTCAGGCATCAACCTTGACTTCCTTTCTTGCTCTGAAATTCGGTTTTCATCTTCCCTTTCAATGCTAAAACCTCGACTTAAGGCCTCCTGAAAGGTCTTGATTTGAAATCCAGCAAGTTGTCTACTGATTTGGGGCTTTAAGGCGCGTATAAATTTTCTAGCATTTACCTCATCATTGGATGTTATTTCTGGAGCATAACGAGATAAACCCCTATACTTATTCGCAAATTCGGCCAGAGACATCTCCCCTTGTTCTATATTCATAAATTCTGATCGTTTTCGATCCCTCGACACATCTGTAACGAACTCCTGAATAAAAAGCTCTTTGAATCTGTTCCAGGTGATTGGTTCAGTTTCCGCAAGCTCGGCTGACTCCCACCAATCTCGTGCCGTACCTTGTAATTTAAACCAATCAAAAATTGTACCACCAACTCGCTTTAATATGCATTCTGCAGTTTGTACCCAATTTTCTGCGACACCACAATACGGTGGTGTTCCATAAAACTCTTGTGGTGTAAGCTTAATAAACCTTGTCAGTAAGTCATTATCCTGTCCATGGCCACCTTCTTTTATGGTATTTGCGCGAGGTACATGTTCTGTCTCAGGTGAATTTTGAGGTGCCACTGGTAGAACTGGACGAGTTTATATCCTCTGCCAACCCTGCCTAGAACATATATCTCTAATCTCATTATTCATCACCCCCATATTCCTAGAAATTTCTTCCATTCGTCTCGTATCAGTTTCTTTAGTAGAAGCAACTTTATCTCCTATATCTGTACTTGAAATACCATTACCTTCCATATTCTGTCTCAATAAAAACATATATGCTCTTAGAATCTAAAGCTAGACATGTCATATAATAGATCATTTCAATAAAACAAACAAACAATAAACAAGCCTTTCCAAACTATAAGCTCTTATTCACTGCCCATGTAAGATCTACTAATGAGCTCTGATACCAAACTGTCACAACCAAATTTGCGACAATATTTTTTTTTTTAAAAGAGAAAACAAGGGAAGCATCAAATTGTTATTAGCATACATTTAAGTAATCTAATATGTGTTGATGGTTTATAGTTTCTATAAACATTCCTAAGTTGAACAATATGCACCAAGAATTTTCATTTAGGAGATGACTGTGATTGCATCATAATTATTAGGATTATCAGGGTCGCCGACACCTTGTTAATGTGCAAACATTCAGTGGCTATTTTCATATTTCAAACTACTTATATTCACAACAAAACTCATATTCACAAGGTTGTTAGAGTCTGAATATGATACAAAGATGACGCAACAACAGAAGTAAACATCACCTCAAAGAAAAATAGATGCAACAAGAAACGGATAAATAATACGTACACCAATTGACTACTAGGATGTGCTCAGTCGATCCACACGTAATATTCTCCTTCCTTTCCTTCACCTTCAGCTACTATAACTTCACCTGGCACTAAATAAAATACCCAATGAGTACAGACTAGTGGGAGTTTATAAGTTAAAAATGAAACTCGAATGCATCACTTAAAACAAGAAGAACAGATAAACAACAAAATGAGTATAATATAACAACAAAGTAATCAAGAAGAACATGATGGAATAGAAATGAAAGTACACAATTTATTCTCATGAAGAGCCCACCCAAGCCATGAGTCTGGTATAATCAAAACACAATAAACACAAATAAGTGAAGTATGCATACGACCGACTCTCCAAAATAAATAGTATATATACTATGGAAACGGATGAATTACCGCCCTACTAAGTATATCGATATGGATGAATTACCGCCCTACTAATAACATAGCATAATAATATCGTAAACGGATAAATTACCGCCCTACTAGATAATATAAAAACGGATGAATTACCGCTCTACTACTTAATATTCAAACGGATGAATTACGTCCCTACTTGACTTACTAAAGAGTTGTTGGGAGAAATAGACACTCCTCAGGGGATCACCAATCAATGCATACCACACAACACTCATCGATAAACAAGATACACTTGCACAAAAGAACACATCTAATAGTTCAAAAATAAGGTTAACCAGAAATGTACAATTGCGAACAAATACATGCTTAACGGCTGCTGGGAATTCTGCCTAAATCCCCACCTCGTTTCCGTAAAGAAATATTATATCCGTTAATCCCCTTCTTGTGTCCCCATCCCTTTAATCCTATATAGAAGCTATATCAAAAGAAAAGTAAGTAATCGCAGTTGAGTAGTTCTTAATCACAGCTACTGTTTTAGCTATATCTTTCTGTCTAATCACCGGTTTTCAATTGTTATACCATTCTGAAATCTTCTATCAAATTCTCCAACTACTCATATTAAATCTAAAACTAATCTGAAACCCAGGTTATGAATCTAATATAAAAATTGAACAACAAAATGATAGTTCTATCTTTTAATCGGAAATTACTTAATTAAAATTGACCTAAGCTACTATTCCAAAACCAAATGTTCATAGAATTATTTCCTCACAATCAAAGTAGCTAATAGATATATCCCTAGTCTCCATTACATCTGATTCGATATAATTTCAAAGTTCCGGTGACGTGATAAAAGAAATTAAAACATACCTTAAGATAAAACTCACCTTAAATCAGATTAGATTTCACCTTCCTTGTAAACTCCATTGAACTTAAATCAATTTAGGTTTATCAATTCAAGGTCCTAACTCCACAATTCACCTCTAAGAAAAATCACGAGCTAGATCCTTAAGTTTTGCCTATCTATTCCTGATTGAGAGAACATAAATAATAACCCTCTTCTTTTCCTATTTTCCCTTCTTTTATCTCCCTGTAATTCTCTTTCATTGCTATTCCTATTTTGTCCATGAACTATAGCTACAGGTGTAATCCTCAACAAAGAGACACCACGTTTTATTTCAAGACCCAACACAATACTAAGCCTTATTATATTGCTATTTAAAAAAATTAAGTAGATTGAACCCTATCCAGCTATACGACCCGAGAGCAACTGCAGTGGTGCGACCATAAACCAAAGATCAAAGATCAAAAAAATTTGAAAATTTGGGTTTAGTCTGTGTTACAACGCAGTGGGGGAGACCAAAATTTGGTCAGGCGTAAGAGGAAGTTACGCCTGAATGAGGCGCAAGAGGAAGTTACGCCCCATTGTCATCAGGCGTAACTTTGTGGTTACGCCTATATATTTTATTTTTATTTTAATGGGGCGTAACTTTGAGTTACGCCCCATTCAGGCGCAACTTTATGTTGCGCCCATTTTTTTTTATTATTATTTTTTGGGTCAGGCGGAGTTTGAGGTTACGCCTGTTCGGGCGTAGGCGTAAATTATGCCCGACTAAAGACCAAATTTACTCTGGTTTTTAGTTTTGGTATGGTCTCTGGTCTTTACTCCACCCCCGTAGCGCCTGGTTTTTGGGCCAAATTTTTAGTTTTGGTCCATGACTGTGGTTGCTCTGACCCACCTGATTATAATCACAACATCAAAATGGTGATAGCTAAGCTAATTATCACACGACATAAGTAATACTAGCAAACTTATACGTATACGTATCTAGATATTATTTTATTTAATTTTGATCCTCACAACTGTGTTGTTCCATGAAGTGTCTTATGTTAAGCACTAAAACAACAAAAGTTGATTGCTTTGTGATTAGCTTAGTTGTTGTTCCGTAAGGTACTTTATGTTGAACATATTGAACTAAATTAATCATCTTGTGTGGTTATTTAGTTATCACTCCATAAGTTTTCTTATGTTTGAGCATCTCTTCGGCTGGGTTGATTATTCGTGATTAACTTAGTCATTGCTCCATAGAACTTCTTATGTCGAGTGTGACCAATTAAATTGATTACTTTTGTAATTAGTTTGGTTGAGTGTGGCAATTAGATTATTGTTCGAGTCCTCTTGTGATTAATCTAATTGATTTAAGACTCCATAAGTTTACTTGTGTCGAGCATATTTTGTCAAATTAATTTTGGTTTTCCTTGGTTAGTATGATTGAATATTTAGGATTCCAAATTCATACTTGTATGTGATTTGTTGAGTCTAAAGAAATCCTTATTTTCTTTTGAAATTAAGTTCGCTCTTGTTGCTCCCTTGGGAATGACATATTATGGGGGAGAGTTCTTTTGAACTTGTGCTTAATGGCCAAATCTTTGTGGGGAGTGCGGCTGTGGAATATTATAGGGGTTATCTTGTATCTTTATGAATTCCTTGATGAATGCATTTAGCTTTGGCTTTATGATTGCATCTAAACAAGATGATATACATTTAACTTTGGTCATGAAATGTCTCTTACGGAAATTTCATTAGGGTCCCGTTCTTGTACCTTTGCCAATTTTATTGACAAAAAGGGGGAGAATTAATATGTAGTTCATACTACAAATACATATGGTTTTCGGATCATTATGTAAGGGGGAGTGGTTTCCATATGAGATGGAGTATTGACTAAGGGGGAGTGAAGTATCACCATAGTATTGTTTTTGAAGTTGTGATACAATTGGACTTTGATGTTGTGTAATGATACTATAACACTGTATAACAATGATTGAGAACCATTGCTTTTATCATTATTATAGTTACAGATTTTCAACAACGATGATGCTAAACTTATAACCTTTGGGTTCACTGGACTACTTGGAAGTGACGAAGATTTTGAGTATTGTTGAAGATTAGACGACATGTAGAATAAGAGCTACAAAGGTTATTTATATATTTTTGTATTACATATGTATTAATAGTTTTGCCACTAAAATTGACAAAGGTGGATATTGTTAGAGCATTGCTCGGTCGAACTCACATGCATTGATATCTCAAGCATGTTTGTCAATATTAGTGATCAAAACTATAAAGTCTTGATTTCTAGTCTACTATAGCTAAGGTCTCGAACTAGGATAAAAAGTGTAGTTGAGCTCAAGAACTCCATGGCGATCATCATACAAGACGAAGGACTACTCAAGGAACCAGTGGATCTACATAGACTAAAAGGTAAGTGGAGACTTGAACTTATCTATCACTCAAAATTCTATCTTCTCTATCTCTTATCTTGAGACAAAAGTCGTAATACTATATAGACTAAGATTATACACATATGTCATTTCGAGATGAGTATATCTCGCTTATCTATTTCTAGAAATATGTGTTGGTAAAGCTTTTGCTTTAGCCAAGTTCATCTTTACCTACTGACGAAATTCATGTTATGTTTCAAACATTTTGGAAATCGCTCTGATGAAAAATAGTTTGTGAATAACAACTATATAACGTCCTCTGAGAATGTTTCAGTGATTGAAATGAGATTTTAGACATTATAACTATTGGAGGATATAATCATTGTTGTGGTAATACATATATGTATAAGTCCTTATCACTTGAACCGAAGCTTACGAGCTTTGTTAATCAAGAGAAACCGGAACGTGAGCTGTCAACTCAGTCCGCGAACTGGCGTATTTCTCGAACCCGAGAATTTCTGTTGGAGTTGTAGCTCAATTTCAGTCCGCAAACTGACGAAAGTTCTCGACCCGAGAATTTCTGCTGGAGTTTGTAAACTCCAACCGGTTAACTTGAGTCCGCGAACTCAGTCCACAAACTTGAGTAGGTCATGTCTAAAAACGATGTTTGTGAACTTATCATAATAAACTAAGGAATGCTATTGCAAACCGTGGCTTCATAGTTCATGAATCGATTCGAGTGAATCACATCGTTTTTGCTTCAATTGTGTCTTGTGTAGTACATGGGATTTCATAGCAATTGAACAACTTGAGTCATTTGGATTAGTTATGGTGAAGAAGAATATGGTTGATTTTGAAGTTATCATTTGGCTAACCATTTGGTTAACTAGGGTTGAACCAACTAATGTACAAGTTTGGGTACGGCTGCACAAACCCAAAATCGTCAAGTACATGTGTGTATAACAAGCTAAGTTTTCGATCTAACTGTTGATAAATATTAGCTTGAATCTAATCAGGTTTTCATCTAACGGTGATTATTGAATACTTTGTTACCAAGCTAACATTGATTGCAAACCCTGATTTGAAAGACTATATAAGGGAAAACTCTAGCAACTAGGAAACCTAATCCCCACACATTTTGTGTGATACTAGTTTGCTAAGCTAGAGTCGTTTCTCCTTTAACATTTGGTTTTATTCTTCTAAAACCAGGTTAACGACTTAAAGACTTCATTGGGATTGTGAAGCCAGACCGATACTACTTTTATTGTAGTTGTGTGATCTGATCTTGCATCTTCTATCGTATGAGTATAATTGTAATAATTGGCTTGAGATTTATTTCTCCGATAGGCAAGATATAAAAGTAATCACAAACATCTTCGTTTCATCGTTTGTGATTCCACAATATCTTTTTTCGATGCGTCGATTAAGACTATTGTGAGGTGATTAATAAAACTGAGCTGTTCTTCTGGAATATAAGTTTGGTTTTATTGATTTGGTTCATGTTCACCTTGATTTATCAAAAGACGGAACAAAACTCATAGGTTTATTCGTGGGAGACGAATTTATCTATCTTGTAGACTTTTCTGTGTGAGACATATTTGTTTACTAAAGTCTTCGAATTTGGGTCGTAGAAACTCTTGGTTGTGGGTGATATCAGCTAAGGGAATCAAGTGCGCAGTATCCTGCTAGGATCAGAGGCGTAGAAGCATAACTGTACCTTGGATCATTGTGAGATTGGTTGGGGTTCAACTACAGTCTAGACCGAAGTTAATTTGGAGTAGGCTAGTGTCTGTAGCGGCTTAATACAATATATTTTTAATTTGTACTAGGTCCCGGGGTTTTTCTGCATTTGCGGTTTCCCCGTTAACAAAATTCTGGTGTCTGTGTTATTTCTTTTCCGCATTATATTTTGTTATACAATTGAAATAATACAGGTTGTGCGTTGTTTAACCAATTAGAATATCCGACCTTATTGGTTGTTGATTTAAATTGATTGACACTTGGATATTGGTCTTTGGTACCATCCAAGTTATCTCTCTTTGATTAAGACTCGCATATTGTATTTGCTTGAGTATCAAATTTAGAGATAGAGATAATAACTCCTTGAGATATTTTATCTAGATTGAGTCTGACTGTCTAGTTGATTCTCTAGTAAAGTAACTCGGAGTTGTCCATACAGATTACTAATCGAAATATTGGGTGTGGTTGTTAGACCCCCACTTTTTTGAGAAGAAGATACAGTAAGGTGTGCATTCTTTGCATGGAGGAGTAGAATTCAATTTTGCCGCGGGAAACTGTTGGGGTTAAGAAAGGAGGTGGTATCACTTCTGCTCAAAGTCTAATCAGATGCATGCAAGATATAACTAAAGTTTGACTTTAATATACATCTTCTAAATTAAATGATATATATGTAGCAGTCAAAAAGTATTTTTTTGTAAGATATATGGTGGATCTTTGCGAGATAGATTAGGTTATCTACTTTGCTACACAGTATTGAAACTCCCTAGCCACCAAGTGGCACTTGCCTTAAGGTTTGTGTAAAATAATTTAGCAGTAGTATTACTCACCTCTTCATGAGGTTAATATTCACTTATTTTTTGACCGGAAGATGATAAGTCATGAAACCCATAACGGGTTCAAGCTGAAAACAGTTTCTAAGCTACGAAATATTTTAGTTCCCAAGGTGGAAATTTTAGAAAATGTAATTATGTATCAATGTTTGAACACTCCTATTTTATGGCCATCCAATTTTGAGGCATCTTTAAGATTGTATTGTTGTTTTAGCCATTTTGTATAACTATGCATTTCCATGGGACGCGGCGAAGCCCCACGCACAAGTTAAAAGGAACAAAATAAATAAAATCTGCACATATTTTCCACCTACAGTAAAACTTTTTTAAAATAATACTCGATAATATAATAATCTCGCTAAAATTTTCCAGTCCCGACTCGGGCGCTTAATGCTAAAATAATAAATTCCATAAAATTATAATATAATATATTTCAAAAGTTTCACTTAAACAATAATAGGTCCCAAATATCATATTAAATAATAATTCCATTAGAAATAAAAAATAATTTGCATACACCTTTGAGATGAGAAAACATCCTAGTGATTTAGAAGCTTGTATTGTTGGTGACTAAATTGAATTGTAAATTGTATGTTAAATACAAAAAAAAATTGTATAAAAATCTTTATTTTTTTTCATGGAAACTAATAAGATTTATTACTTTAAAACAAATGCATGCCGATCTAAAACAATTCCGATTAATGATTTTTTATCTTTTTCTATATTTTCCACTCTTAAAAATCTATTTCGATATTTATCCTAAGATACTTTATTTTATTTTTTCCAAAGAAATTTTTTAAATCAAGAATTATTCTTTAAATTAATATATTACTATTATATGTATAAAATAATAAATTATTATTTTATCGATTAAGTAATATTTCTTTAAAATAATGGATTTGGGTGGTCCCAAGACTATTATTTTATAGATGTTTTACTGTATTTAGTGTATTTGCCCCGCAACACCAAATCAAAATTACATTGCCATGGGGAGGTATGAAGCCGCACACCAAATTAAAAATGCATTGCCACGGGAAGGGACGAAGCCCCGCACACACCAAGTTAAAGGAAAAAAAATACCTGGTGTGTAGCACGGGTACAAATCTAGTTATAATAATACCCCAAGCTTTATTAAATCAACCGATCACTCTCTATCTTCTCTATTTCTCTTGAAAGGTAATGCTAATAAAGACTCGTTTTTACCATTTATAAGACTTCTTGCAAGAGTTCAATTGCTATTGGGTCCATGATAAGTGGTTCTGGCAGTAAATATTTGTGAAGATGCTTATACAATCCCAAACTCGATTGTGTTAGCAAGTCATTGTTAAATCCATACCTCTAGGTAGGGTAAGAATCAAACGCTAATGATTTGAGCCCATGGATATGTGTAAGATGGAGTTAGAAGCAATAAAAATGGTGAAAATGCTTGTAGCTTGTCAGACTGAAATGGTATCAAAATTGAATGAACTAAATGTAAATATAACAAAATTTATTTCCAACAACAAAGTTGAAATATAGTTTGATACCACACTTTAAAATTAGGATTAGGTATGTCCAAATACACAATATTAACAGCAGAACCCTATGCCACGCATAGTATGTAGAAGTACCGATATCTACAGTCATTGGTTAACTGCATTCCCAAATATTCTTAACAAATGAACCCTGCTTCTGGTGACCCAGCACAACATATCAACATATCATTCATTCAAGCATCTGTCATAGTCTTGCAATAACTCATTCAGTCTCGTCGGACGAATGAGTAGAATCATATTGTTTTAGCATACTAGGATCAATTACAAAATTCTAAACCGTATCTTCCACTCTGAATGCACCTTCACGCACAAACTAAACTTCTCTTGCTTTTATTTTCTTTTTATGTTATGACATATATTTTCACTTCGACCCACACTTCTTATATTTGGAACACTAATCCACACTTTATCGATAAATATAATCTCACTAAAACAAATAATTCAAGAAATTCAGTTTCACAGGTTTTTCCCAAAAATGAAATACAGAGGGAAGTTGTTCAGAAAACCAAAAACTTTAACGTAATTTCAGGTGATATAGTCCGGTCAATATTTCACTTTTGACATTCAAGTGTAATTCACTTGATAAGAAAGTTGTCCCAAAAAATTATTATGCACACCTATCACTGCTTGGGTACAGTTGTTAACTTATCTTTTGTACACATATTTAGATATAAGTTCCTGAAGTATGAAAATTATTTATAAGATAGACTGCAAAGAATTATTGGACCATTTTGAGAATTTTGTCCATGTTTATTGCGTAATTTCCTATCCTACATAACCTTATTATAGTTTCCATGGTTACGTTACCCTTTGTCAGTAAAGTGATGCACATTGCCCTAGAGTAAGGTCATGTCTCTTTGTTAAAATGGTAGATGAGTACATGAATAAATGAATTATACTATTCACTGATATTAAAAAGATCCAAGAGCTAAAACTTCAAAATTGTTACCTTTTCTAAGTTCATATTTTGTTATACAGCTTTACAAATAAGACATGGGTCATAAGACATATCTCCTGGAAGCAGTTGTCTCTTTAGGCGCTTGGCATCACATTGCACGCACACACCATCCTTAGCAAAATTCATGAAGTCACACCTGAAACTAACACTCGCCACCCAAGAACGACGTAAGAAAGTCATATAGAAAAGGCAAATGCAAATAAGAAAAATATGTGTATCTTCGCTAAAAAAATTCTAGTCGCGGTCTTATTAAGGTATCAATGTTGCAATTTCAAAGCGTATACAATCCCCCAAAATGTTTATAATTGGGTTGATTGTGATTGTTAATGAGACTGCAATAGTTCTACCAACTCCAAAGGTTAATTTCCAGTGAATTAGAGAATTGATAGTCTTACAGTTTGTCATGTCCCGGTTTTGGGCTGACCACTTACTAAGGGAAGATAGTGTGTTATTTAGCATATGTAGTAGGAGTCACATGATTAGCACGTGGCAGTGCAATAATCCATTTCTCCTTATAAGCTTTGAGCTCTTGTAATTGAATTATCAAAAAATAAAAATTGTTGTTTGGTTTTGTTCTGCCGCCTCTCTGAGGTTTTATCTCTAATCTCTGCAGTGTAGATCCTGCGGCATTAGGCCTGATTATTCATTTGTAGTGTAGATCACTACAAGTGGTATCAGAGACGGACTTTCCTTGGATTTATCATGGATGATTTGAGGGCTGTAATGAGTGCAAGGTGTGAAGTAATTAATTTTCGATTGGATTACCTAATTCAATTGGGAGATAGTTCACCAAATCGGAACCAGAATCTCCTAAATTTATTGGATCTCATCAATCATGTTGAGAGGAAGATAGAGCTTCACACTAGAAAATTAAACTAGGTTTTAGAATAATAGTACCTGCAGTATACTAACAATCACACAAACAAATAGCACAAGAAAAATTGAATAGAAAGTGAGTTTATTGATCACTCAATTCTTAATGCTCAGTTCAATCAGAATGAATTGGATACTTAACTTATATAGGTGTTTCCAAAACTAACAAAACTAGCCAGTAGATGGCCAGTACAAACATAATTTGACTACTAGTAAAACTCCTAAGCTCTAGGAACGGCCACTGACCAAGTGAATGGACTTATTCAAAACAGAACAGAAAACTGTGTGTTGGGTTTTAATTCCAACAGCCTCCCTAAAACTCAAACACATAATTTTTCATAACCAAAAACTCCTAATAACTTCTTGAGCCTGTAGAAAATGTCTGACTTCAATGGCTTGGTAAAGATATCAGCAATTTGCTCCCTTGACTTGCAAAACTATAATACAACTTCACCATTCTTGACAAGGCCACGGATTTTGTGAAACTTAATGTCAATATGCTTTGCTCTGCCATGAAATACTGGATTCTTAGTTAAACATATAGCTGATTGATTATCACGATAAATCAGTGTTGGAGATGTTTGATGTACATTCAAAGCTTCTAGTAAAGATATAACTGCATACTTATTTTGAGAAATGAATATCCCATCATATTCTTGTATAACCTCAAGTCCAATAAAGTATGACATAAGACCCATGTCAGTCATCTCAAAATGACCAACCATTGCCTCCCTGAACTCAGCAATCATGTTTGGGTTAGTTTCAGTAAAAATCAGATCGTCTACATATAAACAAACGATAAGCATATCTTCATTTTCAGTAGTCTTGATATATAAAGTAGGCTCATATGGACATTTATGAAAACTATTTTCAAGAAAATAAGAGTCGATACGAGTATACCAAGCTCGTGGTGCCTGTTTGATCCCATAAAGAGCTTTCTTCAACCTCCACACTTTGTCTTCTTCGCCTTTCTTAGCATAACTAACTGGTTGGTCTACATACACTTCCTCTTCAAGTACCCCATTAAGAAATGCAGACTTGACATTCATTTGATGAATTTTCTATTTCTTTTGAGCAGCCAAAGAAATAACAAGACGAATAGTATCCATTCTAGCTACTGGTATGAACACTTCGTAGTAGTCGATACCAGGCTTTTTCTTATAAAATTTCACAACAAGTCGCGCCTTAAGCCTATCCACACTTCCATCAGGCTTGTACTTCGTCTTGTAAACCCATTTAACTCCAATTGATTTCTTTTCTGGAGGAAGATTAGTCAACTCCCAAGTGTCATTCTTCTCGATGGAATGAATTTCATCATTCATTGCACGAATCCAACCATCATCTTGTATTGCCTCTACTTAAGTCATAGGATCCCAATCTGTAAACAATGCAAAACTGACAAGTTCTTCACCAGACTCATCATTATCATTAGTTATAACATAATCTTGAAGACGTGTAGGCATAGTACGAGTTCGTTTCGAGACACGAGTTGTTGGAATTTGCTGAGGTGAGGAATCAGATTCTGAAATATTATTTGGTGTTATAGGATTGTCTGGAATTGGAGGTGTACTTGGTTCTTGATCTTCTGCCTCGGCTTGTGTTTTTTCATTGTCGATGGCATCCAATTCAACTCCAAACTGTAACTTTTCAGTTCTTGTCCACTCCCATGATTTATCTTCACAGAACTCTACATCTCTACTGATAATAACAACACCGGTGACAGGATTAAACAGTTTGTACCCCTTAGTTATATCATTGTAGCCAAAGAAAATGCACTTCTCGCCTTTTGCATCAATCTTTTGACGTTTTTCAGCTGGCACATGAGCATAAGCAATACTACCAAACACACGAAGAGCTGCAAAGTCAAGTTTAAAACCACTCCAAGCTTCTTCTAGGGTCATGTTGCGAACACTACTTGTGGGACTCCTGTTAATAACGTAACTAGCACAAGCAACGAAATCTGCCCAAAAAATATTTAGGCAAATTCTTATAATTCAGCATACTACGAGCCATTTCAACAATAGTACGGTTTTTCCTTTCGGCAACTCCATTTTGTTGCGGAGTGTAACTAGCTGTGAGTTGATGCCTAATTCCATGCATTCTACAATAATCACCAAAAGCATTCGAGTTGTACTCTCCACCTCTGTCGGTGCGAAGTACTTTCAAACACTTTCCACTTTGTTTCTCGACAAAATATTTAAATGCCTTAAATGTTTCAAAAGCATCAGATTTATTCTTCAAGAAAAATATCCAAGTCTTTTTACTGTAGTCATCAATGAAAGTAAGAAAGTAACGATTACCTCCATGAGATACAGTCTCCATTGGGCCACAAAGATCAGAATGTACTATCTCCAACTGTTGTGTTGCTCTTCGAGACTTTCCAACTCGAAACGGAACTCTGTGATGCTTACCCACAATACAACCTTCACATAATCGATTAAATTCTTCCAATAAAGGTAAACATGTAACCATTTCTTTCTTTGCCAAAGAACGTAACCCGTTGAAGTTAAGATGACCGAAACGAAAATTCCATAACTAGTTATCATCGAGAACAATACCACTAAAAGCACAAACATATATGATTTTATAGGCGAAGGAAATAAATGACTATTGGTCATTGTCACCTTAGCAATCAACTCCTTCTTACGGTTCTCAATAGTGCAAACACCATCATCAATGATAAAATGGAGTCCATTCACAGATAATTGACCCATATTGAATAGGTTCCAATGGAGACTTGGAACATAAGAAACATCACAAATACAATGATGAGAGTTATCGTCTAGAACAATGAGAACTTTACCTTTACCCAAAATAGGCACCTTGGCTTTGTTTCCAAAGTTCACTACTCCACGAACAGATTCGTCAAGGTGGGAAACTAGATCCTTACTACCACACATATGATTACTGCAGCTGGAGTCCAAAAACCAAGTATTCTTGCTATCACCTTCTTCTTACGAAATACTGCATGCAAAGAACAACTTTTTTGGTTCTTCAATCTCCACAAAGTTGGCCTACTCTGTCATCTTCGGCTTAAATTAACAGTTAGTGCTATAATGTACAGGTTTTTCGCAATGGTAGCATTCAACTTTGGACATATATTTCTTGTGTGGAGAGTCATTTTTGCATGTACTTGATGACGTGCCTTTACTAGAGCTTCCCTTGTCAGTGATAACAGCCTTGCTTTTCAAAGCATGTTCCAAAGAACCTGTCTTTCTCTGCTTCATACTGTGCTCATAAGCACACAGTGAACCCTCTAATACTTCAATGGTTAGATTAAACATATCCTTTCCTTATTCTATTGCAGCAACAACATAATCAAAATTTTCTGTCAATGATCGCATAATCTTTTCAACTACGCGATTATCAGCTAAAGTCTCACCATTAACTCTCAACTGATTCACAACAACTTGAACTCAACAAAAATTATCAGAAATGGATTCATATTCATTCATGGATAGAGATTCGAATTCACCTCGTAAGGTTTGCAACCTTACACTTTTCACCTTGTCATTTCCTTTATAAGCTTTTTGCAAGATGTCCCATGCTTTCTTAGATGTTTTCGCAGTTGAAATCTTTTCAAAAACTGCGTCATCAAGGGCTTGATGTATGAAGTAAAATGCTTTCGTGTCCTTCTTTCTGTTCTCCCTCAAATCATCTCTTTGGGCTTGAGGAAGAGTTGTGCTAACTGCCGGATCTACATCGAAGAAACCATCCTCAACAATCTCCGTAAGCACCTGAAAACCGAACAAGACTTTCATCTGGATGCTCTATCGATCATAATTCTTCCTACTAAACTGTGGAACTTGTGGATGTGCTGAATCTTTCATTGTATCCTTTTATCAAACACCTAATCTGCACGACTTATAAACAGCAGAAACTTAAGGATCGAGCACTAGCTCAGATACCAGATGTAGAATAATAGTACCTACAATATACTAACAATCACACAAATAAATAGCACAAGAAAAATTGAATAGAAAGTGAGTTTATTGATCACTCAATTCTTAATGCTCAGTTCAATCAGAATGAATTGGATACTCACCTTATATAGGTGTTTCCAAAACTAACAAAACTAGCCAGTAGATGGCCAGTACAAACATAATTTGACTACTAGTAAAACTCCTAAGCTCTAGGAACGGCCACTGACCAAGTGAATGGACTTATTCAAAACAGAACAGAAAACTGTGTGTTGGGTTTTAATTCCAACAGCCTCCCTAAAACTCAAACACACAATTTTTCATAACCACAAACTCCTAATAACTTCTTGAGCCTATAGAAAATGTCTGACTTCAATGGCTTGGTAAAGATATCAGCAATTTGCTCCCTTGACTTGCAAAACTATAATACAACTTCACCATTCTTGATAAGGTCACAGATTTTGTGAAACTTAATGTCAATATGCTTTGCTCTGCCATGAAATACTGGATTCTTAGTTAAAGATATAGCTGATTGATTATCACGATAAATCAGTGTTGGAAATGTTTGATGTACATTCAAAGCTTCTAGTAAAGATATAGCAGCATACTTATTATGAGAAATGAATATCCCATCATCTTCTTGTATAACCTCAAGTCCAAGAAAGTATGACATAAGACCCATGTCAATCATCTCAAAATGACCAACCATTGCCTCCCTGAACTCAGCAATCATGTTTGGGTTAGTTTCAGTAAAAATCAGATCGTCTACATATACACAAACGATAATCATATCTTCATTTTCAGTAGTCTTGATATATAGAGGCTCATATGGACATTTATGAAAACCATTTTCAAGAAAATAAGAGTCGATACGAGTATACCAAGCTTGTGGTGCCTGTTTGAGCCCATAAAGAGATTTCTTCAACCTCCACACTTTGTCTTCTTCTCCTTTCTTAGCATAACCAACTGGTTGGTTTACATACACTTCTTCTTCAAGTACCCCATTAAAAAATGCAGACTTGACATGCATTTGATGAATTTTCCATTTCTTTTGAGCAGCCAAAGTAATAACAAGACGAATAGTATCCATTCTAGCTACTGGTATGAACACTTCGTAGTAGTCGATACCAGGCTTTTGCTTATAACCTTTCATAACAAGTCGCGCCTTAATCCTGTCCACACTTCCATCAGGCTTGTACTTCGTCTTGTAAACCCATATCTCCAATTGATTTCTTTTCTGGAGGAAGAGTCAGCTCCCAAGTGTCATTCTTCTCGATGGAATGAATTTCATCATTCATTGCAAGAATCCAACCATCATCTTGTACTGCCTCTACTTAAGTCATAGGATCGCAATCTGCAAACAATGCAAAACTGACAAGTTCTTCACCAAACTCATCATTATCATTAGTTATAACATAATCTTGAAGACGTGTAGGCATAGTACGAGTTCGTTTCGAGACACGAGTTGCTGGAATTTGCTGAGGTGGGGAATCAGGTTCTTAAGTATTATTTGGTGTTGTAGGACTGTCCGTAATTGGAGGTGTACTTGGTTCTTGATCTTCTGCCTCGGCTTGTGTTTTTTCATTGTCGATGGCATCCAATTCAACTCCAAACTATAACTTTTCAGTTCTTGTCCACTCCCATGATTTATCTTCGCAGAACTCTACATCTCTACTGATAATAACAACACCAGTGACAGGATTAAACAGTTTGTACCCCTTAGTTATATCACTGTAGCCAAGGAAAATGCACTTCTCGCCTTTTGCATCAATCTTTTGACGTTTTTCAGCTGGCACATGAGCATAAGCAATACTCCCAAACACACGAAGAGCTGCAACGTCAGGTTTAAAACCACTCCATGATTCTTATGGGGTCATGTTGCGAACACTACTTGTTGGACTCCTGTTAATAACGTAACTAGCACAAGCAACGGCTTCCGCCCAAAAAATATTTAGGTAAATTCTTATAATTCAGCATACTACGAGCCATTTCAACAATAGTACGGTTTTTCATTTCGGTAACTCCATTTTGTTGCGGAGTGTAACTAGCTGTGAGTTGATGCATAATTCCATGCATTCTACAATAATCACCAAAAGCATTCGAGTTGTACTCTCCACCTCTGTCGGTGCGAAGTACTTTCAAACACTTTCCACTTTGTTTCTCGACAAAAGATTTAAATGCCTTAAATGTTTCAAAAGCATCAGATTTATTCTTCAAGAAAAATATCCAAGTATTTCTACTGTAATCATCAATGAAAGTAAGAAAGTAACGATTACCTCCATGAGATACAGTCTCCATTGGGCCACAAAGATCAGAATGCACTATCTCTAACTGTTGTGTTGCTCTTCGAGACTTTCCAACTGGAAACGGAAGTCTGTGTTGCTTACCCACAATACAACCTTTACATAATCGATTAAAGTCTTCCAATAAAGGTAAACATGTAACCATTTCTTTCTTTGCCAAAGAACGTAACCCGTTGAAGTTAAGATGACCGAAACGAAAATGCCATAACCAGTTATCATCGAGAAGAATACCACTGAAAGCACAAACAATTTCTAATTTTATAGGAAAAGAAAATAGGTCATTGTCACCTTAGCAATCAGCTCCTTCTTACGGTTCTCAATAGTGCAAACACCGTCATCAATGATAAAATGGAGTCCATTCACAGATAATTGACCCATACTGAATAGGTTCTAATGGAGACTTGGAACATAAAAAACATCACAAATACAATGATGAGAGTTATCGGCTAGAACAATGAGAACTTTACCTCTACCCAAAATAGGCACCTTGGCTTTGTTTCCAAAGTTCACTACTCCACGAACAGATTCGTCAAGGTGGGAAAATAGCTCCTTACTACCACACATATGATTACTGCAGCCGGAGTCCAAAAACCAAGTATTCTTGCTATCACCTTCTTCTTACGAAATACTGCATGCAAAGAACAACTTTTTTGGTTCTTCAATCTCCACAAAGTTGGCATGTTCTGTCATATTCGGCTTAAATTAACAGTTAGTGCTATAATGTACAGGTTTTCCTCAATGGTAGCATTCAACTTTGGACTTATCTTTCTTGTGTGGAGATCCATTTTTGCCTGGACTTGATGACGTGCATTTACTAGAGCTTCCCTTGTCAGTGATAACAGCCTTGCTTTTTAAAGTATGTTCCAAAGAACTTGTCTTTCTCTGCTTCATCTTGTGCCATAAGCACACAGTGAACCCTCTAATACTTCAATGGTTAGAGTAGACATATCCTTTCCTTATTATATTGTAGCAACAACATAATCAAAATTTTCTGTCAATGATCGCATAATCTTTTCAACTACGCGATTATCAGCTAAAGTCTCACCATTATCTCTCAACTGATTCACAACAACTTAAACTCAAGAAAAATAATCAGAAATGGATTCATATTCATTCATGGATAGAAATTCGAATTCACCTCGTAAGTTTGCAACCTTACACTTTTCACCTTGTCATTGCCTTTATAAGCTTTTTGCAAGATGTCCTACGCCTGCTTAGATGTTTTCGCAGTTGAAATCTTTTCAAAAACTACGTCATCAAGGGCTTGGTGTATGAAGTACAATGCTTTCTTATCCTTTTTTATGTTCTCCCTCAAATCATCTCTTTGGGCTTGAGGAAGAGTTGTGCTAACTTCCGGATCTACATCAGAGAAACCAGCCTCAACAATCTCTGTAAACTCCTGAAACCGAACAAGACATTCATCTGGATGCTCCATCGATCATAATTCTTCCCACTAAACTGTGGAACTTGTGGATTTACTGAATATTTCATTGTAGCCTTTTATCAAACACCTAATCTGCACGACTTATAAACAGCAGAAACTTAAGGATTGAACACTAGCTCTGATACCAGATGTAGAATAATAGTACCTACAATGTACTAACAATCACACAAATAAATAGCACAAGAAAAATTGAATAAAAAGTGAGTTTATTGATCACTCAATTCTTAATGCTCAGTTCAATCAGAATGAATTGGATACTCACCTTATATAGGTGTTTCCAAAACTAACAAAACTAGCCAATAGATGGCCAGTACAAACAGAATTTGACTACTAGTAAAACTCCTAAGATCTAGGAATGTCTACTGACCAAGTGAATGGACTTATTCAAAACAGAACAGAAAACTGTGTGTTGGGTTTTAATTCCAACACAGATACCAACATCGGAGGAAATTTCAATTGAAGTTGCTAAGGTTACAGAAATAACGAAGATGGAGGATAAAATTTACAGCAAAGAAATTGTTGAATACTAAATTAACACAGAGTTGGTCACTGATTTCAGCCGAAATTTGTCAACCCTATTGGGAGATGAAGATGATGATTCTCATGAATTAGAGTTGCTTCTTCCATATTTCTTTGTTGAATGTGAAGATGTTGATTCACTTACTAGTAGGAGTTTACCATTTGAAGAAGTTGAAACATTAGAGCAAATTGAGTTCTCCAAGGATTTCATTACTCACCTCGTTCTGAGTTGTAAGAAATTTCTTTTTCTCCATCTTGATTTTACTTATTCCATATTTGATCGTGGAAAGTTTGTGGATGGTCTATTGTCATTGATGATTACCATGGGAGAACTGTTGATGAGTTAGTTTTAAAACATGGGTATAGATTTAATTCGTTGTTTAGGAATTCAGTTGCAATGGTTCTGGTTGAGAATGGTTATACTGGTGATGCAACAAGAAAAGACCAAAAAAAGTTTTGTAATTCTGTTATTTTTAATATAATTTGGATTTACCAAAAAAAGTTATACTGGTGATGGGCATTATCTGCTTGTTAAAATGCTTCAATTGGGTAGTATGTGTTTCAAGGGAAAATATGTTATCATTCACCAAATGGTTAGTGTGAAATCTTATCACCCTTGTTTCAAATTTACCTATTGATAAGTATCCTTAATGTGTTAGCAGCAGTTCTAAGTTCAGTTTTGATATACTTATTTCTTTCTTGGTTCATTTTAACGGGTTGATTCTAACTTTAATGGATGATTATGATGGAAAATTCATTAATGAGCTTGTTTGTGAGCATGGGTACTGTTCAGGTTTGATGTTTAGTGTAATAATTGCTTGTAAATTAGCCAAAGGTGGTATTACTAGTAATGGTTGGATATTGTTAGATAAAATGCGTGAGAGTGAAGCTTGGATTATGTGTTGCGGTAAGGATGATTTTCTATTACAACTTAAAATGGATAAAGTTGATGAAAGTATCTTTCTTCTTTTCGATACTATGCGTATAATGTTTGATCGTGGAAAAGGATTTGAACTGATTCAGAGGCCTTTTTGTTCTGTGGATGACTGTGAATTCAGTTTTGGTTCAACCTATTCTTGTTCATTTATACTTAATGTTTATTCGATTTTAATGAATAAACCCAATGAAGAAGTTCTTACAAATGGGTACCAACTAGAATTCTTGTTTTTTAATTCAATTGAATTAGTGTTGGCTAAGGAAGGTGACAGTGAGGTTAGTGGTTATCTGTTTCTTGAAATGTCACTAAGGGATAATATATACCAGAGTAGTTTAACCTCTCTGTTGGGTAACTACTGTAAAGAAATTGTTCAAGAGAAGATTTATGAACAGTGGGTACATACATCCTTCTTACATTAATTTTTTTGGTTTTCTGCCATTAATGAAGGTTGGTTAAATCATTTTCATAGGCAAGTCTGTCGTCCAACAGTTGTATAGTCTTCACAAGTGATTAGAGTGCATAAACTAGAAGATGGTGTTCCTTGGTTCCATGTCTATTCTCTTATGGTGATCTTCTTCATTGTTAAAAGATATGATTTACTTGAAATATCTATGATTGTAACTGAGCAGATTTCTCAAATAATTGCTAACATGGGTAAGGAAAGTTACAAAGTCAGGATTGATGAATACCTATTCATTATCATCATATTTGATAGAGGCAAGTTGTTATATGATACAAGTAGTAGTGATTATGAGCTGGAGAATCATGTCAACCATATTATGATCCTCGTATGGAAAGGGAAACCAAAGAGCGAAAATTTTCTCTGTTATCCTTGCTGCTGCGTTTTCGATCTCAGGGCTCAATGCATAAAGCCACTTTCGTTCAATATT
The DNA here is from genome assembly GCA_023529315.1 of Papaver bracteatum. Classification (NCBI taxonomy): domain Eukaryota; kingdom Viridiplantae; phylum Streptophyta; class Magnoliopsida; order Ranunculales; family Papaveraceae; genus Papaver; species Papaver bracteatum. The sequence goes on along the minus strand of JAJJWX010002031.1, from coordinate 227,022 downwards.
TCAGTCTTGATTTCAGATAGTAATATTGTAGAGTTCCATGTTTTTTCTCTTTTGGTGAGTCTTACAAATCTCACGAGAAGTCATGTCAATCCTCTAAGAATGGGTTTAAATTTAGTGAAAATTCCACAAAGAGGTGGTATTCCCGGTTATAGTTATGGTCGAAGGTTGTTTGACCGTGGTAAAGATGGTGACATACTTATAAGTGGGAATTATGTATATGATCTAATTCTGGAATCTGGGTACTACTCTGAATTGTTATTTGACTATTTGTGTGCCTTTTTGTTGGGTAGATGATTCAGTGGCAGATGATTCAGTTACTTCCTTGAGTTCATCCTTAAGAGAACGAAGAGATTTATCTTGATTATCACATATTCATTGAAGATTACTCAATTGTTGCGAGGAAATCGCCATCAAGCTTGAAAAACTATGTTTTTCTTGAGATAAAGTTCTATTTTCATCTGATAAAGATTCCGTCGCCAAATTAGCCTTGATTAACAAATATGAGAGGCGAGTAACCTCGCTACTTAATAAATTATGGCTTTGCGATAATTGATTATTCTCATTAGTAAGATTATCTATTTGATATATCGAGTATGTGTAGAGATTATCTAATCCGTTATACTAGTCCATCCAAGAATCTTTTTCAACACGAGCTTTTTCGGCGATAGACTCAAATTTAAGTCTCTCCATGAATCGATTCTGATTTAAAACTAAATATACGAACCAAAAATTTAAAAAGGAAGTTTGAGTATAGAGAAAATGAAAATTTGTTAGAACATAAAAAACCAGAGATAGAGGAAGGAAAATTATACCTTTTAACTCATTATTCTTGCTGCGAAGATTCTCGCAGTCAAGTGAAGAATTGCGAAGCTTTTGATAGAGAATGTCACATTCTGAAGTCCTAGCTTGGAGATTTCTTTTAAGCGATTCAACTTCACTTTCTAAAGATGCTTGTGAAGCCATTTGGTTAGAACCAAGATACTTACATAAAACCTTGCAGACGTCCTGCTTGACGGGGTCAGTAGAAGACCTCTTAGCCTCATCCAAGACATCAGACAAGATTTTGAAAGCAACATCCACTCCTATTGAAGTTTCCTTAGAAGAAGAAGAAGGTGCAGATGGTGAAATAATAATAGTAGAAAGATGGAGGTTTTGATTGTTCGCAATGATTGCATCGTCAGAAGGAGGAGTATTAGGAAAGGTAACAGTTGAAGGTAATAAAGGGTTGGAAGAAGTTTCATTGACAGTAACTTTGGGAGCATTAGTGGCGATAGTCTCGCAAAAATAAGAAGGAGGTTCCATTTGCAAGGTTGTGGGAATAACTCTCGCAGATGTCAGCTTGGGAATAGTAATATTAGCCTCAAGAGTTTTAACTTGGTGAGATCTTTTGTGAGAATTAGCAATACTTTCGTCATCCTGCGAATAATAACTTATATAAGAAACAGAGGCAACAATATTGTTATTAAGAAAAAGTAAATGTTTCTTACTACCTTATGACTCGCAGGATTCCTCCTCTTGTGAGCTAATTTTTTGAGAAGATTAGGGTTTTGGGTGGCAGACTGGGTGTTAGGGGGAGTTCCGCTGAAGAGAAGATATAATGGAGAAGAATCAAATAGAAAATTTTAATAAAATATGAGTAAACATGATTCAAGTAAGAAAAACGGAATTTAGTAACATCAGAAAAACACATACCTTGAAGATTCCATTAAAGCAGTAGCAGGTAGATATAAAGAAGAAGAAAAATTGCAGATCGGAAATTTTTGCAGAGGATGAAGAAACGAAGAAGATAGAAGAGTAAAAGAATAAAATTAGTTCTGTAACCAAAGTCTACCTTTTATAAGCAAAAGGAGATGACCTGTTGAGGAGTGACGTGTCGGTGAAAAGAGGAATTTACAACACGTGTAGACGGTTAAGCTAAATTCACAGAGTTTTGTCGAGAAGAAAATATGGAAAGATAGGGGGCTGCGAGCATTATGAAGAATTGGAGATTCTCATATCTCCTCCACTTCGCGAAGAAGACATGAGAAGAGGCAAGATGTAGGACCAAAATATTTCTATGACAGTATTCTTGCGAGATTAACAACATTCCTGCGATCATCACCGCGAGCTCTTCAACAACACTTTGCGAGATTCATAAAAATAACTTAAAGAGTGATCCAAAGAATGACGTAATAGCTGACGATTGAAGAAACACGAGAAGAGCATGATCATTCTGCGATGGTTAGAATGCTTACGGGAATTGAAATTATATCTACCGCGAGAACATCGCAAGCCAGATCTGAAATTAAAGGACAGCTTAGTTGTCATCCATTATGTAACTACCCTGTATAAAGAGACCCAGTATGTCCAGAGAGAGGATGATGTATTTTTTGAGTGTTGAGAAATTCTTGAGGAGAGAGAAACAAAAGAGCGGTTGTATTTTAAATCTACTTCCATTATTTGTAAACATTTCTGAGAATCAAATAATAAAATGTCATTTTAATCACTCAAATATGTGTTAATCACTGTAAGACCTTATCAAGGGTGTAGTGTCGGATTTCCTGCAATTACAGTCTTTGTTACTGCTAAAGCCGCCTATCAGAGAGGAGAGTAATCTAATTAGGTGAAATCTCTTACGACCGCTCAATTTAAAGTCTTCTTTGGGATTGAGAAGCTCTAGTGCGACCCGTTGGTGGGAAACTAGATATTGCGGTTTATCTTTAGTTTTCATATTGATTTGATTGGCTAACGGTGGTTGAACTTTGATTGCACCTAGTTTGTTTATGCTTGAGAATCTTCTCTTCTGATATAAGATTCACTCAAACTAGTTCAAGGTTTCAACATGGATCTTTAGACTGTTGTTAGATCTAAAGACGATCTTGTGATAATCCATTGTTAACCGACTCCGTTATGTGTGTGATTGATCCCAAGAGATTCAAGTAGTTGTGTGCAGGTGTTTATTGAAGATCTAAGAAGATTTGAAGAAAAAGAAGAGATAGAATATTTCTGACTTGGTTTTATAATCTTTGGTGAGCATAATACTTGTTTTGGTACAACAGTTTCACCAACATCACATCTACATCTGCCACAAACCCACCACTGTTTCTCAATCATAGCTTCAGTCTCATGGTTGCAATTTCAGCGCTACTAACCGTAAACATCCACCAATTCACTGCAGCTTCGACTTCAGCCCATTCACAGCTCATGTAATCCAGCCAACAACAACACCCAAACAACATCATACACTCAGCTTTGCTCCCTTTTCAACTTCAACAAACCAACACATACAGCTTCATCTATTTCCTACCCTCAATTCCATCTCTGTGTTATCACTTCATTGTAGTAAACAACTTCAACATCATCACAACCTTAACCTCTAATTGCACTTCATAAATACCACAAGTGCCTTCGCTTCCATTCTTTCAGCAACAACAATACTGTCACAGCCTCACTGCAGATCGTCTATTCATAACAACATCTACAATTCATTCCACCAATACCAGTACCACCAACCATTTTAGCCCACACAAAACTGTAACTTCATCAAAACTTCAGTCACCAACTCCTCCTCTCCACCAGAACAACAAAACACTGCATATAAGTCTCTGCAATGTGAATCTTATCAACACCATTCATATCTTCCTGCATTAGGTTCACTATCAATTCCAATACTAAATTTGTATATCTTCATATTGCTCAAGACTAACCCTCAATGTCACCAATGCATCCAGTGTATATCGTACATCCATAATATCCTTACACGCTCCATTATCTACTTACAAACTTCACCTGCAATTCTTTTACTCGCATTTCAACAACACATCATCTGAACCAACCTATTCCTACACGAAAACCATAATTTCTTATTCCTTATTCTTTTTAGACACCATCACAACAGTAACCATATCTCGGCATCAAGTCCATGCTCAGGTCCATTACCACCAGTTGCTGCACCAATTACTCACCCCATGATAATCACCAAAAACACCTGCTACATGACCAGTTACCAAGACCAACATTTCATCTTCTCTTCAATTAACTCTCCCCAACATTAAATCCAGCTGCACTTCTAACACCACTGCACGACAGCATCATCTTTATCTTTTCAGCAATTCAGATTCAAACATATAGAAATCATTACCTTAACCTCCCTTCATCCTCCATCTTCACCTGTCCTAACACTCATCTAAGCATCATCCATTCAAACCTCCATTCCTGCATATCACCATTAGCAACTGACCATTGCAGTATCTCCTTGTACACATCTGAAGCAGTATCATCTCCAGAACCAACTGCCATATTCATCTCCAGTTCCCATGACATTCACCATAACAACATCATCTCAGGTTCATATCTTTAGCAGCAACTGTATTCACAGGACCAACACCAGGCTTCATCTCTATAATTCAGGTATGTATCCTTCTTCTACAAGCTCAAACACCACCAGCTCTTAGCAGATAACAACCCAATGAAAAGCAACAGCAAGAACAACTATTAACCTGATTCCCAAGCACAATTTCTTGTTGTACTTCACATAAAAAAAATCAGCTTCGTCATCTCTATTCAAAATCATAGAATCTCAAGAATTTCTCCAACACAGATTCAATACTTTCTATTTTTTCTTCTCTGAATTCTTGGCTCGACTCCCATGTTACTCGTGTGCGCCTTATGCTCCCAATTGAATAATTTCTTCTTCGAATTCTTCCACTAATAGCAGCCGTCTCTTACTTCTCAGATCCACTTCTTCTCTTCAATTTCTCTACTTCACTAAAGCTGTCATGCTTTTTAGACTGATAATTTGCATCACTAAAGCTGACATGCTTTTCAGATAAAGATGAAGAAATAAAAACAAATACTGAGATATAATTCGCCTCCACACGAGTAATGACGCTTTTGCACTTTTAAATGATGTTTCTTCATCTTTTGTTCCAAATGACTCCAAGATACTTAAACACTCAAAAGCAAACATAAGAAACATAATTTACAAGAAAACTTATCAAAGAAAACATAAACAATAGATAAATATCAAGGTATTTTAGACACCTATCAGATGACATCATCATATTTATTCTTAATATTATTCTGGGAGATTTTCTAGTACAAGAGACATCTTTCAAATGAATTCTGAATATTGAAAGAGATAGTGAACCGCTCAGCACAAATGATAAAATACATGGAATAGTGAAAACTCTTGCCTCAGAGGCTCTAATATTTTTATCATGTATTATTGGTTTGATGAGGTTACGGAACTGCAATTCACTTCTATTGCGGAACGTGAAGACATAAATTTTCTTATTCTTCTGATGCTGTCAGAGATACATAATTTCCTTACAATTTTACCTTCGTCAACTACCATAAACAGAGTCCTAATTCACTACTCCTTGTATAAAAGTTACGTTGTTACCTATCACACAACATCTCAATTACAAATCAAATTTGAAGAAAAGTAATCAATATTTATTTTTGAAGAGACTATCGAAATTGCATTTAGATTATTATCTAAGCCAGATTCCTTCTCTGGTCCCCATCACATTTTTTTCTCTCCATATAGTCCACCAAATTGCAAAAGGTAAAAAAGCTCCAAATTTTGTTTATTATCTTCTTGTTTTTCTTTCTAGACCACTCCCAACTAAAAATCCAATTGACTCAAAAGTTGTTGTGAAAATAATTACATGACTTTGAGCATTTCTTTGTAATAAAATAAATAAATGTGTATTATTTCATTGATCAATCCACTAAAAAGGCAAAGGTTCAAATTACTTTTCCATGGTTCATCAAGAAATCTAAAACTGGTGCATCGTTGTAACATAAAAATTCATAAAAGAAAGAGACGTTCGATAGAACTTTGAAATTCCATAATTTCTTGTGGGAGAAAGATAAGAAACCTGGTTTAATTGGGGGCCATCAGTTTTAATTGGGGGCCCATCACTAGATGACAAAAAAGGTCTCCAAATCCTAATTTGTGTCACCCCTTATAAAAAAAACTTTCTAAATGGCTAAAATGCCCTTGAGTGATTAGTATTAAGAATTAATTAAGTTTATTAGTGTGATAATTATGTTTAGATAAAAAATCAGATTTTGGGATTAAATTTTTGGGAAATTTTAATTTTGGGTTTTTATGTTTTGAAAGAAGAGGAGTTTTGAGTGGAAAAACTAGGGTATTTAGAAATGAGTGATTCAAGTGGAGGGAATGAGGTTGTTGAAGGTTCAAACAACAACCATGATTGTGTTGATGGTAAGATTGTATCAATTAATACCATGGATTGGATGTTTGATGAAGAGATGTTAATAGAGGAAGCCATGAATAATGGTGCAAATGAAGATCCTACTGCTCAAAATGAAGGAACCAATACTCAAAATGAAGAACTCGCACCTCAAAACAATCAGGTAAACCTCACATACTCTTGAAATTTTCTGAATAGTGCTCCAAGTGGTCGATTGATGGTCACTATGGAACTACTCAGTGTGAGGGTCGTCATAGTCGGGGTTTGGATTCACTAACGACTCTTTAAAGTCGTCAGACTGTTGAGACTAACAATGATGACTCTAACCTGCAACTTTTAATGGTGATGAAAAATCATCAAGGTGGTGTCCTAAAAAGTGACGACTCTTTTGAGTAGTTCATCCAGAGTCATTAGTTGGTTTTTTTAATACCCAGACGATTCTCGAATCCAAACTATGTTAAAAAAACATTTTTTTGTGTTTCTGAGTCGTCATATGGGTAGTCTGATATACTGATGACCCAAACCAACCCTTAGTAAATTTATATAGAGTCGTCACTTTCGATATTTATAAACGTTAACGACCTAGGATGTTAATTTATAAGATTTTTGATTTCACAAAATCATTTCATTGAATCGTAAAAGGCATACATCTTGCATAGCGTTGCATTGAAGAAAATGAAATATAATAGATAATAATGGTGCACTTAATCACTTAACCATAAAGGTTGTAATTATAGGTAGTGTCGTGCAAGATGAGGTAGCAATCGCCGAACTCAAACTTTTTTCCACGAAGCACCTCGTATCGCTCATACGCCTTCCCCAACTAAAAACGCAAAACAAAAACTTAGTTAGTGTTGATCAAAGCTTTCGATAAATTTGACCTCTTGTTTAAATACTTACTCTTATAGCGCCCAACATATTGGGCATGGCTTTCCTTACGGCCTTGATTTCTCTTTTGAAAGCTTCACATTCCAATTTTATCTCCTCAAACTGTTCCTTGACGAGTTTCAAAGACCTTGAGTTACAATTCCCGTCTAACGCCACAAAAACGATGAATACAAGGTTCCACCAAGAATCCGATGTTTGATCAATGTCTTTTCCTAGATCTTCAAAGTGGTTTGTGACTGTCAACCAAGCTCTCACAATGGCGCAATTCTCTTCGCAAGTGTAGGGAGTAGCCATGGTGTTTCTTTTTTTTTCCTACTCTTGGATGATAAATATATGATAATGGGAAGAGAAGGTTGAGAATTATGGTTTGGGTGAGGAATAGGTGTGAGATATAGGTCTCTATTTATAGAATTTAATGACCCAACAATTATTTTTTTGAAATTTTAACCGTTGCCTGACTCAACCACATTTGGGGAATTCAAAATTCACATTAACTTCTAAGAGGGTCGTTAAAGGTAAAATATAGAAACTGACGACTCTTTAGGATTAAAAAGAGTCGGCTTCTGTTTTGTTTTTTGTATGACGACTCTACTATAAAAGAGTCTTTGTGTTAAGAGACATTTAAAGTCGTTAACTATGAATTTATACATAATGACGACTCATAACAAATATGTCGAATAAATTTAAGAGTCGTCCATCTTGTGTATATAAACCCTGACGACTTTTCTTGTGGATATTTACTTATCAAATACTTGAAGTCATTTTATTGAATTGAAAAAAAAAACATACATGTAGTATGAAATAAAATAGAATGAAAATACATAAAATAGTTCAATACATTTCCATCAAAAACCTAAACGAGTTTAATTATATAAGGCAAATTCACATTCGGTTTCCTCCAATAGAGTATAGCATTCATCGTGCAAAAACTCATACCCGTACTTTAATTCGTATTGGCTGCGATCCAAAGAGTACTGGAGAAACAATATATTTTATAAGTTAGCGTTTTTGAATAAACATAACCAAAGAAATGATTTTCGATGAACTGCCTATTGATTCACAAACTTACTCTATCCATTCGGAGTTCGTTGGGAAGAGATTCTTTCCAAGCTTTCAATCCGTCTCTTAGCAATACGCATTCATTGTATATAAAATTGTACATTTTCCTTATCTGTTGGACCGTCCTTCTATTACGATTTTCGTCTAGTGCCTTAAAAACCTTAAATACACGTTTCCACCATGAATTGGATGTTTGATCCATGTCAAGGTGCGGATTAACAGTTGGGTCTTCGTTACTGGCCACCCATTGCGCTCTTTCAAAGTCGTGTTTTGTAAGAGTGGTGTGTACTCTAATAATAGCAACCTCTTCTTGATTATTGAACAGAGTTGGAGCCATTTTTAGTTTTTTAAAGTGATGGGTGATTAATTTGGGAAGATTGAAAGTGATGGGTGAATAAATTTGATAGGGATAGGTCTCCTTTTATAGGAAAAAAACACCCAACGGCAACTTTTAAAATAAAATAAATGGTTACATTCTTTCCAACTCCTCATTAACTGCTGGTATTAGTCAAAGTTACCGTTGCTTTACCAAATTTGCAATAACTGCGTTTAGAGTCATTATGATAAAATTATAAACCCTAACGACTCTAGTTGAAAACTGAACAGAATTTTTTATATTTGTGACTCTGGAGTCGTGAACGGTTAAGTTGGGTCGTCATTTTTTTAAATAGGGTCGTTTTTCTGATAAAAAATCACCATGACGACTCTGTATTTGAGTTTGAGGCAAAATAAGTCATTAACCTGGAAAAAAAAAAGGTGACGACTCTTAGGGTCGTCGTTCTACGAATGAAAAGATGACGACCCTATTAAGGAAATTGTTAATTCTATAATAATATTTTTTACATTTTATGTAGTTGGTTGTACAGACGAGCTCTCAACCTGAACCCGTGTACACTATCGGGCTGGATACCCCCCAACACTATACGACCGATTTGGTAAGTTTTTATTGTTTGAATCGTTGTACATCGTTTTGAAAATTGTTGAATTAGTGTTCTCATTAACGTGTTATTTGTTTAATGTAAACGTGGAAAACTAAGGCTGAGGTCAAGGAATAGATTATTTCCAAGGCAAAAGAGAAGATGTGTGTAGTTGTTCAAAGCAAACACGTCGATTTTAAGCAAATGGAGATGATATGCGAGAGAGCGGGGGACAAGGAAGAAAGTCACAAAGGGAAGAACTACAAGTATGAGAAGAAGATGACTAGGGTGTACAAAACTTCATCGAAGAAGATTCAATGCCCGTTCAGGATTTTTTTCAAAAGGCATCATGAAAATCATATATGGAGTTCGTATAGTATACCGGAGGGTCGTCACAACCATCCTCCATCTAAAAATATTTTAGGACACCCAGCATATGCCCGATTGAAACCATATCAAATGGAAAAGGTCTGAAAGATGAAGGGATGTAGGCCCCTTAAGATCTTAAATACAATTAAGGCTGAAGAAAAGATAAACTTATCTATTATTTCCACTATCCATGCTGCCAAAGCAACGATCAAGAGAACCGAATGGATGGTAGATTAATAATGCAATAATCAGAGTGGTTGGCAGAAAAACTTAACTGTGCCATGCAAACAAGTGTGGGTCCGGGCGATAAAGTGACTCATATTTTTCTTGCCCATCCTAGGATGGTGGATTTGGCTCAGTTTTTTTTTATCAAGTTTTGTTCATAGATTGCACCTATAAGACTAATAGGTATAACATGCCTTTGTTAAACGTGGTTAGTCATAACGTTGCATGGTGCTTTATGGAAAAAGAAGAAATAGAGGACTATGTTTGGGCGTTGGAACAAGTGAGGTTGATTTATCATGGTGAAGACATACCGCAGGTAATATTTACGGATAGGGATTTTGCAGTTATGAGTGTCGTACGTCAAGTTTTTCCACTTGCTCAACATTTTCTTTGTACATGGCACATCCAAATGAATCTTTTTTCTAATTGCAAGAATCAAATCCAAAACATCAAACCTCCCAAGGGTAATGAACGTTCCAAGGAGGAAGACGAGCGTCTAAGTCAACTTTCAAAAAAAAAAAGCGGAAGAGAAAAGGAAAGATAAGGGAAAATATGATGAAGAAGGGGATCTATAGACAGATTTCTGCAAAGATTGGGACCATTTGGCTCATTCCAAGACCGGAGTAAAGTTTTATGCTAATTTGCAGAAGTTTATTGATGATTGGAGTACGGATCATAAAAAGGTGGTCGACTATTTCCTTGATACATGGTTGAATCCATGAAAGGAGAAGTTTGTTTCTGCATGGACCAATAGGTACAAGCAATTCCAAAATGAGTCCACGAGTATTGCAGAGCACTCTTACGGTCGTTTGAAAAAAAATTCTTGAACTAAACACTGGTGGGGTAGTTACGGTACAAGAAGCTATTCACGAGCATGCCGAGAATGATCTAGGAAAGATTGAGACTCAGATAGAGTATAGTCAAGACCGTTTTATGATGTAATACATAGAATACAGATCTCTGTTACGAGGGGTTGCACACCTAGTATCATGGTGGGAAATAAAGCATATGATGACTGAACTTAACAAATTTCGAGCGAAATCTTTTAGTGAAAAAGTGATTCAATGTAATTGTACAACCGAGACATGGATTGGCCACCCATGTAAACATAAGCTAGGTGGGTACAAGGTGATCATTCCTATTGAAGATATCGATCCATTTTGGAAACAACTTTCATTCACACCAAATCCCACTGAAGCTGCTAATGACTAATTTGGAGACTTCGAGATCGCCAAGTACATCACTGAGAAATATCGAAAAGGTAATTATGCAGGAAGAAAAATATTGGTTTCTGATTTGTGGTCGGCTTCCCGTAAGAGCTTGAGAGTTGAAGAAGAACCAATAAAACAAAAACCACCGGGTAAACCAACTACTGAAAAGTCTTTTAGAGAAACTGTGAATGCGGACAATAGCTGCACAAGTGACCGATCAAGTCATGAATATGTCCAGGAAGAATACACGGAGTATGAGAACTCTTTCCTCCCCAAGACAATGGGTGGGTCAATAAACCAAGATTTTATCCAAAGTCAAATAAAAGTAAAAAAGAAGGCTGACTTGGATGTAGAGCATGTGGTGGGTACCCAGCAAAGCCAAACGACCGGAATGGTGATGATAAGAGGAATAAAGGGTAATCCATTCACCCCTAGAGATTCCCAAGGAAGACCACATCGTGTTGCTCACACTTTGTATAAAGAGTACACCGATCAACTTCCTCACGTCATCTTAGATCACCTTATATCCACCGACGACGTTGACGGCGATGAAAATTATGGTTACCATGTTGCAACGGAACAATTAGGGAATTTCGACGAGGACGACGAAGTAAAGCTCGCCACAATCCAATATGCAAGGAAAAAAATAGCAGAAAAGCTCGTTGAGGACAAGCAACTCTATTTGACAATGCTCATGGAAGGAGATCCAAAAGAGAGGGAATTGAAGTTTAAGGAGTTGGTTTCAAACGTGAAATGGAGGAAGGGGTCGAAGAAGGCCGGTTATAAGTTTTGGATGCAAATTTATTTAAGTGGTCAAATTTTAGCGGACATATTCAATTGTGTTGTAATTATATTCAGCAAAGGGTTCCCTGGAGCGTCTTGTATGTACGTACCCTCAAATATTAGGTGCGAGGCGGCGATAAAGAAGAGAAGAATTGTAATGGCACATGTCAACAATAACCATTACATAGGCTTGAATATTTCTGAAAAATGTCCACCGGTCTATGGTGATTGGGGAGAGAACACCAAGGAGTGGACAAACCAGTATGAGTATGGAATGAACATTTGGAATGTTATGGACCCAACCCCCATTTACTTGGTCATGGGCGATGAATCCTGAGAGAAGATATTTGTTTTGAACTTTGCATTGCATTTTTAAGCATACATTTTCACAATGGTTGTATCTTGAACCCAGATATATGTATTTTGAAGAATGCTTAATGAGTTTAATGCGTTTTACCTTGCGGCAAGAATGTTTTTTATTATTTTTTGGAATGAACAATTTAGAGTCGTTATCCTCGAAATCGTTATACCAAAACGACTCTTACGGTAAAAATTTGGGTGTTCTCTCAGATGATTTTGTAACTAAGAGTCGTCATCCATATATACATACAACCTAACGACTCTTACGGTACAAATTAAGGTGTTATCCTGGAAGTTTTTGTAACTAAGAATCGTCATCCATATATCCATACAACCTAACGACTCTTAAGGTACAAATTAAGGTGTTCTCCTGGATGTTTTTGTTACTAAGGGTCATCATCCATATATATACACACCATAACGACTCTAGTAGTACAAATTTGTTGCTCTTCTGGATGTTTTTGCGGCTAAGAGTCATCATCATGAGAGTGTATACATGGACGACTCTCATTAAAAAAAAAACCCAACGACTCTTTTTTTGTGCACTTTTTCCCAAGAAAATAGTCGTTGCCATTTTGTTCTATATATAAAATAATACATCCAGGAGGAAATTCAATTGAAAACAACCTCACCAATTTTATTTTGGCTACTCCTTCATCTTCAACCAATACCATTGAAAACATACTTAGAAGATGCAAGCGACCAACCAAATCAATATATGCAATGGAAGAAGAGATACGCAAAAAAAACCATGCGACCTACTAAAAACCATACACTTACATAACATATCCTACGAAGGAAGAAGAAGATAAGCGCGAGGCCGAAAAATGAGGCAAAAAACAAGCGCATCTCTGGGAAGTATTCAAGCTAGTAGAGGAAGAGACCCAATGGGTTAAAAATATAATTACATCGTCAAAGATCTTCCCGAAGAACAACAACATGAAACTATATTTTGGATTCAAGTTGGTTGGGGTCCTTTCGTTAATTCCAACAAGAGACTACGCTATGATTATGAACCGTCCCACATTCGTGATGTGACAATTCACGTTATAAGATTATGCAACATGTATAACGAGTTTCTCGTAAGGAACAAATGGGATAGGAGTGCGGCTCAGGCTGCATATACCAAATGGAGAGGAGAATGGTTTTATCACATCGAAGCCGTAGTGGTAGTTCAATCTTGCACCGACAAGTAACATGTAATTTGTTGAGTACGATTTATGTTAGACTTGATGTATTGTAGTTTCAACTAAATGGAGTTTAGTAGTTTTTCTTATTTCTGATTAAGAGTCGTTATTCACCTACCAGTTCCAAACTGACGACACAAGAAACATCAATGGGTTTTTTAATCTAATAACGACCCTTGTTGTTGGATTTCAAAAAATCCAACCGTTGGGGTTTCCTTATATAAAATACAACCCCCTCCTCTTGAGAAAATGCCCCAAATCATTTCATTTTCTTCCAAAAATATGTAAACTTTAGTTCCAATGGCGGAATGGGAACCATATAAATATTTGTGTCTTGCTAAATCGTTTGCTAATACGTTTCGTGAACGTCCGAATGAAATCTATTCCATTTTTTGGAAGAGAGTTAAAGAGTTCTTTAATGGGCGAACTGGGAATCCGAATAACAGCAAGTAGAGAGACTTGGCTTTTCGATTCAACTACATGAAAAGTTAAATGAGAGAGTATGTTAAGGTTAGGAATATGGTGTACGAACATCATCCACAAGATCCTCTTAGGGAAAAAGTAAGTAATCCGATAATATCCATCGTTAAAAGTTTGCATCGTTTCATTGAATAGTGTATACAAACATCATATTAAAGTTTAACAATTCATTGAATTTCAGCTGGAACATTTCAATGGCCTATGGAGAATTCGTAACGGGGAAATAAAGTTCATTTACCACAAATAATATACCACGTTGTACCGACGTGCTAGGAGGTTCATCGACGAACATTTGATGTGTCAAATTCCTGAATACCCATATTAACTCTTATGTAATACGACATTGATGCAATGTTATTTTCTTAATGAAATCAAAGTCCATTCTCGTTCAAATTTAAACTTTCAGAATAGGGTCATCTACCTATATAATACACATACTAACGACTGTGTTCAGAGTCATTACCTGATGTATGATCAACCTAACGACTCCATTATAAACAAATTGGTTCATCTCCTGGATGTTTTTGTTTTTAAGGGTCATCATTGGTTTCCATAAAAATATCAACGACTCTATATACCTAAAAATAGTGTTCTCTGGATGTTATACATATACAGAGTCGTTTATTTGATATATGATCAACCTAACGACTCCAATACAGAAAATTTTCTTCATCTCCTGGATGTTTTTTTTTTACCTAGGGTCGTCATTGGTTTCTATTTAAACATTAACGGCTCTACTTATCAAAAGAATTTTTTTCTCTGTATTCATTTATATATGGGTCGTTAGTATGCTATTTCAATCACTTAATGACTCTTTGACTGAAATGGGAAAATCCAACTATCACATTAAGGGTCATTAGTCTACTAGATTAAAAGCTGACGACCCCTACTCAGACACAGTGTATAATGTTGTCTTCCTTAGGGTCCTAAATTATTCTAACAAATATACTTGTTAACATCTTTCTAAAATCTTATGAAAACAAAATAGTTTCAACAAACCATCTAAACCAAACCATAAATTGTTTCAACAAACCATCCAAACCAAACACATAAGTTGTTTCAACAAACACTGAAGTTCAAGTCATAAAGTAAAATAAAACATAAGTTCAAGTCGACGGTAACATCTCCTCACTCAAGACCTCGACCTAGACCTCCTCTTTACCTCCCTGACCGGGAAACTCTCCGGCTTCTCTTAGGAGGACCCTGAGTGCCCCCTGGGGAACCACCATCTTCCGTAACACCTTGTTCATCATCAGATTGGCTACATTGTCCCTGTTCAGCAAGTTCTTCAGCTAGCCAGCTACGTGTTTTCTGGGTCCTCTTACCTTCCTTATCCATCTCAACAAATATCTTCTTTGCATCGGGATTTTCAACGTGTGTCATGTAATCAGCGTACCGACATTGCTTCGCAGGATCAAACACTTCCTCTTTGTCAGCCAAGCAACAGAATGCCTTGATAAAAAGCTTCATTTGTTCCCTCTATATACATTCAAACACTAATTCACATTAACTGACTTATATTTGTATGTAGATGAATAATACAATCACAAAATTAAATACTCACCACTAGTTTGAGAATGGTAGTATCATCTCTAGTTTCAGCTTGAGAAGCAGAGGTGGATGCTCTGTTGGTCCTCCTACCCGTAGTATGATCTATCTGTATCACCCTACCATGGGAGAAGCCTTCGTACCATTCATAGTAATCCGTTGTTGCCTCGTGACCTTCATTCGCATGCACCCAATGTGTGATGTCTACTAGGCTAGAGTGTCTATTATTCCAATGCTTGACATCTGGCATTTTTCCAACTTGTGCTTGAACGGAGGTACATAGTCGCCATCGGGTTAATCTTGAATAAACCCAAGTTGACGTATGATTATCATCGGATTGTACATTGAAAACCCGTTAGGGTGGAACAAAGGGCCATGGTAATACACGACATCTTCCATTGCACCAACTCTAACATCGTTGTACGGATTAAAGATTACCTCTTTCGTTGTGATGTTGTCAAGTTTTTGGCGCATGGATATCAACGCATCAGTTTGTTCCTTATCCTGAGAACTGGTGAACAACCAACGGGTTCCTGTTGGACTACCTTCGCTCCATTGTGGGTTGAGTTTCACATCTTCATTATCTTTGAACAGTGAGGAAAAATGATCATAAATCCACACCTATAACAACCAAAGTTGAAATTTTCAAAACAATCAAATAAACATAAAAAATTCAAAGGAAAAAAACGTACTCAAAAAAGACAACTTTCATCAATCCAAATACCTGGATTAGAGCCAAATTCCTATTAATTTGAGAAGTTCGTTGGCGAGATGCCTGGGAAAGCTGACCATTCAAATGTGCAACTATGGCAGTCCCCCTAGAGTACTTGTTCACATCTTCCAAGGGATCTAAAAGCTGTAGAAGGTTGGCGCTGACCATTTTACCTTTGCTGTCGGGAAATACAACCGATGCAAGGACATACAAAAAATATGCAGCCGCCACATAACGACATTGTATATCAGAGAGACTTTTTTTTTCCTTCTCTTCTGTCCCATAAAACATGTTCCTAATCTCTACAAGTTTGAACTATTTCTTCGCGTACTTAGTTCCCGGCACGAAAAGCCCATCAGTCGTCTTTTTTATCCCAGCCAAACAAGTTCTTGGTCCATGTATAAATTTCATCCCAACTAGGCCTTCTCTTTAACTTCTCACTGGTTGATTTACCTTCGACCTGCAGCCCTAATATTTGTTCTGCATCATCAGGAGTCAATTCCATCTTACCAAAAGGAAGTTGGAATGTGTCGACTTTAGCGTAATACCTTTCACAGAAACTAGATATTGCGACCTTGTCATACGCAATCACAAAGTTCACAACGGCATTGTAAAAACCATAGTTTTCAACATAGCCTCTAACTCTTGCACATTCACCTCCTAGCGGCCACAACTCCATTTTATTAAAAGAAAATTGGTGCCTGAAAAGACGTGCGGCATTCTTATGATCCTACACAACAAAAATAAATAAATATTAAATAAAAAATTAGAAAGTTAACATCAACTAATCAAATAGCAAGAAAAGTTGGGATTCTTACGATTGTCTCGTAGATGGTACGAGCCCACGATCCAGGATATCCAAATAGAACTTTGCCGCCATCTCTAGGTTCTCCTCTAGGTTTACCACTTCGAAGACGAGTCAATAGCAAATGAGTAGGGAGAACGTGTCTCGCGCTGGGTACAATGTATGTTCCAAGAACTTGGGAGGTTTGGAAGGAGGAGTCATCATCATTTGAACTGTGTCTTTTGCCTTCTTGGTACTATAGTCAAAACAAAAATAAAACCAATAAGATATAATTTTTATGGTATCAGATAAAGGATCGTCAATGTGATGATCTACAAAGCAAACGACTCTAATATATATGACGACGACTTTACCAATCCCAGATGACGACCCTTACAAATATTTGAACAGAGAGTTAGGGAATTTTATTCTTAAAGGGTCGTTAACGTGTAAAAATGGGTCGTCATAAAGTCATTGACGATTCTATGAATTGGGATGACGACTCTATGGCATATAGACACAGGGTCGTCAAAATAGAGTCGTCATCTTCAACCTTATAAAGTAACGACTTTATTCTAGGGCAGAAATTTTTAAAGTACCAGAAAAAGGGTCGTCATCTTCAACTTAATACCCTAACGATTTTTCATAGAATCCGCATGCATATCAAAAGTCGTTAGGGGTTCCAAATTAGAGAGTAGCGACTCTTACTCTGTAACTGCAATTTTTCAGTTGCCAAACTCATTTTTACAATCAAAATAAAACAAAAAATCGAATACAAGGTGGGTTTAAGTTCACATACCTTCGAATTGGAGCCATTGTTTCCTTGGGTTTCTATTTTTTGGGTTTCGGAGTTCTTCCCTCAACGACCTTGGTTTTAACGGTTCAACGAGATTAGGGATTTGACGTTTTTTGCGAGCAGTTTTCTTTTTACGAGCCATGTTTGTAGAAGAAGTTAATCATCGATTAAAGTTTTATCATCGACGATTACGCGATGAATCGGGTGAAGAAAAAAATAATCTAAAACGGTCATTAATGGTGGTGGTGGAGAAGAGAAAGGGGAGGAGAAGATGAAGAAGAAAAAGAGGAAGAAGAGAAACTAATTTATCTTTTAGTTTTAGGATATAAATTGGGGGCCTAATTAGGATGATTAATTAGTGATTAGTAGGAAATACCATTTGGTCCTAGAAATAATATATTAGAGAGGGTCTAGTCCAGTTGACCTAGTCAACTGTCTGTTTGGTCCTATTTGATAATATAAATTATCATTTGGTCCTAAAAATTATCATTTGGTCCTACGCTGATGTCATGGATGATGTAAATTTCACCCTGTAGTGGCAGAAATACCCTTTTGGATAAGGACCATATATATGGTCAAAAGGTAAGAGAGAGGAATCATTTTCAGATTTACTTTCTCTCTCATCTTCTTTTCTTTTCCAGATCTATTTTTTTCTCTCACTTTTTCTTTGTAAAACAAGAAACAGATTTCATGTGAAGATGAAGATGAAGATGTAAACAAAAGATTGAAGATGTAAATGATATTTTAGGGTTTCTTCATCGTTCTGCTGGTGCTACTGTTGAAGATGGAAACTTTTTTTCTAGGGTTTTTCTTCAACTTTTTCTTCCTGCTGCTGTAAACAATAGTGATGAAGTTGAAAATCGATTTATATGTTTAGATCGGTAGTTGTAGATGATGAATAAGATGATTTTGGTACTGTTGAATGTGATTTTTTTTAGGGTTTTTTTCTGCTGCTGTTGACGATGAAGACGATGAGGTTTATTCATTACCAACATGATGAAGAAGATGAAGATATGTTGTTACTGCTGCTGTTGACGATGAAGACGACGGTGTTAATCTTGATTTTGATGACGAAGAAGATAAAGATCTGCTACTGCGTTGATGATGAAGACGGGGGTGTTTTTGAAGAACGAAGATGTTGCTGCTGCTGCTGTTGACGATGAAGAAGATGAAGATTTTGTTGTTTGTTGTTGTTGTTGTTGACGATGAACTAGATCAATTTTGATGTTTTTGTATGGAGTTCATTTCTAGGAATGAACTCTGTTTTTTGATGTTTTTATATGGAGTTCATTTCTAGGAATGAACTCTGTTTTTTGATGTTTTTATATGGAGTTCATTTCTCGGAATGAACTCTGTTTTTTTATGTTTTTGTATGGAGTTCATTTCTCGGAATGAACTCTGTTTTTATTTAGGTTTTTATGTGGAGTTCATTTCACTAATGAACTCTGTTTTTTAGGTTTTATATGGAGTTCATTTCACGGAATGAACTCGTTTTTTAGGTTTTATATGGAGTTCATTTCACGGAATGAACTCTGTTTTTTTAGGTTTTTATATGGAGTTCATTTCACGGAATGAACTCTGTTTTTTTAGGTTTTTATATGGAGTTCATTTCACGGAATGAACTCTGTTTTTTTAGGTTTTTATACGGAGTTCATTTCACGGAATGAACTCTGTTTTTTAGTTTTTATACGGAGTTCATTTCACGGAATGAACTCTGTTTTTTAGGGGTTTATATGGAGTTCATTTCACGGAATGAACTCTGTTTTTTTTAGGTTTTTCTATGGAGTTCATTCCTGGGAATGAAGTCTGGTGAAAATCGCAAAAAAAAAAAAAAATCGAGCTCAATTTTTAGTTACTGTAGCAAGTGGAAAAATGTAGTTACGGTAGCAAGTGAAAAAAAACGTCATGATAAAGAAAAGGGTATTTTTGTCCATTTAAGTATTTTTAAATAATTATGGACCAAACAGTAAAGGCGTTTGACCAAAGGACTAAATAGACATGGGCCCACCTAAAAAGGACCAAACGATTATTTTCCCTAGTGATTAACTGATTTTTAAGATTTAGGCTTAGTAAAGGGTAAACAAGTATTTTCATCTTCGAATTCATACGCCCCTTAAAAATTTGGGATGCAAATAAAATTCCATGGCCCCAATTTAAAACTGATAGCCCCTTTAAACCAGGATAAAAAACGATCGACATCAACGGATGAAACACAATCAGTAACATAAAAATTATCAACCATAAAAAAAAAATTAAAAAAAATCCCACTTTCTACTATCTTCAAGTTAGAGATATCTGAGAACAAGTATCACTCAACAACTGCAATAACAAAGCTATATAACCAAGTTTTTTTCTCATTTGAATATCCGGTGAAATCAAAATTTTAAGTGTCTTATTCAAAAATCATTAATCCTGTTGTAACACCCATGATTCGACAGTTGTTACCCGAATATAATTTAAGTAACGATATATACCCTAAATCAGCGTCTTCTGTAGTAGGAAAAGAAACAGTTGGGGAATGATAGTGGAACTATCAATATTTTGACTAACATATGATGCATCAATCGAGGACTTATCCAGTAGTGAGAAGTTGTTAGAGCTATCTTAACCCGTTGTTGATAATTTATATTACAAAGCATATCCAACTCAATTCTAGTCGATTTTCCCGAGCTATATTTTGAATTTAACTCTACCAGACATCTATTTAAATGATATTTTATATCCATTTGTTTTAGATGATGTAGTAATTCGAAATACTATACAACACACTCAAGTAGAGAATTAATTACTACCAAGCTAAAACACAAGTAAAGAGATACAATATATAGAACTTGCACCTTATATGAATAAGAGAAATCATTCCAAAATCCTTAACATGAATGCTAGGTCTCTATTTATAGGGATCAATAAGCATTTTCTCAATGATATGGTACTCCTCAAGGGCGTATTATACTTAAGTTACATACATTATAGAACATCCCCATACATGAGTATGGCTTGCCGCCACTTACATATTAGCCTTATGGCATAAGGAGACATATGGAATATCGTATTCCCATTTTGCTCTTTTTTATCGACTCGGAAAGAACAAGGAAATGGAAAAGATCTTTTGAGGTGTTTTCCATTAAAGGCGTCAGGAAAATCTTCGTTTGGGAATGATTGTTTTTTTTTTTTGTGTAGTTGCCATGAGTTATTATCATTTGATGCGGGAGGTTGGAGTTTCTGGCTTTGGCTGCAAAGGCTGATGATGGGTTCCGTCTAAAGATTTTTTAGAGTAAAATTGTTATCACTCTTTCTTTTTCATCTTCATAAGATGTTTTTAATGGAAGTGTCGGTGATGAGATAGTGACGGATGTGGGGTGGTACTTGATGTGAGGAAAAAGAGAAGCAAAAGAAGAAGAGTTAATTGTAAGTATAAACCATTATGTTAGTATCTATTTTAAGGTTAAAAAATCCAAATTTTTTCTGCTGCACTTAAGAATTTCGCTCAATTGATCCTTTACATTTCTGAAATTTATGAATGTTGAAATTTTAATTTGTTCTGAAATTTATCAATTTCAATTTCTAGCAATCTTCCTTTGAATCTTACTCCTTCCGTCCCATTATTAAGTGACCTAGTTTATAACTAAATTTAGTTATAAAGTAGGTCACTTATTAGTGGGACGGATGTAGTATTTGGTAAAATTTATTCAAATTCATTTTTGGTGTAATCCCCAAATATTTATCTCAAAATTCTAAACTACATTTCATTAATTTTTGATTCTGATTGAACAAGTGTAATGGAAAAATTCCTGGGAATTTTTATTCTCTTCTTAAATATCATTGGTGAGCTTGGAATTTCCTAAAAGGAACGTTACTTTTAACACTAGGAAATTGTTGTTCGTTAATGTACTTGAGTATACAGGAATCCAAGTCTTTGTTTCGTAATGTTTCTTTTAATCCTCTATCCCGATGTATCACTCGATTGGGGTTTAATGCATTTACTGAGATTGCTTCACTTGGCTAATGAACATTTCTGATAGAGTTGTATTAATCTCAGAAAAGTTACACAGTTTCAATTCAGGAAGACAAAATCTTCTATATCAAGTACAGCACACACTAGGTGTGTATTTAAAGAGCTGCTAACATACACTGACCGACTAATACAAGTAATACAGCTGGCACATGTGAGAGGGAAATTCAGTTCAAAGTTTCTTAACCTGCACTACTACAACTCTTATCCTGCACTGCTGTATGTATGTCATTATCCCCCCTCAAGCTTAAGGGTAGTGAGCTGACATTAATCTTGGAACGTAAATGTGTAAAACGAGGAGCATGAAGACCTTTGGTGAAAATGTCCGCAATTTGATCAATGGTGCTGACATAAAAGACATCTAGTGCTTTGGATTGAACTAGCTCACGAATAAAGTGGTAATCCAGCTGAACATGCTTCATTCGTGAATGAAGAACTGGATTAGAAGCTAAGGAGAGAGAGCTTAGATTGTCACAGGCAAGTTTAGGCACACCTGGGAGTAGAAGATGAAGATCTCTGAGTATAAAACAGATCCAGACTATTTCAGCAGCACTATGAGCTAGAGTGCGGTACTCAGCTTCAGTACTGGAGCGGGCAACAGTAGTCTGCTTCTTGGAGAACCAAGAAATGATGTTAGGTCCAAGAAATATGCAATAACCTCCAGTAGAGTGTCTGTCATCAACACAGCCAGCCCAATCAGCATCAGAAAAACCCAAAAAAAAAGAACTCCCTTTAGTGAAGTGAATGCCATATCCAAGAGTACCCTTGACATAACGTAGAATGCGTTTGGCAGCCACCAGATGAACAGTTCTAGGGTGTTGCATATGTTGACAGACTAAGTTCACTGCAAATGCTATCTCATGTCTTGTCCAAGTAAGGTAATGAATAGCTCCTACTAAAGACCTGTATTCAGTTGGATTGTCTAGAAGTAAACCATCATCTTTGGATAATTTCTCAGAAGCAGCAATAGGTGTTTTACATGACTTGGAACCCTCCATATGAAACTTGGTTAGAAGATCTACTGCATACTTAGTTTGAGATAAAAATAAAGAATCAGCATTTCTGTGAACTTCAAGACCCAAAAAAATAGTGTAGAGGACCCAAATCCTTAATTGGAAACTGCATCTGTAGCTGAGCAATAATATGAAGTAGAAATGCAGAGGAGGAGCCTGTAAGGAGAATGTCATCCACATAGACAAGTGCAACTGTAATTTGATCACCAGTCTTGTGAACAAATAAAGAAGAATCAGCAACTGAGTGAACAAACCCCAAATAAAGCAAATAAATACTAAGCTTTTCAAACCAGGCTCTAGGTGCCTATTTAAGCCCATAAATGGCTTTATGCAGTAGACAAACATGATTAGGTTTATCAGGATCAATAAAACCAGGTGGTTGAGCCATATAGACAGTTTCCTTTAGGTCTACATGGAGGAAGGCATTGCTGACATCTAGTTGATGAATCTGCCAGCTGAATTGAACTGCCATAGAGAGGATAATCCTGATAGTGGTTGGCTTAGCTACTGGACTAAAGGTATCTTCAAAATTAATTCCAGATTGTTGATGATAGCCTTTAGCAACAAGTCTTGCCTTATTTCTGTCAATGCTGCCATCAGGATTGTACTTGATTCTGAACACCCATTTGCATCCAATGAAATGTTGATGCTCTTCAGGGGGTACTAAAGACCAAGTGCCAGCATTTTGAAGTGCAGTATACTCATTAACAGAGGCAACTCTCCAAACAACAATTTTATTAGCATCAATAATGCAAGTAGGAATAGAGGATAGAAAAACAACTGGTAGTGGATGTTTAGTTGCAAAGTATGACTTTGGCTTGAAAATACCTCTTTTACCCCTAGTAGTCATGTTGTGATCATTCATAGTACAAGTAGGAGTTGCAGGAATACTGGGAGAAGCAATAGTAGAAGGTATAGATGAGACTGGAGCTGGAAGCTCAGTAGAGAAATCAATGGGTAAAGCAGGTGAAACAGCAGCAGAAGATAAAGTGGTACTTTGAGAAACTAGTGATGTGTAAGGAAAAGAAGATTCATTGAATGAGACATGTCTAGATATGTAAATAGTACCTGAAATTGGATCAAGACATCTGTAGCCCTTGTGAGTGAGACTATAGCCAATAAAAATGCAATGTTTACTTCTAGGTTCAAGTTTGTTTGTTGTATAAGGCTTGAGCCATGGAAAACAAGCACAACCAAAAGATTTAAGAAAGTTATAATCAGGTGGTTTATGAAATAAGGCTTCAAAAGGATATTTATAGGTGAGAGCTCTAGTAGGCAACCTATTGATAAGGTAATTAGCAGTTTGAAGAGCTTCTACCCAAAAGGAATTTGGTAGACCTGCCTGACAGAGAAGGGTTCTAGTAATACCTAGAAGGTGTTTATGCTTCACCTCAGCAACACCATTCTGTTCTGGTGTATGTGGACATCTAAGTTCATGACTGATACCTTTAGAGTCACAGAAATTCAGAAGAAAATTATTGAGAAACTCACCCCCATTGTCAGTTCTGATAGTGACAACATGATGAGATAACAAGTTTTCAATCCTAGTGACAAAAGAAATGAAAGCATGTTTAAAATATGCTTTGGTGATAATAGGTAAAAGCCAGCAATATTTGGTAAACTCATCCACTATATTAGCATAATACAAAACACCAGAGGTGGATGCTACATGACAAGGACCCCAGAGGTCAATGTGCAACAGTTGTAAAGGCTTATTAGCTACAGAATTAGATAGTTGAAAAGGTAGTTTCTAACATCTGCATAACTTGCATTCATTACAGAAGAAAGGTTTATTGGAAACATTTGATAAGTTCAATGTTTTACATAGTTTTTGTAAAGTCTGAAATGAAGGATGACCAAATCTTCTATGTAGTAAAGCTGGATCATGGAGTGTGGAGGTGAGAGCATGATTTGTTGAGCTGAAGGTGATTGGGTAAAGACCATTTTTATGTGGACCTTGGAAAAGAAGCTTCCCAGAGTTGAGATCCTTCACACAAAATCCATTAGAATCAAGAGTTAATGAACAGTTGTTATCAGATGTGAATTTGTGTATGGATAAAAGATTATGTGAAGACTGAGGTACTATGAGAACATCATTAAGAAGGAATGAATGATCATTAGCAAGTCTACTAGAGTTAGCCTTATGAGTAATAAGCATACCTTCACCACTATCTGTTTGAATAATTTCTGAGCCATCATATGGAGAGACTTCTTGAAAATCATCCTTGTTAGAAGCAACATGATTGTTGGCACCACTGTCTGCAATCCATTATTCTGGAGTGTCAAATATATCTGCAGCTGCTAACATAGCACTGAGATTGGTAGGAGGACTTCTACCTTGATAAGAGAAATTGAGTCTTTGATCACAATTAGGAGCCAGATGCTCAGTAGACAAACAAATTTGACATGGTGTTGGTTTGGCTGCAGTGTGATAGCCTCTTCCAGAAGAATTTCTATGAAATATGGCTGTATTAGGATGTCTACCACCATATGAATTAGAATAGCCTCTTCCTATGTAATTCCCCCTATTGTTGTTATAGTAACCTCCTCTTAAAGATCCTCTATTAGCAACAAAATCCTTGGCTTCAATATTGTCCTTCTGAGATTTAATTCTATCACTAACCACCGCTTCTTCACTTAACAGATTATTATGCAACTCAATACTTGAAATTGGAGGATTTCTATGTCTCATAGAAGTTGCAAAAGGAATATAATCTGAGTTAAGAGCTTTTAGAGTAACTACCACAAGTTCCTTATCAGAGATGATTTCACCAGCTGCTGCTAATTGATCAGATAATGATTTTATTTCATTGATAAGAGAAGGTATAGATCGATCACCTTGAGTTACAGAAAGCAGTTTGGTACATAGTTGAATAGAGTGGGTAGATGAATCTCTCGCAAATCTATCTTCAATACTGGTCCACAATTGATGAGAGGAAGTTGATCTTGAGAAGTATGCAATGACGGAGTCAGAAATTGTTGAATTGATCCACATTATGATTGTTGAGTCTTCATCCATCCAGTCGGTGTATAGAGGATTCTCAATACCATTTTGCTGATTCCTAATATTTGTGAATTGAGGCGGACAGACATGAGAACCATCAAGAAATCGCATGAGTTTGTATTTAACAATGACAGGATTCATGAGATTACGCCATGTAATGAAATTATCATCCTTCAATTTGAGATGAACGAAATTTGTTAATTGATTTAGGGGAATAGAAGAAAAAGAATTAGAGGTAGGATTTTCCATAATAGAAGATGACGATGAAAGAAAAATTGAGTAAACATGATCGAAAAATGGTGAGGAGAAAACCCTAACCTACCCTGTCTGATACCATGCTAGAGTTGTATTAATCTCAGAAAAGTTACACAGTTTCAATTCAGGAAGACAAAGTCTTCTATATCAAGTACATCACACACTAGGTGTGTATTTAAAGAGCTGCTAACATACACTGACCGACTAATACAAGTAATACAGCTGGCACATGTGAGAGGGAAATTCAGTTCAAAGTTTCTTAACCTGCACTACTAAAACTCTTATCCTGCACTGCTGTATGTATGTCATTAATTTCGACATTAATAATCATTGACCTGATGTATGTGTTTGGGCTCCAATCCTTCACTCCTGGCATGAATCTTACTGTTTTTTTTTTTGGGAAAATTAAGGGGAGACCCTAAAAAAAAAAAAATTCTCATTGTCAAGCCCACAATTAATTTTGGGTACTGTGACACCCATAATTATATGAAATTACTAGTATAACCGTTGCCACGGTGGAAGGGCCGACCGAAAAAGAATCTGAAGATGGAGTTTAAATTTGATATTATTGTTTGTGCTCGTTGCGTAGATTTTTTTATAACCTTTCCAACGAGATAACATTTGTAAAATTCTAAGGCACGGATTTTTATATATGTTATATTAAAGTTGGCTTTCCAATTATACCCCTGAAAAGTAGGATACACAAAGAGTTATAGTAATTGGACTAAAAGAGAGGGATAATCTTGTCTAGTGAAAATGTGACGGGAATCTGCAAGGAATATTATTTTCAATCTTTTTATGAAATTGAACATTTACGTTACTATTCATTTAACAAAAAAGTGGCCATAAAAGGGACTCCCTCCCTACGGGCCTTTCGGGCCCTCCGGTCGGTCGGCCCAATTAATGAATCAATACATAACTCGTTATGCATACTATCTTTTCAGGCATAACTCGTTATGCAGCCTAATTTTTCAGGGGTATAATTGGAAGCGCAACTTGGACATAACATATCTAAAAATCCACGCCTTAGAATTTTACAAATTTTATATCGTTGGAAATCTTTTTAAAAGAGCTACGCAACGAGTACAAACAAGGCTATCAAATTTTTGTTTTTCACGAAAAAATCGGAGGTGATCCTCACTTTAGGCAAAATTTTCGAAAAATTGATACATAATCATTATGCAGCCACCAAAAAACGATGCATAACAGATTCTGCAGACGCATAACAAATTATGCAACCATTTTCTCCACTGCATAACAAATTATGCATTTGGATAACAAAGTTATGCATCTATAACAAGTTATATTACCATTTTTTGGTTGATTTTAGCGCATACATATAAAAAGTTGATGCATAATGCATTATGCAATCATATTTTCGGATGCATAACAGGTTATGCATCAATTTTCTCGATGCATAAAAGATTATGCAACAATTTTCTCAATGCATAACGCATTATGCAATCATATTTTCGGATGCATAACAGGTTATGCAACAAATTTTATAGATGCATAACATGTTATGCAGATATTATTGTAGGTGCATGACAAGTTATGCAGTCTTATTTTTTATTGATTTCAATACTAAAAAAAAAAGTAGCTGCATAATGTGTTATGCAAACGTTTTCTAGACTGCATAATAAGTTATGCGAAGAAAAATAAAAGGCTAGAGCTTGATATAAAGGGATTCATTGAAATAACAAAAATTAAGAACATCTGATTCGTACCCCTTGATGATTCAATGAAACTTTACGATTCCCACTTTCATTTTCAACATCCGACACCCATAACTAGTACCACTTCTGCTGCCTTTTCGCATTGTTCATGAAGGCATTTCACCAAACACCTTGTCTGCTGGTGACTTGCTTCCAAACTTCTTAAATTCCAACATTCCCTGCAATCTCGGTGTTTGCGGCAATCCCCAATTAACCATTCAACCATTCATAAAATCAGTAACAATAGAAAACCCATGTTTTCCATTTTTATTGTTAGCAACAACAACTCCTTAACCTGTTTCCATTTTTACCGTCAGCAAACCCATGTTTTCCACTGTGAACCAGAAATCCAATGGGGTCGGTGATAAACTTGAATTGTATCTTAACTTTTTGTTTTCGTATTTCTGGTTATATAAATGGATTTGATTAATCTCACTGATTGTATCACCTCTGTTCGTTGTTAGTCAGGTATATCTCATTCTCTATCCATATACATGTCATCCTTCTTGCTCCATCATTCACATAGAACACTAATTTTAATCACCTAACACCACCAGTTCCTTCTCAAATACACCCTTATATAACTGATTTCCGCCATTAGCACACTCCATACCTTGAACACAACAGCACCACTAAGCATTGACACTGCTTATTTGCGAAGAACTCCATCAACAAACAATTAACAACAAATTCAGATCAAACCCACTAATCACAGCAAACCCATCTCTTATTGCTCCGACAGCAACCAAAATCACTCACCAGATCCCCTTTTCATCTTTGTTTCTCAATTGCCATCTAATCCCAAATTCAAGCTACAGATTCATAAACTCATCCCACTTCTAAATCTCAATCAACCCTGATTCTACTCATACCCATTCTTAATTTGATAATTGATTGAATCTTCATATTCAACTTTGATAAAGATTTTTATTGATTCTTCTACGTTGATTTACTGGAAATCGAAGTGAAAACAACTGTGAAGAAGAAACAAAAAAACGAAGAAACGAATTTTTTTTAATTTTGGGTTTGGGAATAATTTTTTCCCCAAAAATGGGTGCGCGCCTGCAGTTTTGGGAGCGTGGGTTTCACGGTGGAAAAATCTGTGAGAATGGGTGTGGCT
This sequence comes from Papaver bracteatum, assembly GCA_023529315.1. Taxonomy (NCBI): domain Eukaryota; kingdom Viridiplantae; phylum Streptophyta; class Magnoliopsida; order Ranunculales; family Papaveraceae; genus Papaver; species Papaver bracteatum. The sequence goes on along the minus strand of JAJJWX010002031.1, from coordinate 198,381 downwards.
GTAGTTTTCACTTTTTTTTTTCATTACCGTCTAAATATTTCTGGGATCAGTGAAATAAGGAGGATGCTTTAGTTGCTTTGTCATTTATCGATGTTCACAACCTTAGATCCCACCTTTAAGAGACTCATCCTTTGTTTCCTATTCTGTATACATTTCCGCTGGACTCCAAATAGAGGTATATAAGATTGTTAACTTCTGAAGGGTTTGTGTTGTTGTTTGTTAGGTTTCCAAATTTGTTGATTAACTGGAATGGATCTTCAATTCAACACAGTCCTTGCTGATGGTGATTAGGTCAAAGAATCTTTTAATATTTTGACATTTTGCATTGTCACGGCGTAGTTTAAAAGTTTCCGTGTGGATTGCTGCATTTTGTTTGTGCTTACGACATTAAAGCATCAAGATGTATTTGATATTACTACTTTTAGTAAACTAGGTGCTTAGAAGCTTAAGGTTAGGACCTCACCTGTAATGGTAGATTTCCAACACGTATACCATGATCAAACTGTAAGTTAATTGACTTATTTATAATTAGGCCGCCCGACCGGAGGATCGGGAGGGAAGGAATCCCTTTTATGGCCACTTTTTTTGTCAAATAAAAAGTAATGAAAATTTCCAATTTCACACCCATGGCTTTATTTTTTTCATTACTTTTTTCACGGAAAAAAATAACCCTCCTTCGTCTCTTTATTTTCTCTATTTTTTCTCCAGTTTAGAGAAGACGTCGTCTGTTTTTCTACTCATTTCTTCTCCGATCACTCTAATCCACCTCCTCATGTAACCACCACCACCACCTTCCTCCTTCAATTCCAACAACACCATTATGTTATAATTTCACCATCACCACCAATTTCATAATCCACCTCTACAACTTCGATTTCAGTTTTCCCTAATTTTGATTTCACCTCTAAACGATATGCCGAGATGATTGGTAATTTTTACACCCCCATCACTAAACCACCCGGACAGAACCGCCATCACCTTCTTACAATCAAACATTAGATATTCCTTCTCCACCAACACCATCACCACCACCGTAACAGACACAAACACAACCACCACCTCCACCCCAGAGCTACCACCACCAGGAGCAGAACCGCCACCAACATAAGCAGGAGACCATAACTGTTGTTAGGATAACCAGCACCACCTTATCTACCAGCACCACCTCCACCACAACTAGTGGCACTACCGCCCACCATAACCAGTGCCACCAACAGATTTTTCATATTTGATTTTTTAATCAAATCAACCAAACTCCAGAAAATAAAGCTAGCAGGCCAAAGAAATTATATTTCGTACGATCAAAAACAACATTATAATAATTTTTAAAACCAAAATCATTGATCGAACCCAATCAATTGTTCATCCAACCTTTTCAAATACAAAAAAAAATTGATTCCCAATTTATGATAAATAAATCAATCAATTAAGATATTCAGGGAAATTACAAATCAATTTTTTTCCATAAAAAATGTTGAAAATTTCTAAATTGATCCATCATATGGAGGCTCCTCATTTATACAAAAGAATAAATTTGAAGGAACAGATGATAATGGTTGTGTAGACGAGTTAGAAAAAGAAGGAGGCACATAAAGTTGGAAGAGGAAAATGTTTGTTCTGTAGAAGTGAATGAAGCAGTTTAGGGTTTCTCGAGAAAATAATTATATCTCTTGGCATGTGGACTTGGAGACATTTATGTTTCATCACGTGTCCATCTATCCTATGGTAAACAATACAAAGGCATTCATTATGGCACAGCCCCATGGTTAGAGCAATTCCTATGCACTCAACAAACTTAAAGTTTGTTCAAACCAACAAATTTGTTGGTTTGTTGAGTGAGTTAAAACATGTACTGCGCGCCAGATGAAAGGTCGGGCGATATTGTCTCCAACACTGGCGCTTGTCTTTCCAACGCGTGCTTTTACTTAAAGTGCCAGCGTTGCATTTTTCATAGAAGCGCCAACGGCTGAATCTGGACGACTGAAAACTCTTGTGATCTAACGGCTATAATTTTCTATAAATACTCCTCATTTCAACTCTAAATTCACACATTCTTCACTCTCAAATCATCTACAAAAATTCCTCACAGAGTTCGTGGTATTAGATTCACTCAACAATAGGATTTAGCTATTTGTAGAGCCTTTGTTTTTCACATACAAGATGTTGTCTTAAGTAATGTATCCAAATCGACATTGACTTTCAGGGAGAAAGTTTACAGAATGTTCATCGCTGAAACATGGAACATTAATGGGCATGATGCTCACGGATTGTTGCATCTTTTTAGTTCAATTAGTATGAATGTATCGGAGTTCGTCACTTTACTAATTAAGAATCACAAAAATAAGCTCAACGGTGAAGCCGAATATTAAGTGGAACCCAGAACTCTAGCGACGTGGGAAGTATCTAACGGGGGTCATCCTTTCGACTTCCATGCTTGTTTCAACACTCTTAGGGTGCTCATCAAATACGATCCCTACATCGCCCTAGGAATTCCACCACCCGCCGATAATTGACGCCTATGTAGTAGTTGTTTTAATCTAATGTATTTCCTTTATTCTCATGTATGATGTGGTTGTTCAATACAATATGTTTTTATTTATGAGATTAATGGTGCAATGTTTAATCTAGGAAAAATTTAAATTACTTATGATATTGATGGTGCAAATGTGAAGACATCCACATGTTTGGTTTTAGATAATCGTAATAACACAAACTAAAAAGCAAACTAAATAACATAATACCATAGTGAATCAATTTGTCCTCCAACTTCAATCTTCCCACTCCACCAAAAAACACTTAGGACATTCCCAAAAATGCCTTCTATATGTGCCTTCTTCATAAGAAGTCCGCAAATGTATAAAAGTCTTACAATCGAGCTTTGAGCATCCACTGATTCTTTGTGGACAATGTTTGTATTCGTGATGTCCACCACAATGCTTGCAGTGTAATAACTCCTTTTTCAATTTGGCTTTAAGTTTGAAGTTTTTGCAGAGTGTTGCAATCTTTTCTTCCTCTTTTTTTTTTTAATCTTCATAGCATCATATAACATATGTGGTTCCTCTGGACAGTTGGGATCTTGACATTGCAAATACCTGAGCTTTTCCGGTTGTGATTCAATCACCATTCTGATGAGTGAACAACACTCCCGTGGACACTTTGAATACATCCAAGGGCATTGCATAAGACTGTGGTTATCCATGAAACATAATGGACAAACCTCTTTTTCTTCGACACATAATATTTTCTTAGCTTTGGCTTTAGAAAACATGGTGGATGTTGAGAAAGAAATATGTTGGTTTGGTTGAGAGGCCACCCCTAGTGTTGTATTAATAACAGAAAAAAATAGGCGTTGGTAATTCAAATGGGCGGTTAAAGGAAAGCCGTGTGGTTTTACTACAACCGCCAACTCCTATGGTAATTCAAACGGGCGTGTTGATGGTGGTTTTTATTTCAGGGATAAAATTATAAAACCCTGTATTTAATGCGCCATCATTCTGCAAAGAAGATTGAGCCATTTAAAAGTTATGAGTGCGTAGGCCTCTTTACTTACATATGTATTGAGCAATTCAGTATATTTATATGAAATTTATTTAAAATGGTGTGTGTAGCAATGATCCCAAATATTCTGTAAATTTATGAATATTTATTCTATGCCATGTTCCCCAGTTGAACTCTTAATACTGACATTACAATACGACTAATGCTCGCTCCCAGCCAAGTAGCATGAATCTCCTGAAGTGTCAGGATTAAGATGCGTGTAGAAGTACTCAATTAGAGGCATGCAAAGTTATGATGCCCTTTGATATTAAATTAGTGATTTTTTGTATCAATATGCAAAATTCACCGAAAATTGATTGATTTTGCGGCAATCCGCAAAATTCAGTTCTTTAACCTAATTTTATCAATTTGCAAAAATTAGGTTTTTTACCCCCTGCGCGATAGTTCGAACCATATTGGTCGAAACTAAACCTAGGCAAACTAGGAAATTGATCCATCATGGAGGAGCAAGATCCTACCAAAAATCAGAAAACAAAAAATAAAGAGGAACTGCGGCAAAAGGAGGCGTGGACGCGCCACTTGGCCGACTAATTTGCTTCATCAGGCGCCACCTGTGGCCAGCTGGCCACACTCCATGTTGCTGCTTGCCGTCCCCCCTTACTCATCGACCAATCAGATCGCTCTAAAAGCGCCACACGCACTTTTAAATAAAGTTGAAAGTTGGCTGATCGACATACTTAGTTCCTTAAGGAATTTAATATAGGCTGCCCATGTTAGTCTTAAAACGATCACGGACGTACGTTTTGGACACTCGATTTATCAAGTCTAGCCCCTTATTAACACAGTCGGACAAGCACCACCATGCACACCGGTGGGCCCACTAACACCTTGGCTAATCTAAGCCCTTCCAACTCTCCAACAGTGCCACTAACTGATTGCCCAAGGTTAGATGGCCGCGCGAATTGCGAAACCCTAATTTATGTTAAGCAGCATTACATTGTTGCCGCAAAACGATCTTGGCCGTCCAACTTCGCCAGCCGAATTGACCGGCCTAGATTCAATTCCAATCGACGGATAAGGCATGTATATGCGCACTAGCGGCCCGACTATAGCACTGGTCGGTCGAATAGTCTATAACATGTCGCCAACACCAAAACCGTTGGCCCAAAATGGGTTGGCCACACGGCTTTTAAAACCTAAATTAAATCAATGGTAGCCATTGACTGCCTCAAATCATCTCGTCCGCCCAACTTCACTCATCGAATCGGCTGGCCTAACTCCTATTCTAGGTGTTCAACAAGATGTGGCCATATCACTGGCCACCTCCCTTCCATAAGGAACAACCGGCCACGCCGCGGCCTGCCCATATGGCTCCTTAACGATCGCCAAAAGATGGCTGGCCGCGCTTCTTGTAGGAGTCTTAAATAAACTAGCGGCAACCAATAACTGCCGCAAATCATCTCATCCATCCAATTTGGCTAGACAATTTAACCGGTCTAGATTTAACTTGGACCGACCAATAGGATGCCAAAATGGATACCAGTCATCACTCTCCTACATGCACCGACCGGCCTACCTTTGGCATGCATAAATAGTTCCCAGAAACTTCCTGAAAGTGGCCCATCATGCTATTTTTAAGATACTAGGTTCCGCGGCCAACCAAGACAGGCTCAATATAACGATGTTTCATATGCATCGATTATTTTGAGTTGTTTGCTTAAAAGCTATGCTTTACATGCATCGAATACATACGATATGTTATCGGCTTCACAAATAACTTATTTATTTAACCTAATAGCGCCACATACTATTCTTTGCGGCAAGTCTCATGACTTGTCTCGTCATACATGACTACCCACCACCTATCTTGCACGTAATTGGTCAAAATAATTATGCAAGACCCACTCAGCAACTTGCTACATATTTTCTATAAAATACTCGAGACGTCAAACATGTCAGAAACTGGGGGATGTTCATCTGGGTATTGGTCCGGCAAGTCTCATGACTCGTCTTCCCTCATAGTAAGACGTGGCTTTCTACATTTTACACGACCCCACTTCTCCATCACTCAACTACTCCCACTTCTTATGAGATCAGGGTGCGTGCAACTATGACTGATATAAATAGGTTTTGACCTATTTTAACCAACAACACAGTTTGGGTTGTCAACACAAGTATCCAGAAAATACCAAAGAACTGATAGCTTACACTCCGCAAGACAGTTCCATATTCTGATACAAGTCATAAAATATCCACACCTTCAGAGTTAACCATTCTGATCTCAACACCTTCTTCTCTTTCCTCCCTAAGATAAACCTTTCTCCTTCATTTCATGACCAAAGCAAGACTGGAATGGCAATTTCTTGGTTTAGGCCAAAATTATACAGATTGACCTCTCAAATCTAAAGTACTCCCGTGAAGTGCATTTGTTTAGGGTTTAGATTCGCTACTCGTCAGCACACCCAAATTTACCATTTCCAGCTGAATTAGTTTTTACCCCAAAACATCTAGCGACCATAGTGGGAGATTAATCTCTCGGTTGCGAAGCCAATTTCTCAATTTTCATTCCAATCTTCCCAAACTTAAGATGGTGGACCTTTGGTCTAAATTCAATCATTAACCAGAATTCACTTCAATCACCAATCCCAACTTTCCACTTCATGATGTACCCCGGCTATCCCAAACACTTCCAAAGCCGCCAAATGATCGAAATCCAATTACCATGGAAGGTATGGAAAAAATATTTGAAGGTGTTGTCGCAAATTAAGTTGATATTGTCAAGCTGCAAAATGAGACATTTTGTCTCTTAATGAGTATGGCAAACCGGATGCGGAAAGAGCCAGCAAACATTCGCTCGGAGAACACCACCAATTTCAGAGATGACACAAAAGATGTTGAATCCTTGTCTAAGGTCTGTGCCTCCGCCAACGACGATACAAACATAGTATGTGGCCGTATCGAAGGAGAGGAAAATGAAATGGCCAACACCAATGTACCGTCCGCAAGTGTAGTCGACACATACCATGGATTTACATCCTCTATCACCAAAACCAGTAGCACTGAAAGCATCCCTTCCGGAGTGACGCCTCCTATTACCAGAGCCGCCGCTACCCCTAATATTTCCTCAAGCATGACACCTCCAATCATCACCAGGAATGCTACCACTTCTTCGTCATGACAAGAGACTGGAGGAGCCAGGGGAAACCAACCTCCCATTACCATTATCGATTTAATGGAGAGACAGGAGGTTCTTGACAAAACTCATACGGACATGGCCACAACTCAGAAGGAGAGAAAGAATGAACATCTAAATGATTATGTCAAGAGATTCAGAATTCAGGCACTAGATTGTCATGATCCAAATGTCACTAAACATCAATTGGTGGAGTTGTGCATTAATGACATGGTACCCGCCTATCGCACTTTACTGGAGAACCTGCACTTCCAGACATTCTCTGAACTTCATGAAGCTGCTAAGCGTTCAGCTATAACAGCACCAGCCTTGTTGGAAAAAACTAGGAAGGCCAGGAATGAAGATGCACGTGAGACTCGAGGGAACATATGTATCATCAAAAAACAATACAACGCTCAACCCTCTGTAAGTGTGATAAGTGAGGGAGGAAATAGAAAATCTCCATCTGCAGAACAACAACCCCAAACATACAGTACCAGCGCAGCAGAAGGATCAAACCCGGAAAGCTACGACTAAGATGCCTACACAATAACAAGAAACTGGAGAATCTGCTCTAACCTTCTGTTTTAGAATCGAATGGGTAATCGAACCCCTAGAAGAATGGATTCAAGACGGTGCCATCAAGTTACCTCCTCTCAGACGTCCACCAACCGAGGAAGAAACAGCAAATCCCAAATATTTCCATTACCATAGGTTCGTCAATCACCCAACCAGTGACTACAAAAAATTGAAGTGCATTTTCAAGGGGAATGTGGATGCAGGAAAACTTCAGTTGGTCACTTAAGGAGTTCACATAGATCCTCTTCCCGTCAGGAGTTGCATGATTTTTGGGGACTCCGTCCACAAAACCATACAGTCCATGATGGAACATTTATATGAAATTCTGTATTTCTCCAAGACGCAGGGTCAAGACATATTTGCAGCCCTCAACCATGTTATATCAAGAAAGTAACAATAGGCGAGCTTCCACATGCAGGGAATCAGGGGGAGCTTCTTCACCGAGAATAAAATATGGGAAAGGATAAATAAACTCATGTATGTGAGTTATATGAAAGTAAAAAACTCATCCTTTGGGACATAACGGCCGATCAAATCTGTAAGGATTCACAAGCTCGTCATCGCTATTTGACCGATCAAGAGATGATTTAGCCGCTTATGACTAATTAATTAATTATGAACAATAATTAATGAAATAATAATTTGTACAAATAAATAATACCATTAGATAGACCTCTAGAATTCATGCGAAATATACTATAAGAACTCGTCAATCGGACAACGGACAAGGAAGATATTGCACTCGGAAATCAAACTTAGTCAACATTGACCATTGACCGGACCTGTGAAATTGACTGGATCTTCAGTTAAGAAGAAGTTATCCCTGAGAAAATAACAAATATTGGTGATAGTAAGTGGTGTAAATGGGGTGTACAAAACAAATAAATAATTTAAAGAAATCGTTTGAATTTTAAACTCAAAAGAGTGTTTCTCTTCACGTGGGATAAGTGGTGGTGTTTCCTTGTAAAAGAAACAGGGAGCTAGTTGACATGATTCATGCTTGATAAGGTTGGAAATAGATATATTTGAAATAAATATGAAGAAAATGATAGTTGTGAAGAGGGAGAGAGTTAGAAGTGAGTTGGGTTTGTTTAATTAGTTGATCACGGCGTTAGTGATGATACTTTTGAGTTTGATACATGATGATGAAGGAGAACTTGTTAGGAAGCTTGAATGATTAAGGTAACTCCACCAAACCATTCTAATATGTAAAGTACAATTTGGGTATCTTTAAAATATTGAGTATATGTAGAATCAATCAATTAATAGCATGATGCTCATGATTTTATGTGTGATTGTATTTTCTTTATTTCTAAATTCTATATAGCCTATATATTGATTTTAGCATAGTTAATAACCCTAATTTATAGTATATGGAATTATCAACGCATAGAGACCAATTTTGATAGAATTAGAATTGAATTGAATGAGATATGATGATTTTGGTGAATTATATCAAATCTGAGAAATGATAGAACTTGTTGTCTGTCAGCATTTTGTGGTTCGATTTTAGTCATCTTATAACGAGAATTGGGCATAGACTATTTGTACTTAAATCGTAAATTGTTTTCTTAGCTTCGAAACAAGATAAAGAACGTTGAATTTGGGTTAGAAATGGAGAGGTTATGATCATTTTCGTGAAGCATATTAAATCTGAAAACTAGAGTTCTAGGACGAAGAAGATGAAGTGTTTCAAGCCGAGTTGACTCAGCGAGTCAGACGAGTTGGGTCAGTTGACTTAGACCAAGTCAGACCTTTTTCAGAGTATATGATCAGAATATCACAGGAGCAACAGTCTTGCGAAGTTAACAACAACACTGTTGTGAAATTCTCAACAACTCATTACAAATGTCGCAGAATGGTTAGGAAAGTTACGTAATAGATGACGGTAGTATAAACATGAAGAAAGTGTGATAATCTTGCGAACAAAAGAGGTTTGCGAAGAAGTATCACTAACAAGCTTGAGAGATTACCGCAAGTCAGATCCGAAATTAAAGGACATCTTAGCTGTCATCCACTATGTAACTACCCTATATAAAGAGAACTAATAGACTCAGAAGAGGGAGATCTTTTCGAGTGTTGAGCAAGTCGTAGGAGAGAGAAAGTCCAGAGCGGTTGTTAATTGTTTAGCTTCATTTCCTTTTGATCTTGTAAAAGTGGTGAGATTAATCAATAAAATTTATGATTGTTGATCTAAAAATGATTTGATTGTATGTATTCTTGTGAGGGTTGTAGTGTGGGATTTCCTGCTACTACATATTGGCGTTAGAAACATGGATTCTTCCCTTGTTTTTAGTGTGAAAATTAGTATTGTGATTTGAAAGAATTTGGAGTAGTTTGTGATAAATTTCATATAATTTTCAACAATTCATTGAGGTTGAAAAGATGGCTAGAAGAAGAAATGCTTCAAGAGAACCAACAACTGTGAGAAGGAGTAAGAGACTTGCTGGAGAAAGAAGAAACGTAACTGGAGAACCGTCAAGAATGAATACACGAAATGATGGAGAAAATCAAATTCAACAACCAATTCAGCATACACCAGTGCAAAATAGAACTATAGATTATGATAGAGTGAGTATACACACATGGTCTTCAGATTCAGCAGATGAATCCGAAGAGGAGAAACAGTTAAGAAACGATAGGCGAATAGAGGAAGATCAGGAAGTAGTTGGAGGAATAATTCATGTAAATGGAGAAGTGGAAGCATTAGAGGAATTGAGACAAATAATACACGGAGAAAGGAGAGTAGAAGCAGAAGAACGTGCTAATTTGACAAGGCAGAATCATGAATTGAGAATGAAGAATATGAGATGAGATTACAAAATAGAAGGTCAAGAAGCACTACAAGATCAAGTTCAAGATCAATCATAAGGGAAGAAAGACGAAACTCACTTGTATAAAATGTTGATGAAGAACATCGCGAAAATAGAGAAATGATTGAAGATCGATACATTCCACATGGCGAAATTCCACAAGACAGGCAGCGTCAGGAATGAAATAACCAAGGTGATGAAGAAAACCAAGAAGAAGGAAGAAGAATATTACATGGGAGAGAAAATCGAAGAAATGAACAAATAATTGAAGAAAAATTTGAGAGACATTATGCTGAACAAGCACGTTTAGCCCGCGAAAGAGAGAGATTGGGAGCAGAAGTGGAGGAAAGAGAACTCCAAGAAGAAATACGTTAGAACAATCATGATAATCGAGAAAGAAGACGCGAGCAAAACCGCAACAATGGAAATATCAATGAAGAATATGATAGAATACAAAGGGGAATCGAAAGACAACAAAGAGAGTTGATAAGTAGTGAGCAGAATCGCAGAAGAGAAAATGAGAGATATAATGGTGTGCAAATTTATGAAAGAAATGAGAGAGAAGATCGCAGAGAAAGACAAGAAGAAAATGATGGGGAAGAAAATCAAAATCTAGCAACACAAAACAGGCAAGAACGCAGGAGAAGAGAAGCATAATTAAAGAGACCAATGGGATCAGCGTCCGGGGTAAATGAACAAATCTTAAGAGAACTGGCAGAAATGAGAGGAATATTAAATAATAGAAGAGAGGGAGGCAGAAGGAAATTAGATGAGCCCATTGAAGAAGCTGCAAAGACTCCATTCACACAAGAAGTACAGTTAGGAGGAATACCACCAAAGTGCAGTTTGCCTGCGTTAACTAGCATCTTTGATGGAACAACTTGTGCAATTCAACACATTAAAGCTTATGTAAGATGTATGTTACAGTGGGAGAATGATGATGCTGTGTTGTGCAAGTATTTTGTATCAAGTCTAACAGGAGAGGCGCTAAAGTGGTTCGAAGGTCTACCCAGGAATACTATAACATCTTTCAACCATTTGCAGACTACATTCTTAGGGGCGTATATAACTAACAACTCCTCGCGACCAGGAATAGAAGATGTATTTGGATTAAAGCAGGGAATTGGAGAAAGTTTGAAGCATCTAACCATAAGGTGTAAGACAATGTGCAGTGAGATGGCTGAACGGGTGGATGAGAGATATCTTATTTTATCATTCATCAATGCAATGTTCGCAACCAATCTACTATACATTCAAATTTTTAGAATCAAGAATACAATCACAATGACAGAGTTATGGGATCCACAGGAAGAGTACATTGCTTTTGAAGAAAAACAGAATAAAGTGGAATCGTATCCCGTTGCGAATACAAACTCAAACACAGCGAGTGCAAGCTTATTTCCTAAATTGATAAACACAGTGGCGAGCACTTCGCAAGTACAACAAGAAAATAAGAATGATAATCAACAGAAGCTGGTAGCTATGGGAAGCAGAGATCAAGAAGAATTCGAAAGGGAAAGAAATTTTTATAGTCGAGGTGAGAACAACAAAATTCAAAGACTTGATCAGCCACAAGAAACCTATGGGGGACAAAGACAGAATTATCATAGAGGATCAGGAAGTCAAAAGATGATATGGGAAGAGATCAAGATGCCACCATTGAATGCTAGTGTGGAAAAAAATTGGGAAGCTATAATTTTAATGGAGAACATTCCGACACCCTGGAACATGGGAAAAGAACCACTTTCAAGCCACCGAAGTCAAGAATTTTGCTCTTACCATCATTTTCATGGACATTCAACAAATAACTGCATAAATATTAAAAGGATCATTCTCAAGATGATAGATCAAGGAAAATTAAATCATTTTTTAATAGGGCATCCTCAATCTCAACCCTTACTACCACCACCAGAAATTCGCAGAGTAAATGCAACAAAAGGGGGAGAAACATTTGTCATAGAAGCTGGATCAAAAGCGGAGAGTCTGTTTTGTAACTCTATTATACATTCGTACAAAACAATTGAATATTTTCACGACAATGTTCTAATTAGAGTTTTTGCAAGAGATGCTAATGAAAGAGATATAATGAACATTGCGAAAATCTCGCCGCTAAAATAATAGCAAAAGCAGACTATCTCTTTTACCGCAGAAGAAGTACCAGAGTCTGGCAAAATGCATGATAACCCATTAGTGGTGAGGCTGGAAATAAACCCAAAACAAAAAGAAGATGAAGATAAAGAAGAGGATGATGAGGCTGGAGATACACGGTAAATTAATAGAGTCTTAATTGACACGGGAAGTTCTGTGGATATCTTATTATATCATACTTATAAGACTATGGGAGGCAGAGACGAGGATCTAATACCTTCAACCTACAAAATTTATGGTTTTAATGGTACTGCCAATAAGCCTAAGGGGGAGATCACAATAACAATTCCATTAAAGGGGATATCTTCCAAGATTCTATTTTGTATTATTGATGTAGAGTCGCCCTACAATGCTCTGATTGGCCGACCTTGGCTACATTGGATTTTAGGTGTGCCATAGACCTTCCACCAGTGCATTAAATTTCCACATCCTAATGGTATTGGAATAATAAATGGAGATTGGATTGAATGAAGGAAATGCTATGAGATTGATGTGGAATCTTGTGAAGAAAGAGCTGCCAAAAAGGAGAATTGGAACTATAACATCAAAGAAAGACAAAGAAGTGAGAGATTGATGGTTGATTCAGTAGAACTAAGAGAAGAGAGAATGCTGTGAAGTCAACGCCAACTAAAAGTAGCAACTGATGAAAATGTCGCAGACGAAAAGACTGGAGCGAAAAGCAAAAAAAGAACAGAGACAGAAAACAGTAAAGGTAAAAAGTTCAAACTGTGAAGTGAAAGAAATATTGCAAAAAAGAAAAAAGATGTATAATTGATTTGTTGCAAAAATTTCAAAAATATATTTTGCTTAATGATTGTAGCTGCAGGAATTCCTACACTACACCCCTCATAAGAATTCATAATAATCAACACATATTTGAAGATTAAGAACAACACTTTTATTGATTGATTCTCAGAAGTGTTACAGGAAATGGAAGAAATCAAGAATACAACCGCTCACAAGAACTTTTTCTCTCCTCAAAACTTTCTCAACACTCAAAAATTGATCCCCTTTCTGGACCTATTGGTTCTCTATATATAGGGTAGTTATATAGTAGATGACAGCTAAGCTGTCCTTTATTTTCAGATCTGACTTGCGATACTCTCGTAGTAGTTGTAGTGTTAATCCTCGCAGGCATTTGTAATCTTCGCAGCGTCATCACGCTTTTCTCGTGTTTCAGTTATCGTCACCCGCTACGTCATTCTTTCAATCATTCTGCGACACTCGCAGTGTGTTGTTGTAAATCTCGCAGGAGTATTACTGCGGTGATATTCTGATCCTACATCTTGCCTCTTCTCATGCCTTTTCTGCGAAGGGGAAAATATCATGAGAATTGAAACTTTTTTAAAATGCCGCAGCTTTTTATCTTTTGTTCTGACACGTTTCTGGATTCTTTTCCAAATTTATTGCACGTATATTTTCATCCATTCAATTTCTGACACGTCTTTTTCAACCGCTGCGCTTCAACCGTTCACATCTTTTCTTTGCATTGAATGCACTTATCCTCTCGAGAATTTTTTCCCTCTATATATATATATATCTTCTCTTTTCTTTTCTTCTTTTTACCTTCTTCTTCATTCTCTCTGCAATTTTACTGTTCTTCCTTAAATTCTGCATCTGCTGCTGCATTATAATCTTTCTTTCACTCTTTTGATCTTCTAACTCTTTCTCATTCCCATACTTTCTAAAAAATGGCTCCTGCTGGTCGTAAAAATCTACTTGCTTTGGAAAAGATGCAAAAGAAACTTGCAAATAGGGGTTTTACTTTATCTTCTGTTCCTGATCAACACCCTAAAGCTGAACTTTCCATTAAATTATTCTCTGATCATTCATGTAATCGCGAGAAGATCATAGTCTCGCTAGGTCAACTTGAAGCTGGCCTTCCCATTCCTCTTTACGATCCTAAACTTCCTTTATTCTACCAAATACTTTATCATGCGAAATTATCGTGAGCTATATATCAGTTGAGTGGAGACTGCATTCATTTGCTAATTGAGTACGCTACTTGCGGCGCTAGTAAAGAATCTCCTTACCCTCTTGAAGCTAAGAATCCTAAATTTACTGCAGTACCAATCATTCCTGCGAAGTATACTGTAGAAAACGTCTTCGCGAATTATGAAGTTATCCCCATGAGGAAGGATAGCACTTGTTGGGGTATCCGCTTACAAAATAAGAATGACATTGCTGAAGATAAAGTTCTCATGTTGGATATTGACTGGCATCCGGGTAACAATCAAGGTTCGCGTCACTCTAGTGATGACAAATGGTGTATTTTCCCATTATTTCTTGAAGGTCCATACATCTCTGGTTCTCACGCTTTACCTGCGAGCCTCGCAGAGTACCAACCATGGGTGTTTAATTAGCCTAAAAGAAATACAGAGGTATGTTCTCTAATTTCTTGCTTATCTTTATTATTTTTCTCATACTTTCATATATACTCTCGCTGATTGCTCTAATTTTACCAGATTAAAAGGCTGAAAGCTAGCTACAATAAGTTAGGGAAACCCAACACTCTATTAGCTCTCAGATCACTCACAGATAAAGTAAGAAATATTCCTTTACAATTCTTAACAATATATTGTTGCCTCTATTTCTTATCTTTATCTGTGTTTGAAGGTTATTGAATAAATAGAACCTGTTCAAGTTTTGAAAACCAAGGGAAAAGGCAAAGGTGCTGCTCGCAAGTAGAAATCTAATGCTCCTCACAAGGAGAAATCTAGTGTTCCTCTTTCAAAGAAAAGAAAAATACAATCCCCATCTCCTTCAACTCTTGAGTCTAGCGAGAGTTCTAGCGATGATAACAATGATGATGATGGCAATGATGGTGATGTTGATATTTCTTCTGCGAAGGAATCCCTCCCAACCTGAGTCTTATATGTCTCAGTTTTCCAGCATATTCTCTGATACCATGCTAGGGATTGGCGATACTCCTCTTGCTGAAGTTTGCAAATCTATGGCAACTGTCTGTGTTTCCCCTCTATTGGAGAATAATGAATCCCTTCGCGGGGTTTCAAGATCTTTATCTTCAAGTTTCTTACATTCACTCGGCATTCTGGTATGTTTTCATTTCTTCGCCACATTTGTGTATTCTTATTTCCTCGCAAGATTTTTATTTAATTTTTTTTGACAATTTTTTACTTTCCTTCGCAGACTGGAAGATCTTCTTTCGTTGTTGCCTCAGACTTGGACATGAGACGTGCAATTTTTGAAAAGAAAAACAATATTCTTCGCTAGAAGAATGAAAAATTAGAATCTGAGTATGCTAATCTTCGCAAGAAGGATGGATAACTGGAAGCTGAAATCGCTGAACTTCGCAAGAAAAATAAACATCTAGAAATCGACGCTTCGAGTGACAAGCAAAAGATATCCGATCTTGACAAAGCTAACCAGCAACTCTATGGTATGAATTCTTCCCTTTTTCTCTAAATTCTTTTATCCTCTTTTAGCTTATTCAAGCAACCATTTTTGCAGATATTTATGATCTTACTGATGAGGCTACATTCCTCCGCTATTTTCCTGAACCTATAGATGAGGATACCCTTCTTAATTGCATTAGTAATTCTTTAAGTAGCCTTTCAGATGATCAAATTAGATCTCTTTCTATAGATGAACTTAGATCCAAATTTATTCTCTTAAAAATTGAACATATATTCAACTTGGGTTTAACCAATAAATTTAAGCGCCTCTATATTGATTCAAAAGAGGAAACTAATATATTAAGAACCAAGTACAGTGACCTTATTGACGAAAAAGACCTCATTGCTAAAAACGGTGCTCAAGCTTTAGCAAATTTCCATAAAACTCTTCTCAATATTCAAATTGAAAGGGACAGACTTATCTGCGAGAATAATGCTCTTGTGAAGAAGGAAAATCAAATTCTCTCCCATCTTCTCATTAGTAATGATGATGAGTTTTCCTGGGCTGCACAGATTCTTGATAACGCCAGAAATAATTTAGGTGTAGATGTTAGTCTTCAAGATGATCATTATGCCTTAATTAAGGATATGATCTTTGAAAGAGAAGGTGGTTATTCTTGTTTTTCCACCAATCCATCTTTTAATTGATTCTCCGCTATTTTATTAATATGTTGTCATTTGTTCGCAGCATCTAAAGAAAATTTTCGCCAAAGAATTGGAGAATTGGAAGAAGAGAAAGGGCAACTCGCAAAACTTCTGTCTTCTCGCAACGAAAAATGCTCCAAGTTCAAAAAGCAACTTCAGATTACTCTAGCGAATTTTAGCAACACTCTTGTTGGCGTTCGCAATGATTCTATTAAAATGGTCTGTGATGATCATAAAATTCCCCATTCTACATATCCTTATCTTGCGAATGAAATTCCAGAGAACATCCCTAATCTTATCATCTCCGATAGCGAAGCTGAAGAGTCTGAAGAAGAAGAAGATAAAATTGAAGAAGGTGAAAAATCTGGCGAAGACAATGATGGATCTAAATAGTTTTGTCTTCCTTTTTAATCTTTTTGTAATATTTGTACATTTATCCCTTTCTCCTTGTAATATATTGCTGCGAATTTCTCCAGCTTCTAATGTCTTTTGGTGTATAGATTTCTTTTGTTTCTATCTGCATACATTAGAAAACATTTCCTTTTGCAATATGGTTAATTAATATGATTATTAATTTTCAACTATCTGCATAAATCTGTCATATAAAGATGAATAACAACTTTATCATTTTGCTCATTCCCATACTTGCCTCTGTTATTCATCTGTAATCATGAAAGATTAAGCAGATTATTTTCTGAATAAGATCTGTTTGTAAATTTTGGCTATAATATCGCAGTCATTTCTTGATATCTTGTGGTCTTATTTTGCCTTCCTAGTTAAAGGTCTTATTTTTCCACGTTTTGTTTTTGGCAAAAAAATCGCAGGACGTCCTTACACTCGCATGTAAAGACCCATTGATCTTGCCTTATTCGCGTGTTGTCAATTTCTCTTGCGATAATATGACAGGTCTAAGTTTTCTTGCGAAGACAAAGCCCCAAGACATTGCCGTCTTGCGATGAAATGCAGGACGTATTTACACTTTCATGTAAAAATCCATTGATCTCATCTTATCTTTTTCTCATGGCTTTTTGCCTCTGTATAATTGTTGCACAAATATGACAAGCCTAAATATTCTTGCGAACATAAAGCCTCATGACATTTGCGTCTTTAGACACTTATCAGCTCCCTAATGGAGGGTTCCACCCTTATCATCCCCCTTCAAGGAGTCGTAAATCGTCCATACAAGACTAGCTCCTCCCATCCGGTCTTAACAACAACTAGTTGCTTTCGCAGCCTCTTATCCTTTTTGCCTATATGGCTTATAGTTACGAGACTGCACCCTAGGTGGGGTTTTCTTCGGGCCGAGTGCATCATAGCCAATACTTTCCAAGAATGGCCTGGGTAGGTTCATACATCCAGGGCACTCTTGGCTCAACCGTGTACCTCGGCGCCTTGGTCATACTCTGCACTCCTTAGAAGAGACCCTCGGTCGTCCAACTGTTAATATATATATAGTTGGAAATCCAAGGTACCTCTCCTGGATAGGCTTTCATGGGCCCCAAATATCCATGACTTAGGTTCCAGCAGCAGTATAACTTTATCCCTGAGCCATGCAAAGAGATACCCCCTTATATGACGTAATTAGGTCTTACATTTGCCTCTTGCGAAATTTTATCCGCGAACTAGGGTGTACACCATAAAGGTTCGTCTCATTCTAATATGTCTCTCCGAAATTTTATTCGCATCTCTGCGAAATTTTCGCGTTTCTTTGATCTTTTCTTTTTGCATTTCAGCTCTTGTATAATTCTTCAATTTCATATTTTTTCATTGAATCAAAACATTCTTTTTGTAATATTTTCTTCAACAAATTATCCATACATTTCTTATGTTTTACGATTTATAAATTTTACCTTTTTTACTTACTATTTTCTGCTTCTGCTTTTTTGTTTCGCTTTGCTACATTTTCCCCATCTGCAAGATGCTCGCCATCTATTGGTTTTAGCATATTTTGACTTCGCAGCATGCCTTCTTCTCGCCGGTCTATTGCATCAACCATCAGCTTTTCACTTCTTTGCTTTTGTTTGATGTTATATTTCCAATCTCTGTTCTTCGTAGCTCTTTCTTCGCAAGATTCCATATCAATTTCATAGCACTTTTTTCCCAACACCGCTGGGATGAGGAAACTTAATGCACTGGTAGAAAGTTGACGCTACACCTAAAATCCCATGCAGCCAAGGTCGGCCAATCAAGGCATTGTAAGGGGATTTAACATCGACAACACAGAATAGAATTTTAGAAGATATCCCCTTTAATGGAATTCTCATTGTAACTTCCCCTTTGGGCTTATTGGAAGTACCATTGAAACCATAGATATTATAAATTGATGGTATTAGATCCTCGTCTCTTCTTCCCATGGTTTTGTAAGTATGAGAAAATAAGAGATCCACTGAGCTTACGATGTCAATTAAAACTCTGTTAATAGCCCAAGAATCTTCAGCCTCATTATCCTCATCTTCCTTTTCATCTTCCCTTTATTTTGGATTTATTTCTAATTTTACCACTAGTGGGTTGTCATGCATCTAGCCAGGCTCAGGTACTTCTTGTGCAGTGAAAGAAATTATCTGTTTTTCCACCCTTCTAATTGCGAGGCTTTCACAATATTCATTATTTCTCTCCCATCTGCATCTCTCGCGAAAACCCTGCTTAGAACATTGTCATGGAAATCCTCTATAGTCTTGTATGAATGAATGATGGAGTTACGGAATAAATTCTTCGCTTTTGCTCCAACTTCTATTACAAATGTTTCTCCTCCCTTTATTGTATTTACTCTGCGAATTTCTGGTAGTGGCGGTGATGAGTGCCAAATATTTCATATTCATACACCTTTTCATTGGCACTTAACTCATCTTTCGCGCTTCAAAGTCATATATTATCCCAAATTCTGCATTTTTTACCATTTTCAAGAATAAATATTTGTATTAATTAATTTTGTGTTTTTAAGTACTAAATAAAGCTTGGAAGAATTGAGAAGACAAAAGAGAAGAAAGTTGGAAGCGTTGCAACCCGCTCGCGCATCAGTGGCAACCTGTTTACAAATTCATGGGATTAAAAACCCATGATCCAAAACCCATGATCCAAAACCCAAGACCCAAATCCATTTCCACCTCACCCCCATTGGATTCTTTCCAAAACATCCACCTCACCCCCATTGGATTCTTTCCAAAACATCCACCTCACCCCCATTCTCTCACTCAATCACTCCCAATTTGTTTCCCACAACCAAATATATTCCATCAATTAAGAAAACATGTTTTGTTGAGTGGATGAGTGCCAAAATTCGGATCCAAGTGCTTGAGGGAATTTTGTGTATAAATAGAGAGGGTTGTTGTGTTGAAAAACCATCCAAGAATAGCTTGTTCATGTTAGTTTATCAAATTTAAGTTTTGTTGTAATGTTCTTCATGTTCTAGTTTCATTTACTAGGGTTTAGATGAAGCCCTAATCTCATTGGTATGTATTCATATCTTGTATCTTGTTCTTGAAAGTTTAGAATTGTTTAAAGATATAATTTAATCCAAGTTTTTCAACATCTTGCTCTCACAATGTATGCCATGTATCCATTGTAGTTAGAATATCTCTATGTTAATTATGATACAACTCATGCTTAACCAAATATTGATCTTTAGATTAGTTGTGCTTAATTAGACAATTAATGCTTTGGAGAAATACTTTAGTTGTGATTAAATTATCCATTGGAGAAACACCTTAGTTATACGGTAGACTTGAATCTACTATAAGGACAAGAATAATATTACAAGTTGAATGCATATCATAGGTTATTGGTGGATTTGAATACCCTAGTATCCATATTATCATTGTTTACATATCTTGTTATTTGCATCTTTTACTTTTATTATTTCAGTCACTTGAAAATCATATCGTCGTATCGACAAAATCAAACCCCTTTTGGTTACTCTCTGAATCAGGATTTAGAATCAACTTCTACACTCTCCAAGTCTCTGTGGTTCGACCTGTGCTTTCCCTGTGTTGCTTGTCGACACTGTGCACTTGCAGTATACACAATAGTAGGTATCTTTCCGAGCCTACCAGGCGGTAGTTGCTGAGACTGTGGATGTCCCATTAGAAAATGGTTTAATTTTCCTGATCTATCATCTTCAAGATGATTCTTTTCGCATTCCTGCATTCATTTATTGAGTGACCATGAAAATGATGATACGTGCAAAATTCTTGACTTCGATTATTTGGGTGTGGCTCTTTTCCCATATTCCAAGGTACAGGTATGTCCTCCATTAAAATTATAGCCTCTCAAATGTTCTCTATGCTAGCATTTAAAGGTGGCATCTTAATTTCTTCCCATATTATCTTCTGATTTCCTTGCCCTCTATAATAATTTTGTCTTTGACCACCATAAGTCTCTTGCGGCTGATCAAGCCTTGGAATCTTATTATTTCCACCCCGACTGAAGAATTTTCTTTCCCTATCGAAATATTCTTGATCTCTGCTTCCCATAGCTACTAATTTCTGTTGATCATCATTTATATTCTTTTCTTGCTTTACCTGCGAAGTGCTCGCTACTGTATTTATTAATCTGGGGAGTAGACTTGCGTTTGATGCACCTGAACTGGTGTTCGCAATGGGATATGACTACATATCATTTTTTTTCTCCTCCAGTGCAATGTATTCTTCTTGTAACTCTCGCAGCTCCGTCATGGTGATTATATTTTTGACTCTGAAAATTTGTATATACAGCAGATTGGTTGCGAAAATAGCATTAATAAAAGATAAAATTAGGTATCTATCATCCACTCTTCCTGCCATATCACTACACATTGTCTTCCATCTTATCGTTAGATGTTTCAAACTCTCGCCAACCCTCTGTTTTACATATTACTGTTCACATATCACTGTAGCACCGCAACTATTCACAGTCAGTTTTACACTTTTTTTTTTTTTTTTTTTTTGCTTTAAAACTTCGAAACCCTAACTACCTCTTTTGAGCTCAACATGTGCCTGAGTAGCTGTTGTAAAGGCGAAGGAAAGGAAGCGAAAGAAAGCGGAAGAAGTTTTTATTTTAATAAAAAAAAAGAGAGAGTTTTATTTATCTATTTTTAGTTTGTATTAGGATTTCTTTACTCTTGTAATTTTATTTTTCTTTTGCACTTTATTTTGGACTTTGGACTTGGACTTGGACATTCTATTTTTAAACCCTACGGAAGGGTAGTATTAAATATCAAACTATTTGTAGAGAAGGACGGTGATTACAATATCACCTCGGCCCCTCGGGTTCGTTCATGACATAGGAGTCGTGGCCCGAGTCGACAACAACGGTTCATCCCCCGTCTGGAACGGGAGGTAAGCTTGCCGAAACACTCGTGAATCCCCTGTTAGCGAGTTACTGTATTCCTTCGGTTGCATATATGTTGAGGATTTGAATACGGCTGTTTTAATTTCCTAGTAAAGGGCAAGGACTGGACATACAAGATAAGGGATTCGGATTTCATCACCGTTCTCTTCTTGCCCGCCTTAGGAAAACGATACATACGCGAACCTAAGCTTTAAAATTTGAAGTAGAACAAGACCTATAAGGTAACGAGCTTAGTAGGACAGTCATTCGGAAAATATTGGTTACTCTTTAAGCATACTTCAAAGTTCATGATAGTTTCTGAAAATTGAATGCGTGACTGCGCCGCCTTAGAATGCGGTGAGGCCTTGGGTATCAAAGCTCCAGCAGCTTCCCTCGCCTCTGTTCAATTTAATTAAACTCGGATTGATTCCAGAGGAGTTTGCTCAGATTGTAACGAATTCCATTTCGAAGGAATAAAAGCTGGTCTAGAAAACAATCTAAGTGGAGCCATCATGCTTTTTGTTTGCTAGAAATCAGTAGGTTTACTGTGGTGGAGTCAGCCTTGTTTGTGATTGAATAGAACTTCCCTTCCTTGTTTGTGGTATTCTATTTTTTTATTTTTATTTTCTCCATTAATTTTATTATTAAAAAAAAATGGTCTCTGTACCTCCCAATCTCTGCAACAAGCCTAGTGCTAGTTAGAGATCATGTCAGGATTTTGGTCTGCAACTGGGAATGAATACAGACACAATGGACACCTTGCACATGTGCATGCTTCATATTTTGAGAACCCCATAGATCATGGTATTAATAACTTTAGGGAAAATTATGGACCTTTTTAAGGTCCCGAGACACAATATATAGACCCTAGTTGTTATCCACATATGTATCACTCACATCCAGGGGATGCGGAGCAATTCTATACTCCCCTGAGCCCTTATATGCAATCTGTGATGGAAAATCTCAAATTGATGGAACAAAATAATGCTAGATCTGAATTGCAAGCATTGCATGATCATCCATATAACAACATCCATGAATTTTCCTTCAATGGTGAATCTCATGCATCACCATGTACTGAATATTCATATGAAAATGAGATACCTACTATTGATGACTCTCCTTTCATTGAACAACATAATGAAATTTTAGAATTTGATCAAAACCTTGTGCAATATCAAAAGTTAACTTGACCAAAGGTTTGCGAGTTTAGAACTCAAAATGAGTCAAATCCTTGATGCACTAAATGAGGAGAGGAAAGAAGTTCATGATGAGATGTTTGTTATCCCTACTGAATTAAATGTCGAGAATTGTATGTCAAGTCCTACTCATGTAACTAATATTGAATATGAGCCTCACCTAGAAAAGAATGAGTTGACTGAAAACAAAGTTTTTAATAGGGATGAGTATGCATACTACTCTGATGATGATGATGATGTTATGTTAGAAGAACATGTTTTTACTGAAAATATTGTCGAACCTTTGGGTTCAGAGACATTAGGCTTCTCTGCCTCGACCTTAATGAATGATGTTTCTTCTAATGTTCCATATACATGTGATGTGGTTACTAATCTTGAGCCTGTGCAGTTATCCTGTGAAAGAGAGCATGCTACACAACTTGTTTGTGACTTAGAAAATGTTGAATCTTCTGTAGACACCAATGAAACTATGCATGGAAATAACTTTAATGTGTTTGATTCTCTGTCTAAGTCACAATGTGAAGTTTCTTGTGATATTCCTATGCATGAAACTGAAGTTCTAGGGGATGATTGTGAACTGGGGCTTATTGATTTGTTTTATGAGCATGAGCATGATGTTGTACTTGTGTCTGACATAGGTAATTTTGAATCTCCTGTCGACACTAATGATCTTATGCATCAAAATATAATTGACGTGTCTGATTCTCTACCTAGGTCACAACATTGTGATGTCTCTTTGGATTTGTATATGCATGAGAATAAAATTTTGGATGATGATGATTATGAACTAGGTCTTGATGAATTGTTCTATGAATGTGAGCATACTGTCACACTTGTAGATGACTTAGGAGATGTAAATGTAACTAATGATAAGGGTACTCTTGATCTCATCCATATGAGCAACTTAGACGTACCTACTCTCCTGCTTAAGTCACCAACTGATGGTCTTGCATTGGACCTAAAAATTGTTCCTTTTAAGTGTGCTGAATCAATGTTGTTGACAATTCCAAACCTAGGGTTAGAGTTATATGCATCTCAAATTCTTTTGTACTTTTTGTCCACTAAATATCCTGTTATTGAGAAGTCATATCTGGAATACCCTCATGTTTTTCTGCCCATCCCTGACAAAATCCACTTTGAACTAGATCTTGTGCATGATGAACCCCTGAAATTGTTAGATTTTGTGCTCAAAAACACATCTATTGACAAGTTCAGGTTTGGGGGTAATGTTTTCACACTTGCAGTCTTACTTTCATTGTTGTGTTATAATTGTGTAAGGCTGTTGTTGTTTTCACACTCCGTCTTTTGGGTTGATCCTCAACTTTTTAGATTGTTGGTGTATGGTGAATTTTTATTGTATATAATCCAGTAATTAATTTTTGAATTTTCTTCATATATATGTGTGCTAACCAAACTTTTTTTCTTGAGCTCATATTGTTTGCTCTCAAAGCATTCATTCAATTATGGTTAGCACCACCCTTTCTGCATCGGGTAATCTCTTTCCTTTAAATCTTCTCTACCTTGTTCTCTTGATATGTGTTCTTATCATCTTTTGAAACATTGAGGACAATGTTAGATTTAGGTTTGGGGGTGTGTTTTGCATATAGAGTTTTTAGTCTTTTATTAAAAAAATCAAATTAGTCTTTTATTAAAAAAATCAAAAATCAAAAATCAAAAATTTTCTGATGACCAGCTGTGGAGCGGGTCTTTTGTAGGTTTTTTTTTTCCTTTGTAGTCTTTTGCATTTTTTTTCTTCTTTTCTATGACCAGCTGTGTAGCGGGTCTTTTGTAGGATTTTTTTGTAGTGTTTTTCATATAGATTTTTTAGTCTTTTATTAAAAAATAAATAAATCAAAAATCAATTTTTTTTTATGATGACCAGCTGTGTAGCGGGTCTTGTGTTTGGTATCTGATGATCAGCTGTGTAGCGGGTCACTAAAAAAAAAAATGATCAGCTGTGTAGCGGGTCACTAAAAAAATATGATGATCAGCTGTGTAGCGGGTCTTAAAAAAAAATGGTTACAAATTATCAAGGTTCTACGAAATTCCGAAGTTCATCATCTACAGTTGAAGACCGAAGACAAAGACATTTCTATGGATGCTCTGATATTGGAGAAGGGTTTGTGGGTACTTCTTTGGTAGGCCCTCACGAGACTACAACTCGTCCACTAGGGACACCTAGGGGATTAAAGGCTTAGTGCATACGCTAAATGCATTCGAGAGACCAGCGACAGTGGTATAGTTAGGATTTCTGTTTCACTTGAGGACAAGTAAAATTCAGGTTTGGGGGTATTTGATGAGTGCCAAATATTGCATATTCATACACCTTTTCATTGGCACTTAACTCATCTTTCGCGCTTCAAAGTCATATATTATCCCAAATTCTGCATTTTTACCATTTTCAAGAATAAATATTTGTATTAATTAATTTTGTGTTTTTAAGTACTAAATAAAGCTTGGAAGAATTGAGAAGACAAAAGAGAAGAAAGTTGGAAGCGTTGCAACCCGCTCGCGCATCGCTGGCAACTTTGTTTACAAATTCATGGGATTAAAAACCCATGATCCAAAACCCATGATCCAAAACCCAAGACCCAAATCCATTTCCACCTCACCCCCATTGGATTCTTTCCAAAACATCCACCTCACCCCCATTCTCTCACTCAATCACTCCCAATTTGTTTCCCACAACCAAATATATTCCATCAATTAAGAAAACATGTTTTGTTGAGTGGATGAGTGCCAAAATTCGGATCCAAGTGCTTGAGGGAATTTTGTGTATAAATAGAGAGGGTTGTTGTGTTGAAAAACCATCCAAGAATAGCTTGTTCATGTTAGTTTATCAAATTTAAGTTTTGTTGTAATGTTCTTCATGTTCTAGTTTCATTTACTAGGGTTTAGATGAAGCCCTAATCTCATTGGTATGTATTCATATCTTGTATCTTGTTCTTGAAAGTTTAGAATTGTTTAAAGATATAATTTAATCCAAGTTTTTCAACATCTTGCTCTCACAATGTATGCCATGTATCCATTGTAGTTAGAATATCTCTATGTTGATTATGCTACAACTCATGCTTAACCAAATATTGATCTTTAGATTAGTTGTGCTTAATTAGACAATTAATGCTTTGGAGAAATACTTTAGTTGTGATTAAATTATCCATTGGAGAAACACCTTAGTTATACGGTAGACTTGAATCTACTATAAGGACAAGAATAATATTACAAGTTGAATGCATATCATAGGTTATTGGTGGATTTGAATACCTAGTATCCATATTATCATTGTTTACATATCTTGTTATTTGCATCTTTTACTTTTATTATTTCAGTCACTTGAAAATCATATCGTCGTATCGACAAAATCAAACCCCTTTTGGTTACTCTCTGAATCAGGATTTAGAATCAACTTCTACACTCTCCAAGTCTCTGTGGTTCAACCTGTGCTTGCCCTGTGTTGCTTGTCAACACTGTGCACTTGCAGTATACACAATAGTAGGTATCTTTCCGAGCCTACCAGGCGGTAGTTGCTGAGACTGTGGATGTCCCATTAGAAAATGGTTTAATTTTCCTGATCTATCATCTTCAAGATGATTCTTTTCGCATTCCTGCATTCATTTATTGAGTGACCATGAAAATGATGATACGTGCAAAATTCTTGACTTCGATTATTTGGGTGTGGCTCTTTTCCCATATTCCAAGGTATAGGTATGTCCTCCATTAAAATTATAGCCTCTCAAATGTTCTCTATGCTAGCATTTAAAGGTGGCATCTTAATTTCTTCCCATATTATCTTCTGATTTCCTTGCCCTCTATAATAATTTTGTCTTTGACCACCATAAGTCTCTTGCGGCTGATCAAGCCTTGGAATCTTATTATTTCCACCCCGACTGAAGAATTTTCTTTCCCTATCGAAATATTCTTGATCTCTGCTTCCCATAGCTACTAATTTCTGTTGATCATCATTTATATTCTTTTCTTGTTTTACCTGCGAAGTGCTCGCTACTGTATTTATTAATCTGGGGAGTAGACTTGCGTTTGATGCACCTGAACTGGTGTTCGCAATGGGATATGACTACATATCATTTTTTTTCTCCTCCAGTGCAATGTATTCTTCTTGTAACTCTCGCAGCTCCGTCATGGTGATTATATTTTTGACTCTGAAAATTTGTATATACAGCAGATTGGTTGCGAAAATAGCATTAATAAAAGATAAAATTAGGTATCTCTCATCCACTCTTCCTGCCATATCACTACACATTGTCTTCCATCTTATCGTTAGATGTTTCAAACTCTCGCCAACCCTCTGTTTTAACCCAAACACATCTTCAATGCCAGGTCGCGAAGAATTGTTACTTATGTATGCTCCCAAAAATGTAGTTTGCAAATGATTGAAATAAGTTATAGTATTTTTAGGTAGACCTTCGAACCATTTTAGCGCCTCGCCTGTTAAGCTGGATGCGAAATATTTGCACAATACAGCATCATGGTTTTCCCATTATAGCATACACCTAACATATGCTTTGACATGTTGAATAGCACAAGTAGTTCCATCAAAGATATTGATTAACGTTGGCAAATTGCATTTTGGGGGTATTCATCCTAATTGTACTTCTTGGGTGAATGGAGTTTTCGCAGCTTCTTCAATGGCTTCATCAAGTTGCCCTCTGCCTCCTTCTCTTCTGTTATTTAACATTCCCCTCATTTCCGCTAACTCTCTCAAAATCAGTTCATTCCCCGTTGAATTTTGCTCCATTGGTATTTTCAGTGCAGCTTCCCTTTTTATGCGCTCATGCCTTTCTTGCCTTGCGAGATTTTGTGCTTCTTCTTCAGCATCTTCATTCTGCCTTCTTCCGAGATTTTCTTCTTCACCTCCTTCCTGAATTCGCAAATGATTATACCTTTTATTTTCTCTTCTGCAATTTTCTTCATTTCTCACCATTTCTCTTCTCTGTCTTTTTATTCTTCTTTGTATTCTATCATATTCCTCATTGATATTATCATTGTTGTGATTTCTTATGCGTCTCCTTTCTCGTTTATCATGATTATTATGACGTATTGCTTCTTGAAGCTCTTTCTCTTCCACTTCTGCTCTTAATCTTTCTCTTTCGCAAGCTAGACGTGCTTGTTCAGCATAATGTCTCTCAATTTCATCCTCAATTATTCTTCGGTTTCTTTGAATTTCTCGATCATGTAGTATTCTCCTACCTTCTTCTCGATTTTATTCACCATCTTGGTTATTTCCACCCTCTTGATTTCTTTTATCACGTCTATCATCCACCATTTCTCCGTGCGGAATGTAGCGATCATTAATCATCTCTTCTTCTCCATAACGCTGCTCTTCATTTGGATTTTGCATTTCCCCTCGAATATTCTCACCAGCATTTCTCACAGGGGAATTTCGCATTGTTTCTCCTCTCAATGACCTTGAACTTGACCTTACAGTACTTCTTGATCTCCTACTTTGTAATCTTAAATTCTCCATTCTTAACTCGTGATTTTGTCTTGTTAAATTTGCGCATTCTTCCGCCTCTAATCTCCTTTACTCTTGTATTCTTTGTCTTAAAGTCTCTGCTGCCTCGTTTTCATCATCTCCATGAATTAATCCTTCAACTGCTTCTTGATCTCTTCCTACTTGTCTTTCATTTCTTAGTTGTTGTTCTTCTGCTTCTTCCATTGAATCTGATCGCCAAGTATGCATGCTCACTCTATCATATTCTACATTTCTATCTTGTATCGGTGTTTGTTGATTTGGATGTTGAACTTGATTTTCTCCATTATTCCTTGTTCTATTGTTCCTTGTTCTTAATCTTGAAGATTCTCCTATTTCATTTGTCTCTTCTCTAGCAAGTCTTTTACTCTTCCTTACAGTTGTTGGTTGTTCTGATGTATTTCTTCTCATAGCCATCTCCTTAATGAATTGCATAAAATTACGTAAGAATTCTCCTCCAACTTCTTCAAATTCTCAAAAATCACAATGTTAATCTTTATTTCTCCAATCAATCCCTGTTTCTAGCACCATTATGTAGTTGAAGGAATTCCTACACTACACCCCTCATAAAAATTCATAATAATCAACACATATTTGAAGATTAAGAACAACAATTTTATTGATTGATTCTCAGAAGTGTTACAGGAAATGGAATAAATCAAGAATACAACCGCTCACAAGAACTTTCTCTCTCCTCAAAACTTTCTCAACACTCAAAAATTGATCCCCTTTCTGAACCTATTGGTTCTCTATATATAGGGTAGTTACACAGTGGATGACAGCTAAGCTGTCCTTTATTTTCGGATCTGACTTGCGATACTCTCGCAGTAGTTGTAGTGTTAATCCTCGCAGGTGTTTGTAATCTTCGCAGCGTCATCACGCTCTTCTCGTGTTTCAGTTATCGTCATCCGCTACGTCATTCTTTCAATCATTCTGCGACACTCGCAGTGTGTTGTTGTAAATCTCGCAGGAGTATTACTGTGGCGATATTCTAATCCTACAATGATAAAAATTAGATTGAGAAATTACAACAAAAATTAAATACAAAAGAATAATCTTGACAATATGCGAAAATTTCGCAAGAAATGATCACTTAAGATCCAGAATGGGACGAACCTTTATGGCATAAACCCTAGTTCGCGAATAAAATTTCGTAAGAGGCAAATGTAAGACCTAAAGTATGTCATAGAAGGGGGTATTTGTTACATGACTCATAGATAAGTTTACACTGTTGCTGGAACCTAAGTCATGGAGATTTGGGGTCAATGAAAGCCCATCCAGGAGAGACGCCTTGGATTCTCAACTTGAGCATATGACTTGAGTTGGGCGACTAAGGTAATAAGAGCTCTCCTAAGGGGTGCAGAGTATGACCAATGCGCCAAGGTACACGGTTGAGCCAAGAATGCCCGGGGCATATGAAACTACCCTGGCCATTCTTGGTAAGTCTTAGCTATGATGCACTCGGCCCGAAGAAAACCCCACTAAGGGTGCAGTCTCGTAACCATAAGCCATATAGGAAAAAGGGATAAGAGGATGCGAACACAACTAGTTTTTGTTAAGACTAGATGGAAGGAGCTAGTCTTGTATGGAAGAAGTACATATCCTTGAAAGGGCAACCAGGGGGAAGATAAGGGTGGCACCCTCCATTAGGGAGCTGATAAGTGTCTTAAGACGCAAATGTCATGAGACTTTTTACTCACGGGAGTATTAAGACTTGTTATATTTGTGAAATAGTCCTAAAGAGGCAATAATACAAAAGAGAAGATAAGACGAGATCAATGGGTCATTGCATGCAAGTGGAAAGACGTCCTGCGATTTCGTCGCAAGACGGCAATGTCATGGGGCTTTAGTTTCGCAAGAAAATTTAGGCCTGTCATATTGTCCCAGCAAAAATACAAAAGAACAAAAATTTAAGGCAAAATCAATGGGTTTCTACATGAAAGTGTAGAGACGTCCTGCGATTTTGTCGCAAATGAAAAAAGATGGCAAAATAAGACCTTTACTTAGGAAGGCAAAATAAGACCACATCAGAATATAAGAAAGAATGCAATTTTACAATTTATAATTGCGAGATTATACAGAGATAATTTTGATTTTCTAATAATTTATGATTGCGAGATTATGCAGAGATAATTGCGATTTTGTCGCAAATCATTTTATTAAACAGAGGAAGCTTGCTCAATCACTCATCTGAATACAAATAACAGAGGCACGTATGGGAATGCATATAATAAGTTAAGTGTTGTTTGTTTTCACATGATAGATTTACGCATAAAAGTTAATTGTATTTTGGATAGTCATATTGCAAGAGAGAAAAAATTTCTAACACACGCAGGAAAGAACAAAAGAAATAGAGCTTGTATAGAAGACTGGAGAAATTCTCAGTGATAGATTACAAGTATATAAGAATGAAAGATCAAGAGCAGATATACAAGTTTTACAAAAAGTTGAACAAGAAATCATAAGGAAGCGAAAACTATTTTTTGCTTGATTCTTCATTATCATCATCAAGTTCTTCATCAGAATTTTCTTCTCCATTAGATTCTTCATCAGACTTCTCCTCTTCATTTTTTTCAGACTCTGTCTCTTCATCAGCTTCACTATCAGAGATGACCAAATTAGGAACATTCTCTGGAACTTTATCTAGGAGACAATGATACTTGGAGTGAGGAATCTTGTTGTCATCAAAGATCCCTTTGATGGTTTCATTGCGGATAGAAATTACATCATTCCCAAAATTTATAATAGTGATCTTCATTTGAGCCTTCAACCTTGAACACTTATCATTGCGAGAAGACAAATCTTTTGCGATCTTCGCTTTTTCATTCTCAAGTTCTTCAATTCTTTTGCGATATCTCTCTTCAGCTTCTGCGAAAATATAATAATAAGTCAACAATCTGATAAGTAGTCTATGAAAAAGAAAATAACTAAAGGAAGAAGAACGATTAACAACCTTCTGTGTTAGAAATCATATCTCTAATCAAGGCCGTTTGCTCATCTTGAATACTGACATATACACCTAAGTTATTTCTGGCATTATCAAGAATATTCACAGCCCAAGCAAATTCATCATCATTACTAATGAGAAGGCAGGAGCGAACTTGGTTTTCCCTCTCAACAAGAGCACTATTCTCGCAAATAAGTCTACATACCTCTTTCAATTTGAACTTCGAGAAGAGTTTAATGGAATTCCGCTAAAGTTTGGGCACCTTGCCTAGATATACGATCTTTTTCGTCTATGAGATTACTATTCTTGGCTCGTAAACTATTTATTTCTTCTTTGGAGTTAAGATAGCGACGTTTAAACGTATTAGATGCACTCAAACTAGACCTGTGGTCAATTTCTAAAAGACGAAGTTTTGGATCTGAGGTCATTTATGGAAAGAGATTCAATCTTGTCATTTGAATAACTATTTAAGGAATTATTAAGACGATCAAGAAGGGTATCCTCATCTATAGGTTCAGGAAAAGAACGAAGGAGTGTAGCCTCATCAGTAAAAAAATAAATATCTGCAAAAATGGTTGCTTGAATAAGCTAAAATAATAGGATAAAAGAATTAAGAGAAAGAGAAAGAGGGAAAAATTCTTACCATAGTGCTGATGGTTGACTTTTTTAATATCAGATATCTTGTGTTTGTTGCTTGAAACATCAATTCCTAGCTGTTTATTCTTCTTGCGAATCTCAACAACTTCAGCTTCCAATTCTCCATTATTCTTGCGAAGTTCAGCAGATTCATATTTTAATTCTTCATTTTTATTGCGAAGATTTGTATTCCTCTTTTCAGAAGCTATACGTCTCTTCTCTAAATCTGAGGCAACGACGAAAGAAGCCCTTCCATCCTGTGAAGAAAAAACAAAGGTTACCAAAATAAACATAGTTAAAACTTTAAGTATGGAGAGGAAGCGAAAAAATGAAAATATACCAGAGTGCTAAGTGAATTTAAGAGACTAGGAGTCACTGATCTCGAAACTCCACGAAGAGAATCATTATCAACCAGTATAGGAGCATCGCAGATTCTTGCAAGGGTCTGGCACGTACCAGTAAAAACATCATTCCCAATACCATGCATAGTGTTAGCAAAAATGCCGGACAGATGAGCCATGGAAGATTCAGGTTGAGAAGATTCTTTCGCAAAAGAGATATCGTCATTAGCACTATCATCAACATCATCATCATCATCATCATTATTATTGTCACTAGAACTTTCGCTATCTTGAGGAATTGAGGGAGAAAGAGATTGAACTTTTCATTTTTTTAAAGGAGGAGTAGCAGAATTCTCCTTGCGAGGAGCACCTTTGCCTTTACCTTTACCCTTTCTCTTCGCAACCTTGGAGGGTTCCTCTATCTCACCAATAACCTTCAAACAGAGATAAAGATAATAAATAGAGGCAACAATATATTGTCAAAAATCCTAAAAGAATATTTCTTACTTCATCTCTGTGATTGATTGAAAAGATGATAAAGTACTAGCTTTCCCAAACTTCTTGTATCTTGCTTTCAGCATCTCAATCTGGTAATTTCGCAATTACGCAAAAATATTGGAGTGATTAGCGAGAACATATATAAGAGTATAAGAAAAATAATAATAATGATTCAAGCAAAAGGTGGAAATGTACCTCTGCATCCTTTTCGGGCCAGTTGAATACCCAGGGTCGGTACTCTGCGAGATTCGCAGGTAAGACATGAGAACCAGAAATATACAAACCCTCTAGAATTAAGGGGAAAACACACCACTTATTATCATTAGAATAACGTGTGGTAGAATTATCGCCAGGATGCCAGTCAATATCTTACATGAGTAATTTGTCATCAGTAACATTATCTCTCTTATGTAAGCGAACACCCCCGCAAGTACTGTCTCTCTTCATAGGAATTACTTCATAATTCGCAAAGAAGTTTTCTACAGTATATTTCGCAGGTATAATCGCAACTTCAGCGAATTTAGGATTCTTAACTTCAGTGGGGTAAAGAGATTCCTTACCAGCACCGCGAGTGGCAAACTCGAGCATTAGACGAATACAATCCTCACTCAATTGGTACACAGCTCGCGAGAACTTCGCATGAGAAAGAATTTCATAAAACAAGGGAAACTCAGGATCATAGAGGGGGATGGGAAGACCAGCTTCAAGCTGACCTAGCGAGACTATTATCTTTCCCTGATTGCAGTGATGATCAGAAAATAATTTGGCAGTAAGCTCAGATTTAGGGTTCTAACCGGGAATGCGAGATAGAGTAAAACCTCTATTTTGAAGTTTCTTTTGAGACTTTTCAAAGGAAATCTCATTCTTACGACCGGCTGGAGGCATTTTTTAGTATGGGAATGGAGAAGAAAGTAAAAATTTGAAAAGATAAGAATTGAGAAAAGTTACAGTAGCAGGAGCGGAATTCACGGAAGAACAGTGAAGAAAGTTGCAGAGAAAATAAGAAAGAAAGTAAAAAATAAGAGTAGAGAAGAATGAAAAGAGTATATATATAGAGAAGAATACTCGAGAAGATAAACATATGTAATGCGAAGATTAGACGTGAACGGTTGAAATACAGCGGTTGAAAAGGACATGTCATAAGATGGATGGAAGAAGGGATATGTGTAGTAAATTTTGCGAAGAATGCAGAATCGTGTCAGAATAGAAGAATATGGAAAGATGGGAAGTTGCGGCATTCTGAAGAAATAAGATTCTCATGATCTTCTCCCTTTCGCAGATAAGATATGAGAAGAGGCAAGATGTAGGATCAGAATATCGCAGGAGCAACAGTCTTGCGAAGTTAACAACAACACTGTTGCGAAATTCTCAACAACTCATTACAAATGTCGCAGAATGGTTAGGAAAGTGACGTAATAGATGACAGTAGTATAACCATGAAGAAAGTGTGATAATCTTGCGAACGAAAGAGGTTTGCGAAGAATTATCACTAACAAGCTTGCGAGATTACCGCAAGTCAAATCCGAAAATAAAGGACAGCTTAGCTGTCATCCACTATGTAACTACCCTATATAAAGAGAACTAATAGACTCAGAAGAGAGAGATCTTTTCGAGGGTTGAGCAAGTCGTTAGGAGAGATAAATTCCATAGTGGTTGTTAATTCTTGAGCTTTATTTCCTTTTTATCTTGTAAAAGTGGTGAGATTAATCAATAAATTTATGATTGTTGATCTAAAAATAATTTGATTGTATGTATTCTTGTGAGGGGTGTAGTGTGGGATTTCCTGCTACTACATAGAGTATTTTGGGTAGGCCAGTTTAGTGGACCATGCCGGTTTGGCCGTGAGCTAGGGTTAGGGCCAGATGCTGTATTTTGATAGTTTGGACCACTTATGGTCCGAATTAGCTTTTGGTTCTTTCTACAAAGATGTAGGTTTTTTCGAGGGCTTTACGATGACACCCAATTTGACCCCATTCGGATAAGTAGATATAAATTTATGCCTAGAACATTATATTACAGGTTATAGGATCATCGATAAAACTAGAACCATTGGTTATTTCACTTAGCCTATAACTGGAGATTTGTATGAAATAATGTTGTGGTTATTGTATGAGCCTATTGGCTAACTATTAGAGTGATTGTGTGATTAACAGTTAGTCTTTCTTAACAACGGTCGATTCAAAGGATGAACCAATGGATTGAGGAATACAGGTAGGCGTGGCTTGTCATCAAATCAGGTGGGAACTCTGTAACCTTCTTGTAATCATTAAGTTTACTTTCAATCTGCGAGCATGATGTGTATTTCTTATCTGTGAACCTATTTGTGTAATTATTTATTTGTGAACATGATAATTGCTATGAATATGTTTGTATTATTTGCGTTATATGATTTTTCCATGCTAGGAGTGTTAATGGTTCCCCCATAGCTTCTGGATAAGTCAAGTAGGCTAGCATCCCCCTGGTTGTATATTATTTAATAGGCTGGCATCCCCCAGTTATATATTATTTAGTAGGTCGGCATCCCCCCGATTGAATATTATTATTTTATATTAAATTTATTTAGTAGGCCGGCATCCCCCCGGTTGTATATTATTAGTAGGATGGCATCCCCCCAGTTGTATATTATCTAGTATGACAACATCCCCCCGTTCTGATATTATTTACTATATTAAATTGGGAAAATCACTCGTATGCATATTATACTTGTATGTCTAACTTCTGATCTTGATAGTGATATTATGAATCATGGTTTGTATGGGCACTCTGTGTGGACGATGTTATTATTATCGATTAGGGTTGCTCTCGCGTCGTCTTCTTCAATGATTTTGGCGAGGTTAGGGTGACACTTGCTTTATGATGCGTAAATTACCGTATGATTAGTTTCTTCTTATTCCTATCAATTTATATTCTTTAGAATTTGCGAAGCATGTTAGTGATTACTTGAGAGTTACATGTTTTCATTGAGCACCCTTTTGGGATGATGTGCTCACTCGTCCCCACTTCAGTTTCAGTTACCACAAGAAATGGTACACGTGAAGATACCCGTTTTCGTAGTTTAAAGCGTACCGAATTGTGATACATTTATGTACCTTTTGTATATGTGTATTTTATTATTATTATAAGACGTCATACTAAATATATTAATATCATTTGAAATTTCTTCATTTATAAACATCAGAGTGTTGGGTTTAAGTTTGGTCTTAGTTCAACTTATGTAATTATGATTCTTAAAATCGTTAATCTGGAATTGATTCTTCAATTAAGTTGTAATTCTATTAGCTAAGTAAGTTTAGTAATTGGGGCGTCACAAGTTGGTATCAGAGATCACCATTATATCTTACATGGGAAACGATAGATAATAGCTAGTGTCAGTTAATGAACTCGATTAGTTTAGAACTGGGATGGGTTTTGATATAAATCTTAATCACTAAAATCTATCAATAATTAAAAGATTTGTTTTGTTGATTGATTTGTTTGTTTGGTTGTGTGTCCATTCAATTAAGTAAAAGTTATAGGGTAAAACCAATTATCTAATATTTATAAGTTTATAGAAGATTACAGAATAATTAGTTTTAAGTTATGAACTAGTAGTCAAAGCAACACTAAGGAATAGTGAGGTTAGCAATTCTGATAAATCCCAGATTCATTTAGAAACTTACGGAGTAATGTTACATACGTAGAGCCATTAACAATTGAAATACAAATTAGAATGAGAAACTTAAACTTACTTATCTTTTAGAATATAAATTATTGTGGTTGAACCTAGAGCTACAAACTTTAGATCTTAGCTGTAGGAGCCATATAAACTATGTTTTATTTCTTGTTGCTTCAATCGAACTTATTTGAATGAGATGGATTTTGTACGCTTGTAAGTATGAGAAGTACTCACATTGTGAGGTAGACCGATTTAATTTTCGAGGACGAAAATTCGTATAAGGTGGGTAGAATGTAAGGATTCACAAGCTCGTCAACGCTATTTGACCGATCAAGAGATGATTTAGCCGCTTATGACATAATTAATTAATTATGAATAATAATTAATGAAATAATGATTTTTACAAATAAATAATACCATTAGATAGACCTCTAGAATTCATGCGAAATAGACTACAAGAACTCGTCAATCGGACACCGGACAAGGAAGATATTACACTTGGAAATAAAACTTAGTCAACATTGACCGTTGACCGGACCTGCGAAATTGACTGGATCTTCAGTTAAGAAGAGGTTATCCCTTAGAAAATAGATGTTGGTGATAGTAAGTGGTGTAAATCGGGTGTACAAAACAAATAAATAATTAAAAGAAATCGTTTGAATTTTAAACTCAAAAGAGTGTTTCTCTTCACGTGGGATAAGTGGTGGTGTTTCCTTATAAAAGAAACATGGATCTAGTTGACATGATTCATGCTTGATAAGGTTGTAAATAGATATCTTTGAAAAACATATGAAGAAAATGATAGTTGTGAAGAGGGAGAGAGTTACAAGTGAGTTGGGTTTGTTTAATTAGTTGATCACGGCATTAGCGATGATACTTTTGAGTTTGATACATGATGATGAAGGATAACTTGTTAGGAAGCTTGAAAGATTAAGGTAACTCCACCAAACCATTCTAATATATAAAATACAATTTGGGTATCTTTAAAACATTGAGTATAGGTAAAATCAATCAATTAATAGCATGATGCTCATGATTTTATGTGTGATTGTATTTTATTTATCTATAAATTATAGATAGCATATATATTGATTTTAGCATAGTTAATAATCCTAATTTATAGTATATGGAATTATCGATGCATAGAGACCAATTTTGATAGAATTAGAATTGAATTGAATGAGATATGATGATTTTGGTGAATTATATCAAATCTGAGAAATGATAGAACTTGTTGTCTGCCAGCATTTTGTGGTTCGATTTTAGTCATCTTATAACGAGAATTGGGCATAGACTATTAGTACTTAAATCGTATATTGTTTTCTGATCTTCGAAACGAGATAAAGAACGTTGAATTTGGGTTAGAAATGAAGAAGTTATGATCATTTTCGTGAAACATGTTAAATCTGAAAGGGAAAATTATGCTCAGGCCCGACCCATGGATAACCCATAATATGAGGCCCTTAATTAAAAGAAGTTTAAATCTAGGCCCCGAATTATTAAAAAACATTCATACCCTTTTATATATTGTCAAGCCCATAATTAAATAAAATTTAAATCTATGCCCCAAATTATTAAAATATTATGTGATGATGTTCCAACCACCACAGCCACCGTCAACCACCGCCACCAACCACCAACGCCAACCACCACCGCCGCCAGTCAAACCACCTCCGACCACCACTTCCAGGTACCACCGACCACCACCTCCGCCTCTCACCACCACCACCAACTGTCGCCGCCTCCCACCACCACCATCTCCCAACACATCCATATAAAATGTGTAACTAGAAGTTACACATCTGTATGGCATGTGTACGCAAAAGTTACACATTCATACATCATGAAACAGTTAACATGGGCTTATGGCATGTGTAACAAAAAGTTACACATCCATAATAAATGTGTATCTAGAAATTACACACCTATATTCAGTAATTGAAACAATAATTCCATTTACAAAAACTTCTCTATTTATCAATTGTTATTGAACACAATAAACAAGCTAAAACACGAAATACGTAAAACGAAATCCTAGAAATAAGCTACGAGATCTTCTAATAAAAATGTTATCTTCCCTTCTTATTTTCCTCGATTCCAAAATGCCTACGTATCTGCAACAAAATAAACATCCACGAGTTAGGTTGGATGAAAAAAAATCCATAGAAGCAAAACTATAGAACAATTACAAGGTGAACAACAAAGACAATAGAAAGACACTTAATGAATTATCTAAGCAAGTGTAGTTAGGAGTTACACATACTCAGTGTAGTATAACTGGGAGTTACACATGCATCTTCAAAATAAATATGATGTGTACTCGGCAGTTACACACCAGCTGACTTGTGTAACTGAGAGTTATACATGCATATAGCATGTGTAAGTAGGATATACACATGCATCTGGCTTGTGTAACTTTCAGTTACACATGCATATGACTAGTGTAACTTGGAGTTACACTTGCATATGGAATATGCCATTTATTATGAACTTGCAAGCTTTAGTGTATTTTGGATCAATCAAAAGCAAAATACACCAAGCAAGGATAACTGAGTATGAAAAATATGGATAAAAGTTACACAAAATACATGAACTATGAATATGAAACAATACACAAATACGAACTATGAATATGGAACAATATAATTAGGTTGCTATTACATCTACCAATCTAAAGGAAATTCACTAACTAAACACTCCTAAAACTAAAACAAGCATGTATAATGAACTAGTACACATAAAAAAGCATGTGTAATTTGGAGTTACACATGCATATGAAATGTGTGATTGGGAGTTACACATGCAATATGCATGTGTAACCAACAGTTACACATGTGGGTATTTAGCATTTATTCTCATACTAACCATCAAAGTTGCAATTAGATGAATTAAAATTTTGATAATACCACGACATTCTCAAAAACTCAAGATTCAAAATCAGAAAGTTAGGTTTACCTTCTTGGTACGCATCATCAATCCATTGCAGGTGTAGATTCCTGCATCTCGAAGCTTATTAATGTCTCTAGCATTGATTCCTTGAGCGATTGTTGTAAAAGATTAAGAAAATGCGTTCCTAATATTATGCTTCACGCCAAGCTGAACTTTTAGTGACATCCCTGCTACAATCAACCAACATTATGACAAGTCACTCTAACTATCATAGTGACAAGTA
Organism: Papaver bracteatum; assembly: GCA_023529315.1. Classification (NCBI taxonomy): domain Eukaryota; kingdom Viridiplantae; phylum Streptophyta; class Magnoliopsida; order Ranunculales; family Papaveraceae; genus Papaver; species Papaver bracteatum. The sequence goes on along the minus strand of JAJJWX010002031.1, from coordinate 158,870 downwards.
CACTAGAAGTTGCAACATAAAAGGTTCAATAAATCAATTACTACAACAATAAAGCTTAACAGAAATCACTAACTATTGCCAATTGTAAACCACCTCCAAGTGCAAGTCCTCATACACCATTACAGGTTATAATTGAAAATTCACAATTCAATAATCAAAACTTTCCAATCTCTTCTACAAAAACTAATCTCAACAATCCAATGAAAACACAAAACAACAAAACATACCACAAATCATTTCAATTCTATCACTAAAACCAGAAGTTACACATTCAATCAGTATGTGTAAGTAAAAGTTACACATCTAATTAGCATGTGTAGCTAGAAATTACACATCTATTTATCTTGTGTAACTAGAAGTTACACATCTAATTAGCATGTGTAACTAAAAATTACACATCTATTTATCTTGTGTAACTAGAAGTTACACATCTGAAAGTTAGATACCTTATTGCCTCCTAGCACCATAACATGTTTATCTGGATCCAACAAGGCCACTACAGCAAAACCACATAGTATCTCTAACATGTAAACTGAATAAAACATATTCATCAATCTCGCAAATGGAAATCAAAACATGTATGCAACATACAATGCGCATCAGAACCCTTGGCAGCATAATATATATCAAAATTTAACTACAAAAAGTATATAACAAAGGCATATCCTCACCTCAGGAGTGGATACAGAGTTACAGACTCAACAAAGTAGATTCAACACTCAGCAGTACAACAACATCACCAGTTACATATGCATTTCTCTGCTGTAACTAAGAGTTACACATGTATTCTCCTAATGTAACTAAGATTTACACATATCAAACCTAAACCTGAAGTATGAGGAAACAAAGCTCGGCTGCAATACTTCATGTATGATTTCAGGTTCAAGCTTCCATTCAATTAACTTCAAATCATTAACTCAAAAACTCGGTTTCAAAATCAAACCATGAATCACATGATGCAAAATGACAGTAAAGCATTTACAGAATCCATATACTACCTTTACAGGGATGCTAATGTAGTAAATTTATCAGAACAAGTTAACCTTGATCACAACAAAAATATAAACATTTAAAAAAGAAGAAAACCTTATGAAATCAGCTAATTACCTGTGACCACTAGCACCAGTAGTAGAAACTTAAAATAGTTCATCCTCTATCTTCTCATCATCTCCTTCAATTCATCAATTCTGAAAAACAACACCACTGACTTCAAAATCCTCCTTCAAACCTACTCCAATACCACTTCCTCTACCACCACAGCCTCCTCATACTCCTCCAGAACCTGCATCTCCACCACCAACACCACCATACATTCGTTAACCAAACTCAACACGTGTAGTCAAGATAAGCAAGATAAAAACACCAACAAGAGTCCACAACTATCTCCATTAGAATTATGAGAGATCAACGTTTTTATTAAATGGAGAATATCTTCATAGCTGATTAAATTCAACTAGTATTATCAACAAATCCACAGAAACAACAACAAACCTAAACATACCTAGATTCAAAACATGTTGATTCAATAAAAATCATGTTCTTCTCCGATCTGAATAAGGTCAATGAAAAAACAATCAGAACCTAATCAAACTAAGAAAGTAGAACTACTAAATGAGGAAAACCTATTGAATCAAATCGAAAACCTTACCTGAAGTAGCTTCGAAACAACAAATTGGAGTCAATTTTATTTCTGAATCACATAATTAGGAATTTCAATTGAATTAAATAGGATTAAAAGGGAGAAACTTATCTTTCTCAGCTTTTTGTTGTTGAATCTTCAGATCTAATTGTTGATGACGAATTCCATTGTATCTGCATCTCGATTTTGACTTACTCACAAACGAATGAATATCTAGAAACATCATCAGTAGATATAGATACATAAGTAGAGATCGATGAAGCTTATCATTTTTCCCTCTTCATCGTACATCGTCATCCATAGATGACATAGATCGAAAACCACTAAATTCTTTTAGCAGAAGATATATTAGAACAAAAACCTCTATACATAATTGATTCTTTCTAATCACAAATCGATTTGCTTGCAAATTGTTGATGTGAAATCAAATCAGAAGATTAGATCTTGTACAACTGAATGGATAAAACCCTAGAAAATGAATCTATGAGAGCAGCTCTGGTTTTAGACGGAGATAGAAAATGAAAATATCTCGTGATATTCCTCTTGTATAAATACTAAAGGGTAGTCTTGGTATATTAAAATTCGTAAAAATTAATTATGGGCCGGATCTGAAGTAAAATTAATTTTTTGGGCCTAGCAATATCATTTTCCTAAAGTATGGAGTTAACAATATATGATCCATTTTGTGGGGTTTCTATATGTTGAACCCATATAGTAGGGGGGGGGTTCTAGTATTTTTCACAATATGAAAACTAGAATTCTTGGACGAAGAAGATGAAGTGTTTCAAGCCGAGTTGACTCAGCGAGTCAGCCGAGTTGGGTCAGTTGACTTAGACCAAGTTAGACCTTTTTCAGAGTATTTTGGGTGGGCCGGTTTATTGGACCGTGCCGGTTTGGCCGTGAGCTAGGGTTAGTGCCATATGTTGTATTTTGATATTTTGGACCACTTATGGTCCGAAATATCTTTTGATTCCTTCTACAAAGTTGTAGGTTTTTTCGAGGGATTTCCAATGACACCCAACTTGACCTCATTCGGATAAGTAGATATAAATTTATGCCTAGAACATTAGATTACAGGTTATAGGATCATTGATAAAACTAGAACCATTAGTTATTTCACTTAGCCTATAACTGGAGATTTGAATGAAATTATGTTGTGGTTATTGTATGAGCCTATTGGATAAACTCTTAGAGTGATTGTGTGATTAACAGTTAGTCTTTATTAACAACGATCGATTCAAATGATGAACCAGTGGATTGAGGAATACAAGGTAGGCGTGGCTTGTCATCAAATCAGGTGGGAATTCTGTAACCTTCTTGTAATCATTAAGTTTACTTTCAATCTGCGAGCATGATGTGTATTCCTTATCTGTGAACCTATTTATGTAATTATTTATTTGTGAACATGATAATTGCTATGAATATGTTTGTATTATTTGCGTTATATGATTTTCCCTACTAGGAGTGTCTGTGCCCCATAAATTATGGCTAAGTCAAGTAGGCCAGCATCCCCCTAGTTGTATATTATTTAGTAGGCTGGCATCCCCCTAGTTGTATATTATTTAGTAGGTCGGCATCCCCCGATTGAATATTATTATTTTATATTAAATTTATTTAGTAGGCCGGCATCCCCCCGGTTGTATATTATTAGTAGGATGGCGTCCCCCAAGTTGTATATTATCTAGTATGATGGCATCCCCCGTTCTGATATTATTTACTATATTAAATTGGAAAAATTACTCGTATGCATATTATACTTGTTTGTCTAACTTCTGATCTTGATAGTGATATTTTGAATCATAGTTTGTATGGGCAATCTGTGTGGACGATGTTATTATTATCGATTAGGGTTGCTCTCGCGTCGTCTTCTTCAGTGAGTTTGGCGAGGTTAGGGTGACACTTGCTTCATGATGCGTAAATTACCGTATGATTAGTTTCTTCTTATTCCTATCAATTTATATTCTTTAGAATTTGCGAAGCATGTTAGTGATTACTTGAGAGTTACATGTTTTCATTGAGAACCCTTTTGGGATGATGTGCTCACTCGTTCCCACTTCAGTTTCAGTTACCACAAGAAATGGTGCACGTGAAGATACCTGATTTCGTAGTTTAAAGCGTACCTAATTGTGATACATTTATGTACCTTTTGTATATGTGTATTTTATTATTTATTATAAGACATCATACTAAATATATTAATATCATTTGACATTTCTTCATTTATAAACATCAGAGTGTTGGGTTTAATTTTGGTCTTAGTTCACCTTATGTAATTATGATTCCTAAAATCGTTAATCTGGAATTGATTCTTCAATTAAGTTGTAATTCTATTAGCTAAGTAAGTTTAGTAATTGGGGCATCACAAAAGATTTTTAATGTTCGTGGTCATGGCTAGCATCACCGCCTATGCTCGCTTAAAGATCGTGGGCGTAGCTACCATTACTTATGCATATCCTGCTTATCCAAGATTTGTGTTCGTGGTTACCAAATCTCATGGCCACCGTCACCACGGCTCTCCCTGCCAGGTTCATGCCAGCAGTTACCACGCTTTTCCTTACCAGGACCGCACTCGTAGTCACATGCCTCTCCCTGCCGGGTTCGTGTCCGTGTCCACCACTCCTCCCAGTCAAGGATAGTGACCGTAGACATCCAAGCTCCATCCAACCTATTTTTTTTCCACAAAAATGCAGTCTTTTATGATCACGGCTACTGCCAAGAACCATTGTTGCTCATTTGTTGATACCGGCCAGAGCTTCACCATAGCAACGACCACTAAGAACAGAGGTAATCCGAACTTCTGCATATTTTAATTTCCCACGGAGGAAGTAATAGAGTCACCAGTACGGAGGAAAGATGGTGATACCTTTATCATGGTCGACCCACCGACCATACGATATATAACCACGAAAACCACACTTGGGGAGTGAGGCTCAACACGGAATCCCTTCACTGTCAAGGACCTTTTCAACTTCAGAAGAGACGGTCAACCAATAAGTCATAACCGTGACAAGTTCACCACTCTTCAAAGATGTATCGTAAGGATATCATCACCTCTATGTCTGGAAGGCGCCTGACCAACTATAAATAATTGTTATTATCAATGAAGAATCAAATAGGAAAGTTGTGCCTTAGCAAGCCACACAGACCAACCACATCATGTCTGACACCTCACCTACTCAGAACTCAGCACCGCCTACCCAAGGCCTGCACGAAGCTGCGCATCAACAACCACATTGCCGACAAAGTCAGATTCGGTGTTTCTAGATTTCCAATTTCCCATTGAAGGGGTGCATGAGATGCCAGAAGTTTGGGTACGATACATGTCTATCAAGTGCGACTATCGCCTATTGATTCAAAAATGATGGATCCAAAAGATTGCCGCTTTTGTCAATTCTTCAACCACCTTGCCAACAAATGCAATGGAAGTACATCTTTCAGGAAAAAATAGACTCAGGATAATTACACCTGGGGACTGCCAGCACGGGATACCTTCATGTCCCTCAACCAAGTTATTTATGATATCAGCATCATCACTGTTTTCTATCGTTATTGAGTTCTAATTTCTCTAAGATTTGCTCGAGATTTAATCTCCGATCAGCAAGATAAAAAGTAATCACAAACATCTTCGTCTCATCGTTTGTGATTCCACAATATCTTGTTTCGCTAACATACGATTAAGATTATTGTGATGTGATTGATAATATTAGGCCGTTCTTTGGGAATATAAGTCCGGTGTGTCAATTGGTTCCTGTTCATCTTGATTTATAAAAGACAAAACAAAACTTTTAGGTGTATCTGTGGGAGACAGATTTATCTATTCAATAGACTTTTCTGTGTGAGACAGATTAGTTTATCAAGTATTCGACTTTGGATTGTAGAAACTCTTAGTTGTGAGTGGGATCATCTAAGGGAATCAAGTGTATAGAGTCCTGCTGGGATTCAGAGACGTAAGAAACGCGACTGTACCTTAATCAGTGTGAGATTAGTTAGGGCTCAACTACATTCTAGTCTGAAGTTAACTTGGAGTAGGCTAGTGTCTGTAGCGGCTTAATACAGTGTGGTGTTCAAATATGGACTAGGTTCCGAGGTTTTTCTACATTTGCGGTTTCCTCGTTAACATAATTTCTGGTGTCTGTGTTATTTCTTTTCCGCATTATATTTGTTTATATAATTGAAATATCACAGGTTGTGCGTAGTTCAATCAATTAGATAATCCAACCTTTGGTTGTTGATATAATTTGATTGACACTTGAACATTGGTCTATGGTACCTTTCAAGTTGTTTCATATAATAATCAGGCTCGCGGCTTTCTATCTGTTTGATTTGCTGATTACATTGTGAAATAGAGATACAACTCTTGGATATATTTATATTGATATAACCAGGCAAAGGAGTTTATTAGATTAAACGGAAGAGACTTTGCGTATGACTTGATATATCTTTATCTTGAAAGAATCGAAAGAGTTGTTACCAAACAGATTTTTTCTTCCTTTACTATTTGGAATGCGATCCAAAGGAATTATTCCAGTGCGTGCACTCATTGAAGTCAAAAGTGCAGGGATACTAAGGAAACTAAGTGAGATGGGGATAGTTTTTTGGTCTCAACTATACGAAGTTGATGTTGATTTTGTATATCGTCTTAATTCTGAGAGTATTGAATTCTGGACTAGGTCCCGAGGTTTTTCTACATTTGCAGTTTTCCTCGTTAACATAATCTTGTTGTGTCTTTTACTTTTCTATTTCTGCAATTATAATTGTTTTTATAATTAAAAGTAAAATACACAAACGTTAACTCCGATATACTTGATAGTGATCCTATAGAGTTTGGTTAAGTCCGAACCTATTATCAAGTATCATATTTTGGTAGTCGTATTGTCTCGATATCGCATCCATAGACAATCACACAAAATGTGAATACTAATTTGTTGCATTGTCTTGACTCTGCCCATAAACGATCACTTTCGGTAAGAGGACTTATAGGTGGATAAATAAAAGATTGTGGTATATTTGGGTGCCCTCGTCTTTTCAATAACTATACATTAGTAATAAACATTTTGATAAGCAGGTATAATATATTGATAATTTGATATTACCTATGTCGAACAAGAGGATCAACCAATTTTGAATCTGAGTTGGTCAGAGGTTTGATCATCTCAAATTGAATGATAGATTGAGTCTTAATCTGTGAAAACTTATGAGTTTAGCCTTCTTCTTATCTTTTGGAATATTACATTGTATATTCATACATGAATGGAACAATTAACATTCTTATTATGTTAAGTAACTTACTTTTCAGTGGAGATGAAAAAAGAATTAGTTGGTGAATACTGGAAGTGCTAGAACGTCTCCTCCATAAAAGACATGTTTTGTTTTCTACCAAGACTTATTTTACAGGTAGAATTGATGATTGTCATGGGTTGATGAAGTTGTGTTTTCAAGAAATTATAGAAGAAACTCTACTGCAATTGATTCACAGATACCGAGGATTTCTGGTGATATGGATTATGCAATGAACAGTTGATGTTGGTGGTGTTGTTTGGTTTGCAAAAAAATGGTGTTGGTGTAAATGAAATGGTATGGAGGTGTTGGTGGTGTCAAGAATTTTAGAAAAGAGTGGTTGAATCTGATGTTGTTGTTTGATGATGTTCAATGGTGAAGACAAAGATCAGACTGAATATGCAGTGGAGTATATGGAGAACGGGTGAAGCTCTATTGATGATATGAATGATTTAGATATATGTTAGGTTGTTATTGTAGGGAAAGAGTATGAAAATGTCGGAATTTGGCTTGGAAACGGTCGGGAAACATAGGAAACTTTGACAGGTTTTTATCCGACCGAGTCAACTTAGAGAACCTGTGACGCCCCAACCTCATCTCCTGCTTGGCTAATAGGATTACAACCTATTGAAGCATCAAACCTAGATTACCGATTCTAAGAATCATAATTACATAGAGTGTTAATAACAAAACCCAAACGCGCTGATATTATACAAATAACAAGTCTCTCATGTGATATGAATATATTAATGTGTTGTTTTACAGAATAAAAAAAGAATACATATATATAAAAGATTCATAACATCTCTAACATCGCTATAAGATTTAAGCTACGAAACAGATATCTTCACACGCACCATCTCTTCTGATTACTGAAACTGAAGTGGGAACGAGTGAGCACATCATCCCAAAGGGGTGCCCAATGGAAACATATAACTTTCAAGTAATCACTAATATGCTTTACAGTTCTAAAAGATTATAAATTGAAAGAAACAAGAAGAAACTAATCATTCAACAATTTGTGCAACACGAAACAAGTGTCACTCCAACCTCGCCAAACTCATTGGAGAAGACGACGCGAGAGAAACCTTAATCACTAATAATAACATCGTCCACATAGAGTGCCCATACAAACCATGATTCAGAATATTACCATCAAGATCAGAAAGTTAGACAAACAAGTATGCTCACAAGTGATTTCCCTTAAATAAAATAGTATATATAATATCATAACGGATGAATTACCGCCATACTAAGTAATATTCAAACGGATGAGTTACCGCCCTACTATATTAATAAGCAATAATATTAAAACGGATTAATTACCGCCCTACTAAGTAAATTAGATATAATATTATTAAAACGGATGAATTACCGCCCTACTACATAATATTGTCGACGGATGAATTACCACCTTACTTAACTTAGCGAGCCGTGGGGAAACACAGACACTCCTCGCAAGGAAATCTCACAATGCATATCACACACAAAACACATGGTAACAAACATTATACATACACATACAACATATACATCATACTCAAGGATACAGGAATAGTAAATCAAAGTACACGCTATCATGCTCACAGAATAGTAAAGACTCATCATGCTCGCAGAATATAAGAAAGCTTAATGATTACAAGAAGGTTACAAAGTTCCCACCTGATTTGATGACAAGCCACTCCTACCTTGAATTCCTCAATCCATTGATTCATCCTTTGAATCGATCGTTGTTAATATAGACTAACTGTTAATCATACAAGCACTCTAAGAAATTAGTCAAAATGCTCATACAATATTCATAACAAGTTTATCTAATGGTTCTAAACCATTTATGGTATTTCATTCTCTACCTTTAACATAACTAAGAGTTTACTAATCTGATTGGGTTGATTCTATAGTTCATTCGATAAGTCTAGAAGAGATATACAACTTTGTAGAAGGAACCAAAGACTAATTCGGACCATAAGGGTCTGATTCATGTTTAATATAAAATTTAACTCTAAGCCCAAGTCCACTAAACGAGCCCGTCGGACTAAGGTCTACTATATCTGAGTCAACTAACGGTCAGTAATGGTCAAGGAAGCCAATTAACGGTCCTCGTCAAGTCAAAGGGTTAACTGGGTCAAATCGGTCAAGGTCCACTGTGTCAAGTGCTATTCAACAGAGTCGACTCAGTCAGACAGACTAAATCAGTCAGGCCTCTGACTGAGCTTAATGGACACTGGCCTGAGCCATTGCGCATGCCATAACTCTAATGCACAAACATTATGCAACACACAACAGGCTATGACCAAAAATGCATTTCTAACTCTCCTTGTAAAACACATAACCAAGTCATCTCTTTATCAATACAATTCTATCGATTCAATACAACTGCCATACAACTCAGACCTCATCTGCAATTTCTATCTCCAACACTTATTCCCAGTTTGTAACTACGCCACTATGATCACCTGCAACTTACTATCAGCATTACAACCAACCCATGAACTGTGTTCTAATTCTTCTCACCCAACACCACCATTACAGCATCCTTCTATGCAAGTCATTTAACAACAATCTTCAGAACTGCCATGTCTCTATTCAACTCGTAAGCATTACTAATCCATCTATCTGCAACAGCACCATCTCAACTTCTCATTCCATCACAGTTCTTCATCTCAGCATCAACATCAACAACACTATTAAGCCTCAACTTGAACCATCTCCATTACAGTTTACATCACCACTATCTCAACTTATCTTCATTATCAGTTGTTCGGAAACTCAAATATACACCCACACAACCTGACTCGAACTCAATTGCAGCCATCAGCTTCAATAACCAACAACATCACTTTATCCTATCTGATCCACCACTGTAATTAAACATACACAACTTAACCTCTTTCCAATATCCACTTGTCCCTTGTAATCTCAGACCTTCATCGGTTACCATTTGCAGCTTCTCGGCATCACAGGACCACTGAGATCAACACCAACCAATCCAGACTATCACACAACAACATTATCTGAGATACAACTCAGAATTCTAACACCACCACCATTTATACTTCAGATCAAGCAATTATGCATAAACAACATTGCAACCCTGCCACCAATTCAGCTTACAACTCTTATCTGCACCACAGTTCGTTTAGATTCAGAACATATCCCCTTCACAGCCTCAAGTCAGGACAACAACCATCAACAGAACAACTTCATCAAACCTGTCATAATCTTTCCCCCAGCAGTACCCTAAACATTCATCTAAAACCTTTAATCCATTCACTCATGACTCTGAAGTCCAAGACAAACCCAACTACAATCTCAGTCATACTTCATACCTCTCCAGCTGACCTGCATATTGAACACCAATCGCTTCTTTAATTCTTTACCAACAACTTGGATCATAACAGCAACTCCATTTCATCTCAGACCACCCTTGAGCTCCCAATTCTTTGAACTGAAATTCATTCATCTTATGATTCTTCATTGAACTTCATACGAACTCCCAGTTCTTTGGTTCAATCATCATAACAACTCAACATCAGCAATTAAACAACAACCCTCTTCTTATCCATCTATCAGAACATCAATTTAATTCATCTTCTTCATCTGCAGATTCCGACTAGAACCACCTAATTTACATGAACCCTAATTCTATATGAAATCAAAATTAAGCTCTATAAATTCATCTACACTTCAATTAACAACAAACCCACTCTATAATCTAACAAATCATAACGATTTCATAAGAAGAATCAACCAAAACATAAACTCTGAATTCAAACACCGTTTTACCTTTTCTGAGAACTCTGAATTCGAGACTCGAATCAACATCATCACTCTCGATCAATCCTTGATCTCTACCTAACCCTCATGATCTTGTAACTTAATTTCATCTCTCATAACTTGCAGAATCACCAGAGAAAAGCAAAGAGAAGAAGAGAAGGGAAAGAAGGAGAAAGAAGAAATAATGAATAAGCTGAGATTGAGTTTATCTCGATGGGTTTTGATGATAAGACCAAGGGATTTCCTAGGTGCCCACAGAATGGATAAGGGCAGCCAGGCGGTTAACATCAAAATGATGATTTTACCCTTCATGCTAATCTATTATATCTTCTTCGTCCGGTACCCGATTGACACGTTCGAGTAGTCCATTTCGCCTAACTTTTCGAGTTCTATCCAATGGTACTAATTTCGTATCTAGATCATTGTTAGATTAATTTTATATTAATTAAAATCTAAATTAACTAATCGAGTCATTATCGGCTAATTCGTCTTTTGACTGGTTGACGATCTTGAGTGTCCTTACAAAATCGATCTGAATCAGCTAATAAGACCCAACCAGCCGAGTCAGGCAAGCTAACTCGGTGTCGACTCATTTCTTTCCCTTTGACTTGTAAATGTAAGTTAAGCGTCAGGGTTAATAGAAAACAGTTAGTGGCTTTAGGTGATCGGTGACAGTATATTCTGGCACCGACAAAGAACATCCCGACGATGATTTTAACAAGGCAATGATCAATTTTGGACATAATTTTCAGTGGGTTATTTTCTCACTTGTGGGCTAGGTGGATTATTAGTAGATGGACTTTTGAAGGCTTAACCTAATTTGCAAAGAGTATCCTTTTAGAGAAACGTATAGAAGAGAAGAGTTTTCTCTATACCTAACCACCTCTATTTTAGGGAAGAACTTTCTGCTTGTTTTCTAGGGTTTCATATGAAGTTTTATTCTTTTCTTTTTGGTATGATTTTCATAAACACAAGTAGCTAATTTATTGTTATTGATTAAAGGTGTAGTCGGATTTTGCAAGCATGTTATTTGATTGATGAATTAGTTTTCATTCAATATTGTCATTTAATTTTCTATCGAATATAAAAATTGCATGATTGACGTATTGCAATATGATTTGGGTATTTATTTAGTTAAGTCTAGAATTAATTGAACTCACATCCATATCTATAGCTAATTTAGGATTTATTATCAACTGATAATCCTTGAATACAAGTAGCATGATATGATTACGGATTGTAGTGATACTTTCTTGTAATCATATGTAGAATTTGACCTTTGTTGAATTATTTGTACAATGTGTTTCAATTGCATTGATTAGCCTAATTTCATAAATCTTAATACTCCTTGGGAATTGAAATTAATTAGAGAAAGGCCTTAGGTTATTCACTAAGTAGAATTCATACTTACGTCATTTTACATGTAAGTGTGATGAAATCAGGAAATTTGCGGAGTATTCTTGCAATAAGGTATTCCAATGCTTTTGGTAATACGAGATTAAATATGAATTCTAATCATTCGTTCAAATACTTGTTTATAATTAAAGATGACATCCTTGGCCAATATCCTTACATCTCTGATTTACTTGTTTGCGTTTTAGTTTAGTTTAGCTTTTCATAAATCAGAAAGTAGCCCATTGATTTATATAGGAAATTGAAACAAATAACAATCCCAGACCTCTCTGTGGGAACGATCATTTCTTGCCCTTGCTTCATAATATATTTTGAGTAGTGAGAAAGTAATATTTTTAGACGCGCTGCGACACACATCATCATTTATTGTGCATGTAATACTTTGAATGATACACTATTGAATTACTCTACTAATGAAAATAGAACTTTTTCATTGTGCTTGTCATAGGAAATTTCAGACCTTATCTCTTAGGGTCTAAGATCATTATATTCTCTGATCATGCTGCATTGAAGTAAATTGTTTCTAAGAAGGAAGCTAAATCTAGGTGGATTAGATGGATATTATTGCTACGTGAGTTTGATTTAGATAGTCGGGATAAGACAGCTTCCGAAAAACGTAGTAGTTGATCACCTTTCTGAGATCATATTCTAAAATCTTCTGATGATAGCTTGCCTTTATATGAAACGTTTCATGATGAACAATTGTTTGTTATTTCTCGCCTACCTTAGTACGCCGATATTGTTAATTATTTTGCTATCGGTCAAATTCCCGAATATTGGTTGAATCAAGATAGAGCTAAATTTTCAGTCGAGGTTAAGCATTATTTTTGGGATGATCTATATTTGTTTAAGTATTGTACCGATCAGACTATTCGCATATGTGTGCCTAATGATGAGATTTTGAGTGCTATTACTTTTTGCGGTTCTTATGCTTGTGGTGGCCATTTTATCTCTAAGAAAACTGCAACGAAAAATTTGCAATGTTGACTTTATTGGCCCATTTTTTTCATGATTCTCATGGGTTTCGTCGAAGTTGTGATAGGTGCCCAAAGTTTGGAAGGATTACGCGACTGAACATGATGCCGGTGAACTCCACATTGACAATGAAAATATTTGACGTATGAGGAATAAACTTCATGGGTCATTTCCCTACTTCTAAGAGTAATGTATACATCTTGTTAGCGGCTGATTATGTATCTAAATGGTTAGAATCTATACTTACCAAGACAAACGATCGCAATGTTTTCATTAAGTTCGTTAAAGAATACATATTTTCTCTATTTAGTATCCCTGAACCCATTATTAGTGATGGAGGTTTACATTTTTGCAATAGATCTTTTAAGAAATTTTTAAGTAAGTACTCCGTAAATTATAAAGTTTCTACACCATATCACCCTAATCGTGAAAACGGTGAATCCTAATCGTAAAGATTGGTATGCACGATTATTGGATGCACTTTGGGCTCTGCAAACTGCTTATAAGACACCCATTGGTATGTTTACGTATATACTTGTCTATGGGCAATTAAGACTTTTAATGCTGATTTGTCTACAACTGGAAATCACCTTAAGCTACAACTCAATGAGTTGGAAGAAATTAGGAATGATGCATATGAGAATGCAAAGCTTTAGAAAGAGAAAAATAAAATGTTTCATGATAAGTCTATTAGTCGAAAGTCAGTTGTGTAGTTGCAGAATAACCTACAACTACACCCTCAATAGAATTAGTAAAAACTCAAGAAGTTCTTGATGATGAATAACAATTTTCTTATTAATGTTCTCAATTGATTACAAAGAAGTATCTAAATAGAATTAGAATAGTTACAACTTTCTCTATTCTCTTTCCTAAAATATTTTCTAACACTCACTAAAAGAACCTCTCGAATTTTACATTTGAAATCCTATTTATAGTAAAACTTTATACAGATGTACATGAGTTACGAAGTATCGCAACTCATACTCGCAAAATTACTCCATCCTCGCAAAACTTCATATTTCTCCGCGCTTCTTCTATCATCGTATCATTTTATAACTCTTTTCTCCTGATACTCGTGAACTATTATCTTGCAATATTTAGTACCTACATCTTGCCTCTTCTCATGTCAATTATACGAAGAAGAAATGATCGTGAGAACATAACCGTTACTTAGTCTTTTGAAATTTTGACACGTCTTTTGTAACCGTTCTTTTTTAGTTATTCCCTTATATAACTCCTTTATATTCTCTTCCTTTTCTTTTTATTATTTCCGCAATTTTATCTTCTACTCATACTCTCTATCACTATTTTCTCTGCAATTTTTTCTTCTACTGTATCTTCATGAGTTCTCCAAGGTAATTTCCTTCTATCTCTGCGTATTTCATTTGTTCTCCTCTTTAATTTCTGTATAATTTGTTATCTGATTTTGGTTTATTTCAGCAAAATAACTTCTCAGATGAAATCTCAACTAAAGAACCCAAGCCTTAATCCACGAAGAAGAAAATCTGAGAATCAAAAGGTAGTTAAAATACTCTGCCTTTTTTCCTGAACAATATATTGTTGCCTCAGTTTTTAATCTACGTTTTGATTCGCAGGTTGACGAAAAACCAAATCCAAGCAAGAGATCTCAAATAACTAAACCCACACCATTAATTACGATTGATGATTTCCTTCCTGAAGTTGATAAGGAATTTTCCTCTCCTCCTCGTGAAAATGCTTCTTCACATACTCCTGCCTCTACTCCATTACCTGCTTTTCAATCTCCTATCAATGTCAATTTATCAACACTTCTTCAAGACAAACCCTCTCAAAATATTTCTTCAACTTCTTCTTTTGAAAAACAACCCTCGCAAAATATTTCTTCAACTTCTTCTTTAGAAAAACCTGTCTTGTCCTTAAATCCTTTGAGTGCTATTTCTCCAGACAATTTGCAGCTTGCTCTTATTCCTTCAAATTCTTCTCCTCTTCCTCAAGAAATTCGAGATGGAATTTATTCAACTTTCCGAATGTTATCTGAGGTTTTGACCAATACTGCGAAATCTACTAATGTTCGTTCGCAATATGAATTTTGCGAAGTTCTGAATAATTTCGTCAATCCAGACATTTCTTCTTCACGTCAATCCTTGGAAAAAGAAATTGAATTGCTTCGCCAATCTTTGAAAGCTTCTCAAGCAGAATGCGAGGATCTTCGTAAAGAAAATCATCATCTTCAGAATAATTCTACGGATCATGCGATTCTTCTTCAAAAGAAATGATGAATTGAAAGGTATGATTACTATCTTCATATTTTCTTTTTTATTTATTTATATTCTTCATATGCTTGAAACATCCATTAAAACCCATTCCCCTTTATAGAATCCATCCAGAAATGTAGAAGATTGGTACTTCACCATGAATCAGATGCAACAGAATATCGAACCAAGCATGAAAGCCTCTCAAACCAATTCTCCCATTTATCTAATCTTTACTCGTGTGCTCTTGACAACTCTGATGCTCTTTTTCAAGATAATACTCAATTAATATATGATCGAAAATTTTTGAATGATGACATATCTCAACTTTTTTCTTCCTTAACCAAAGCTAATTTGAGAATAGAAACCTTATTAGAAGAGAACAAAACCTTATCAGAGAGAAATGTTCGTTTTTGAATACAATGATTGTTTCTTCGCAAGAATTAAAGACTCTTCAGAATAAATGTTGCGATCAAGAAAATCTTCTTTCTTTGTTGAAAGGTGAACTTGAGGAATTAAAGAAGTCTTCAGATCTTTGAAAGAAATTCTTTTGTTGTTGAGAAGAATTCCCTTATTAATAAGAATATAGTCTTGTGTGCTAAGAAGAATCAACTTGAAGAAGATTACTCGTCATTAAAAAGTCTTAACGCCAAACTTGCGAAGGATAAAAATTTTCTCCTTTCTAAAGATCAAAAGCTTCAATCTCGACTTAAAGGATTAGTTGGTGATGGTTTTGATAATGCGATGAATCAGATGAAGAACTGTTGTCTATCTTTAACTCAATCTCTTACTTCGCAAAGAGAAGGTAGTCATTAAAATTTGACTGCCTCTGGTATATCTTTAAATTTCGTTATACTCGCAAATTTTATTCTTTGAATTTTGTTTTATTTGCAGAATCTGAGAACCACCTTCGTAATGCAAAAGCTGGATTAGAAGCCTCCTGTTCTGAGCTTCGTAAGAAGAATGCTTTGCTTTCTACTCGCTTAATCAACTCTCGTGACCGTGCTACTCGGAGATTCAATTATCTTGCTTATTCCAAGGATATCGAAGATACCAATCATCAAAAGGCTATACTTCGTGAAAGTCATCTGAAAGCTCAAGTCTTTGCGAATAACATTCTCTTATCAAGAGGCTTGCCTCCTGTAAATATTACTCCTCTGAAGATATCTAACGATGAAGTTGCTCGTGAGCCTGATAGTGATTTTGATTATGAGAGTGATGATGAAGATCTTGATGTTGAGAAAGAATCTATTCCTCAAGGAGATGTCCCTGCTGCATATTCTTCCAAGGATGCGCAAAAGTCGAAGGCTGCTAATGACCCTTCTGATCTTAAAGATCCAGCACAGAGTGTTGATGAAGCATGATAATATTCCTTGTTCAATTTATCATTGACTCTCCTGTCTTTCTTTCTTCTGAATTCCTTCCCTTAGTTACCGTTGGTTTCCTTTTTGCGAACAATTCTATTTTTTGAGAAGTACATTTGATATTTTACGAAGATGATCTATCCTTTCTTTTTGATATTTTGCGAAGATAATTTAACCTTTCTTTGACTAAATTTGCCCCCATTTGATCATATGAAGAGAAATAATATATAACTCACAGATAAAGCTTAGTATATCCTTTTCCCCCTATTATTTCTCTTTAAATGATTAAACATTGTTTGAAGTATTAAAATATCTGCCTCAGTTTATCTTACGAAGTTTCAACCTTTGTAGAAGTATTAGAAGTACCAAATCCATCAAATGAAGAGATATAAGAAGTATTAGAAGTATTCAATTTACCAAATGAATTATTAGAAATACTCAATTCCCTTTTACGTATTAGAAGTACTCGATCCACCAAATGAAGAGATATAAGAAGTATTAGAAGTATTCAATTCATCAAATGAAGAAATATAAGAAGTATTCGATCTTTGAATAATTATGTAACATATGACGAAGTATAATGATTATTTAACTTTCACCAAATGAAATATCCATTAAAGAAGTATAATAAATATGAGATATTCTTGAAGAATTATAAGAAGTATTCAATCTTTTTGTGAAATATTCAATATATGGAGAAGTATAAGAAGTATGTAATTCTCGTAAACTTTTACGAATATGAACTTATCTGTATTTGATTGTTATCAAAATCGCATCTTTTGTTAAGTCTTCATTAAAATTCTTCAATGATGTTGTCTTTTTTGATAGGACTTCTCGTAAAAATTCTTCAATGATATTGCCAGAGCTGTCTTCTCTTCAAAATTTCTTGATGTATATTCTTGTAAAATTTCTTCAATGATATTGACAAAGTTGTCTTCTTTTCAGATCTTCATAATGTATATTCTTGTATAATTTCTTCACTGATATTGATGCAATAAATTTCATTAATTTCTGTGGTCTTATCATGCCTTACTAAGTAAAGGTCTTATTTTGCCACCTCTTTTGTATTAATTATTTGCGATAATATGACAAGTCTGAACATTCTTGCGAACATACAACCTCGTGACATTATCGTCTTGCGATGAAATCGCAGGACGTTCTTACACTTTCATGCAAAAACCCATTGATCTCATCTTAACTTCTTTGTATAGTATTTTAGCCTCTTCAGGAATTGTTGCGACAATATGACAGGCCTAAATATTCTTGCGAACATAAAGCCCCATGACATTGCCGTCTTGCGATGAAATCGCAGGACGTCTCTACACTTTCATGTAGCGACCCATTGATCTCATCTTAACTTTATTATGTTCTGCGAGTTCTTTATTCTTTTCTTTCTTTCTTTCTCCCCTCTTTTTTTTTTTTTTTTTTATTAGAAGGCTCGCAGAACTTCATTTGTTGCACAAATATGACAAGCCTTTATGTTTTCGCAAACAAGAAGCCTCGTGACATTTGCGTCTTATAGCACTTATCAGCTCCCTAATGGAGGGTGCTGCCCTTTATCTTCCCCCTGATTTCCCCTTCAAGGAAGCGTACATCGACCATACAAGGTTAGCTCTTCCCATCCGGTTCTGCCAACAACCAGCTTTTGATCGCAACCTCTTATCCTTTTTGCCTATATGGCTTATAGTTACGAGGTTGCACCCTATGGGGTATCTTTAGGCCAAGTGCATCATTTGCCAAGACTTGTCAAAAATGGCAGATGTGGTTCAACCTCACCCAGAACTCTTGACTCAACCGTGTACCTCGGCGCCTTGATCGTTTTCTGCACTTCTTGGGAAAGACAGTATTCCTTAGTCGCCCAGCCTAAATCTTCTTACACCGCATTTTATATTGCATAATGTCGTTAGATTAGGTGAGAATCCAAGGTGTCTAACCCGGATAGGTACCCCATTATTGGGTTGTACCCCAAAACTTTTACCATGTACTAAGGGCCCTTGGTGGTGTTCCGGTTACCCTTATCCACGTTATAGGTACCCCCTTAAATGACATACTTTAGGACTTTGCCTCTTACGAATTATAGCTTCGCGAACTAGGGTGTACGCCACAAAGGTTTGCCTGTATAAAATTTTCTGCGGATCTCTTTCTTTTTTGGAGGCTGATCACAGATTGCGGTCTTTTATTCGCAAATTAATGAAATTTTAATCGGAATATAAATTTTGAAAATTCGTAACTTTTCCCAATTTCCTGCGAGAAAATAATATTCGTAAAAAATTTCATGAGTTTTATGGATAATACCTTTTCAAATATAGTCTGTTCCAAGTTCTACCAAGCCTCAAACCCATGTCTCTCCCTTCTGGATCCATCAGTAGATAAGCTCCGCTTCCTACAACTTCTTTAATAACATATGGTCCATCCCATTTTGGTGCTAATTTCCCTCCATTTTCTTTTTGATATCGAGGTGTTTCTCGCATGACCAAATCACCTGGTTTATATTCTCGTTCAATGACTCTCTTGTTGTATTCTCGAGCTAATCGTTCCTGATAAATCCTCATATGGTGCAACACCTTTTCTCTTTTTTCTTCCAAATCATCCAATTCTCTTAATATTACTCCCGCACTTAAATTTCTTTCCCAAGCTTCTTTCTTTGTTGTTGGAATTACAACCTCTGTGGGTAATACTGCTTGTACTCCATATGTTAGACAATAAGGATACATTCCAGTTGCTTCTCTTCTAGTTGTATTGTATTCCAAAACTGCGCTAGGTACTTTCTCGCACCACCCTTTGAGATGTCCTTCTAATTTCTTTTTGATTGTATCTGCAAATGATGTTCTCAAATATAAACGTAAAAACATCTTTATCACGAATATGCTGTACTGCTTTTACTTCTGCGAGCTTCGTGAAATAATCTGTTGCAACTATCAAGTATCTCCTTTGTCCAGATCCAGGTATAAATGGTCCAACAATATCCAACCCCCATTTACCAGAAGTCCAGCAGCTTGTTGAAGAAGTTAATGTAGCCCCTGGTGCATGAATTATTTTACCATGTCGTTGGAATTCCTTGCATCTTCGTACGAACAATTTTGCGTATGTATGCATATAAGGCCAGTAATATCCTTGTATCTTTGCTCTATATGCTAGAGATCTTCCCCCACTATGATTTCCAGCTTCTCCTCCATGTAACATCTTCAATATCTTTTCTCCTTCTTCGCGAGTTAAGCACCTGAGAGGTGGTCCACTGAAAGATTTTCTGTATAAAATTCCTTCTCGCAACTCATAGTTTTTTGCACGACTCTTTAATTTATGTGCTTCTAGTCTGTTCCTGGATATTTCTCCTATTGCGAGGTATTCATGAATTTCTTTTCTCCAATCTGCGATGTTGTTTGATAACTCTCTTTCTACTTCCATCGCAAAAACTTCTTAAATTTCTTTCTCTTTGTCCACTGATGGGTGTTGAATTGTTTGTATTTGGATATTTCTTGTATTTGGATTTGTCATCATGCTTGGAATAAATGCAAAAGCATCTGCGAGACGGTTATATTTTCTTGATATATGTCTCCATTTTAATTTTGGTATCTTCGCAGATAATTCCTCAACGAGTTTCTTGTATTTCTTCAAAGAAGATTCATTTGTGGTATATTCCCCTTTAATTTGACAAATCACTAATTGCGAATCACTTGTTATCCTTATACTTTCAAGCTTCTTTTCTATTGCGATCTTTAATGCATGCACTACAGTTTCGTACTCTGTTTCATTGTTCGTGGATGCAAATTCTAGTCTGAATGAGAATGCTGTTCTTTCTCCTTCTAGTGAAATCAACACGACTCCAATTCCATTTCCCTCACTATTGGATGATCCATCCACCAGAATTTCCCATCTATCAGGCTCTGTTAACAAGTCTTTTGGATTTCCAAATTCTTCTTCAACATCCATCATTTCATCTACTGCTTCATCTTCTTCCAAAGGAAATTCTGCCAAAAAATCTGCGACAACTTGTGATTTTTTGCGATGACAACACTTCGTATTTTATCTTGTAATGGTTTACTTGTCCATTCCACCTTTCTATTCTTCCTGACCTTTTTGTGTTCTTCATGACTGATTCAATTGGGACTTTGGTTACCACTTTTATTACATGTGCTTGAAAGTATATTCGTAACTTGAATGATGCATAAACCAGGGCTAAGATTAACTTCTCCATTTTAGAATAATTCTTTTCTGCTGCATTAAAGGTTTTACTAATGTAGTAAATGGGCCTTTCTACTCATGCGTCTGCTCGTAACAGAACTGCACTTAGAGCATATGGGGTTGTTGCGAGGTATACTAATAATTCTTCGTTTTTCTCTGGTTTCTGTAGTATAGATGTATTTGCGAGGTATTCTTTGATTCCTTGAAAAGCTTTTTCACATTCATCAGTCCATTTGAATTTTGCTCCCTTCTTAAGTATGTTGAAAAAATGCTTGCACTTATCTGACATTCGCGAAATAAATCTCCCAAGTGAAGCCAAGAGTCCATTTAGTTTTTGTACTTATTTTACCGTTGCAGGTGTTGGCATGTCACGAACTGCTTGGACCTTTTCTGGATCAACTTGTATTCCCTCCTTCGATACTATGTATCCCAAGAACTTTCCAGATGAAACCCCAATTATACATTTCTCAGGATTTAATTTGATGTTGAACTTTCTAATTTGCTCAAATATTTCCTTCAAATCTTGCACATGGTCTTTAGCTTCCTTGATTTTTATCAACATATCATCTACATATACCTCCAAATTTTTATGTATCCACTTCGCGAACACTTTTTCAACCATACGTTGATATGTAGCACCCGCATTCCGCAAACCAAATGGCATCTTCACATAACAATACAAACCCCTTGGATCAAAAAAGGCAGTATGTTCTTGATCTTCTTCTGCGAGTGATATTTGATTATACCCTTTATATCCATCAAGTGAAGTGACTCTATCATGACCTGCAGCTGATTCCACCATTTGTGGTATATCTGGTAATTGAAAACTGTCTTTGGGACATGCCTTGTTTAGATCAGTGAAATCTATGCAAATTCTTATTCCTTTATTCTTTTTCGGAACAATGACCATATTCGCAATCCATTCTGGATATTTTGCTTCCCTTATGATCCCTGCATCCAACATCTTTTGTAATTCTTCTTCTATCTGTACATGATAATTTTGTGATATCTTCCTTATTCTTTGTTTGAATGGTCTTATATTTTTATCTATATTTAATCTATGACATGCCACTGATGGATCAATTCCTGGTATCTCATCTACACTTCCTGCGAAGATATCTTTACTTCCAATATTTATTTCTTTAGTTGGTTCAGCTGCAACATAGCTTGGACTTTGCTCCCCCATAGGTGTTGGTTCTTTAATTATTTTTGCTGGTTCCCCTTATTTTTCTGGAATTTCATTTGGTATACCTCTCCCTTCCTTTGCTCTTATTGTATACACTCGGAATTCTTCTTCTTTTATTGTTTCCTTCGCAAGTTTCCTACGAAGTTGTTTCTTTCTTGCTCTTCCTCCGCATTGTGTTACTTCAATTTGATAACAAAATTTTGCACTATCAAGATCTCCTTTTATTTCTTGAATTCCATTTGGTGTAGGAAATATGATTTTTTGATGTAATGTTCAAGCAACAGCTTTGATCGCATGAATCCACGGCCTTCCTATCAGCATGTTATATGGAGATTCCATATCTATCACACACAAGATTACATGTGTTTCGATTTCTCCTAGTAATACTCGCAGCACGATTTCTCCTTTAGATTTTGTTGTAGATTTCCCTAATCCATGAATAAGACACTTTGAATTTATGATTTCTTCATCTTTAATTCCCATCCCCTTAAGTGCATGATAGAATATAATATTAACAGAACTCCCTGTACCAACCAAAATTCGGTTTAATTTCCATTTTTCTTCAGCTTTCTTATCTTCTAGCATGATTGGCAATGTGATCACCAATGGTGAAGTGTGGTTCAAGTCTTCATTTGGAATTTCTGCTACTGAAAATATGATTTTCTGCTTTTCCCATTCTTCTAAAGTTGTTATCTTTTCTTCCTCCATGATCCTTCTTCCTCTACAATCTCGCTTGTATATTTTTCCCTTCATATTACTATGAAATTCATCAATCATTGTCTCTGTGATCATATTACATTCTTCTTTTTTGCAATCTCCATCTACTGACTTCATTTGATCTTAAAATTTTCCACAATTCCCTCAAATTTAGGCTACCACAATCGTCAATCCCTGTTTCTAGCGCCAATTATGTAGTTGCAGAATAACCTACAACTACACCCTCAATAGAATTAGTAAAAACTCAAGAAGTTCTTGATGATGAATAACAATTTTCTTATTAATGTTCTCAATTGATTACAAAGAAGTATCTAAATGGAATTAGAATAGTTACAACTTTCTCTATTCTCTTTCCTAAAATATTTTCTAACACTCACTAAAAGAACCTCTCGAATTTTACATTTGAACTCCTATTTATAGTAAAACTTTATACAGCTGTACATGAGTTACGAAGTATCGCAACTCATACTCGCAAAATTACTCCATCCTCGCAAAACTTCATATTTCTCCGCGCTTTTTCTATCATCGTATCATTTTATAACTCTTTTCTCCTGATACTCGTGAATTATTATCTTGCAATATTCAGTACCTACAAGTTGAATGGGGACAAAAAAAAATCTCTTGTATAATTTTAGGTTGCATCTATTTCTGGGCAAGTTGAGATCTCGTTGGACCTCGTACTATGTTAAATAAGTTTTCCCTTATGAGGCTGTCGAACTCGAGAATAAAGAATCTGTTGATGTGCTTAAGGTGAATGGACAACATTTTTAGAGCTCAGAAACGCCGAGGAGGAAATTGTCTTCCTCGAAGACATGGTCTATCAAGACTAAAACTATTTGGACTATTGTTGTTGTGTATTAGTGTATTTTGTTTTCTTTCTATGTTTTGTTTATTCATTTTGCAGGGATACAAAATGTATGCTTCATAGGAATCAACCTATAGGATTTTTCTTCGTGGGAGTCAACCCATGAAATTTGTTTTCTTTACTTTATCTTTTATTTTTATTTATTTGCTTGTTGCATGACATATTAAGAATTCTCCAAAGTTTAGAAACTTATGACAATTCAGGATGACATTAACCAATCTAAGTAATAAACCTCTTGGTTTTAGGAATTCGCATGCGCAGCTAAATGATCTATCCACTAAATGACGCCTAACTCAGGTGTTAGAAATAACATGATAGTCGTCACTGTATCTCAGAATCATCATAACCATATTATTTTCTTTTTTTATTTTTTGCAATTGTGTGTTTCTCTAAGTGATTTGGTGGGGCCCTAGTATTGCCATAATTCGTAGCTTAGAATAAAAAAAAGGAAATTATCATTGGGTCCTTTATTAGATGGTCCCAAGTCTGTTTGGTCCACCAATAAAGGGGAGTTTAGTTTAATCCTTATTTATTCAAAAATATTAAAATATCTAAAGTACCATTTCTCTCTTACTCACGTGATATAATGATAGTTACTTTTTTTGTTTTATTTCTTTTTTATTTTCTCCCTACTAATTTCCCTCTCTTCTTAACATTAAATTTAAAAAAAAAACTTAAAAATTAAATCTCTCAAAATACAAGTCAGAAATGAATAAATTTTATATATTTGGAAAGGTCTCAACGAGTACACATTATACTATGTTTCAGAATTTTTATTTTTTTTCCGGTATAATAGTAGTTCATATCCGAGAATGAACATTATTTTAGAGCATGGTAGTTCATTCTAGTTCTAGCATTTCATTTCGTAGAATGAACTCATATATGTTAGCAATTTATCTTGTAGAATAAACTCATAATAGTAGTTCATATTGAAGAATGAAGTATCATTGGTAGTTCATTATTACGGTTCATATTGTAGAATGAACCCGTGATAAGATGTTATTATTGTCGAATGAACTCATAATGGTTGTTCATATTGTAGGATTGATAATTCATGTTGTAAAATGAACTTTTAATGATAATTAAGTACGGTAGTTCATATTGTAGAATAAACTCGTAATATGTGTTCATTATGGTAGTTCATTTTACAGAATGAGGTAGTTCATATCGTAAAATGAACTCCTAGTAATATTTCATATGGTGGAATGAACTCGTACTAGCAGTTCATTATACTAATTCATTTTGTAGAATGAAGTCATTGGCATTAGTCATACAAACAACGGCAAAAAAAGAGAAAGGGGAGGGTTATGCCAATTTGGGACCCAATAATCCTTTTAAACAGACATAGACTCTCCATTGATATTTTATTCAAACAGTTCATTTTTTAGAATGAACTAGCTAGTACGGTAGTTCATTTAAAGTAGTTCATTTTGTAGAATGAACTCGTATAACAGTTCATTTTAGTAGTTAATTTTTAGCCAAAGAATAAGGTAAAAATTAAAAGCTCCAAAATATAGCAACAATGGTACTCGTTGGATAGGTCTCGTCGAGGGCTTTCGGATATATAAAATTTTATCATTTTTGGAAATATGTTCAAAAGATATTTCAGTTTTAAGTTTTATTTATTTTTATTAATAGAGAGAAAAAAGAGGGGGGAAAGGTATTTCTGCCACTATTAAGCCCCGTTTGGGATTGTTTTTTTTTTCAACCAAAAGCACTTTGTAACAAACTTTTACCAAAAATTGTGTTTGATAAAAAAAAATCAAAGTGTTTTTGGAGAGAAGCACTTTCATTTTAGGCCTGCTTTTAAAAGCTACTCAGCGCTAGCTTTTAAAAGCTGGAAAATCAGAAGTTGTGGGCCCACATAATTCGATTTAATCGATTCTCTATTTTAACCTTATTATTTTATTATAAAGACAAGTTTTACCCTAAAATATTACAACTAAACATTATAATTCTAACTTTTATTTCATTTCTCTATTTTTTCATTTTCATTTTAAAATAATAATTTTAAAAAAAAACCATAATTATAAAATTCTTTATTAAATAATAAAAATAATTATAAAATTCTTTATCAAAAACGGGTACCTAGCTCAGCTGGTCATCCCCGTTTCCCAAAGTTTCATGCGTTCCAGGAGGTCCAAGATTCGAGCCCCAAATGGCGTAATATTGCAGAAATTAACATGGAAGGTAGGTTAGTTTTCCCCCTTATGACACAATCTCATCCCCCATCCGCTTCGGCTCCCTTGGCTAGGTTACCCATGAGGCTCGCTGGTAGGCTAGCACAGCAACCTGTTCAATTAATGTAGTATGTTGTTGGAGCTTAGCTTGTTAGGCTTCCAACTAGTTAATGTAATACTCTTTATCCAATAATAACAATAATATTATTATTAAAAAAAATATTACTTATATTTTATTAAATATATTAAAATTAGAAATATAATTTATTATAATAAATTGTATTTAAAACTAATTTTTAAAATATGCCTATTTTCGTCATTAACTACATCTCCAACATTTTAAAATACCAGTTTATCAAACAGAATTTACAGTTTGTTAATTGCACAATGCATTTTAAATTATTGTTTACCAAATGTCATGCTGATTTATTTCCACAGCATAGCACAACAACGCTCGACACAGCACAACAGAAAAGCACTTTTCTAAAACTCACAGCAATACCAAACTAGCCTTTGAACAATTACATCATCGATGATGTCATCCCGCGTGGGTATTGTTCACCCTGGTAGGCTCGGAAAGATACCTACTTATATGTATAAACTGCAAGTGCACAGTGTCGACAAGCAACACAGGGCAAGCACAGGTCGAACCACAGAGACTTGGAGAGTGTAGAAGTTGATTCTAAATCCTGATTCAGAGAGTAACCAAAAGGGGTTTGTTTTTGTCGATCGACGATATGATTTTCAAGTGACTGAAATAATAAAAGTAAAAGATGCAAATAGCAAGATATGTAAACAATGATAATATGGATACTAGGGTATTCAAATCCACCAATAACCTATGATATGCATTCAACTTGTAATATTATTCTTGTCCTTATAGTAGATTCAAGTCTACCGTATAACTAAGGTGTTTCTCCAATGGATAATTTAATCACAACTAAAGTATTTCTCCAAAGCATTAATTGTCTAATTAAGCACAACTAATCTAAAGATCAATATTTGGTTAAGCATGAGTTGTAGCATAATCAACATAGAGATATTCTAACTACAATGGATACATGGCATACATTGTGAGAGCAAGATGTTGACAAACTTGGATTAAATTATATCTTTAAACAATTCTAAACTTTCAAGAACAAGATACAAGATATGAATACATACCAATGAGATTAGGGCTTCATCTAAACCCTAGTAAATGAAACTAGAACATGAAGAACATTACAACAAAACTTAAATTTGATAAACTAACATGAAAAAGTTATTCTTGGATGGTTTTTCAACACAAAAACCCTCTCTATTTATACACAAAATTCCCTCAAGCACTTGGATTCGAAATTTGGAAAGCATCCACTCAACAAAACATGTTTTCTTAATTGATGGATTGAATGGAATATATTTGGTTGTGGGAAACAAATTGGGAGTGATTGAGTGAGAGAATGGGGATGTTTTCTTTAATTGATGGATGAAATGGAATACAATGGGGGTGAGGTGGATGTTTGGAAAGAATCCAATGGGGGTGAGGTGGATGTTTTGGAAAGAATCCAATGGGGGTGAGGTGGAAATGGATTTGGGTCTTGGGTTTTGGATCATGGGTTGTTTAATCCCATGAATTTGTAAACAAAGTTGCCACTGATGCGCGAGGCGGGTTGCAACGCTTCCAACTTTCTTCTCTTTTGTCTTCTCAATTCTTCCAATCTTTATTTAGTACTTAAAAACACAAAATTAATTAATACAAATATTTATTCTTGAAAATGGTAAAAATGCAGAATTTGGGATAATATATGACTTTGAAGCGCGAAAGATGAGTTAAGTGCCAATGAAAAGGTGTATGAATATGCAATATTTGGCACTCATCAAATACCCCCAAACCTGAATTTTACTTGTCCTCAAGTGAAACAGAAATCAAGAAATCCTAACTATACCACTGTCACTGGTCTCTCGAATGCATTTAGCGTATGCACTAAGCCTTTAAACCCCTAGGTGTCCCTAGTGGACAAGTTGTAGTCTCGTGAGGGCCTACCAAAGATGTACCCACAAAACCTTCTCCAATTTCAGAGCATCCATAGAAATGTCTTCGTCTTCGGTCTTCAACTGTAGATGATGAACTTCGGAATTTCGTAGAACCATGAAAATTTGTAACCAATTTTTTTTTTTTTTTAAGACCCGCTATACAGCTGGTCATCATTTTTTTTTAGTGACCCGCTACACAGCTGGTCATCAGATACCAAACACAAGATCCGATATATTTTTTTTTTTTTTTTTTTTTTTTTTTTTGGAGACCCGCTACACAGCTGGTCTTAGAAGACAACAGAAGACCCGCTACACATCTGGTCATAGAAAACACACTACAAAAAATGCAAAAGACTACAAAAGATCCTACAAAAGACCCGCTCCACAGCTGGTCATAAAAAAAATGCAAAAGACTACAAAGGATCCTACAAAAGACCCGCTCCACAGCTGGTCATAAAATAACAACAAAAGACTCAAAATAAAAAAAATGCAAAAGACTACAAAGGATCCTACAAAAGACCCGCTCCACAGCTGGTCATAAAAAAATAACAACAAAAGACTCAAAAATTGCAAAAGACTACAAAGGATCCTACAAAAGACCCGCTACACAGCTGGTCATAGAAAACACTCTACAAAAGACTAATTTGATTTTTTTAATAAAAGACTAAAAACTCTATATGCAAAACGCACCCCCAAACCTAAATCTAACATTGTCCTCAATGTTTCAAAAGATGATAAGAACACATATCAAGAGAACAAGGTAGAGAAGATCTAAAGGAAAGAGATTACCCGATGCAGAAAGGGTGGTGCTAACCATAATTGAATGAATGCTTTGAGAGCAAACAATATGAGCGCAAGACAAAAAGTTTGGTTAGCACACATATATATGAAGAAAATTCAAAAATTAATTACTGGATTATATACAATAAAAATTCACCATACACCAACAATCTAAAAAGTTGAGGATCAACCCAAAAGACGGAGTGTGAAAACAACAACAGCCTTACACAATTATAACACAACAATGCAAGTAAGACTGCAAGTGTGAAAACATTACCCCCAAACCTGAACTTGTCAATAGATGTGTTTTTGAGCACAAAATCTAACAATTTCAGGGGTTCATCATGCACAAGATCTAGTTCAAAGTGGATTTTGTCAGGGATGGGCAGAAAAACATGAGGGTATTCCAGATATGACTTCTCAATAACATGATATTTAGTGGACAAAAAGTACAAAAGAATTTGAGATGCATATAACTCTAACCCTAGGTTTGGAATTGTAAACAACATTGATTCAACAAACTTAAAAGGAACAATTTTTAGGTCCAGTGCAAGACCATCAGTTGGTGACTTAAGCAGGAGAGTAGGTACGTCTAAGTTTCTCATATGGATGAGATCAAGAGTACCCTTATCATTAGTTACATTTACATCTCCTAAGTCATCTACAAGTGTGACAGTATGCTCACATTCATAGAAAAATTCATCAAGACCTAGTTCATAATCATCATCATCCAAAGTTTTATTCTCATGCATATACAAATCCAAAGAGACATCACAATGTTGTGACCTAGGTAGAGAATCAGACACGTCAATTATATTTTGATGCATAAGATCATTAGTGTCGACAGGAGATTCAAAATTACCTATGTCAGACACAAGTACAACATCATGCTCATGCTCATAAAACAAATCAATAAGCCCCAGTTCACAATCATCCCCTAGAACTTCAGGTTCATGCATAGGAATATCACAAGAATCTTCACATTGTGACTTAGGCAGAGAATCAGACACATTAAAGTTATTTCCATGCATAGTTTCATTGGTGTCTACAAAAGATTCAACATTTTCTAAGTCACAAACAAGTTGTGTAGCATGCTCTCTTTCACAGGATAACTGCACAGGCTCAAGATTAGTAACCACATCACATGTATATGGAACATTAGAAGAAACATCATTCATTAAGGTCGAGGCAGAGAAGCCTAATGTCTCTGAACCCAAAGGTTAGACAATATTTTCAGTAAAAACATGTTCTTCTAACATAACATCATCATCATCATCATCAGAGTAGTATGCATACTCATCCCTATTAAAAACTTTGTTTTCAGTCAACTCATTCTTTTCTAGGTGAGGCTCATATTCAATATTAGTTACATGAGTAGGACTTGACATACAATTCTCGACATTTAATTCAGTAGGGATAAAAAACATCTCATCATGAACTTCTTTCCTCTCCTCATTTAGTGCATCAAGGATTTGACTCATTTTGAGTTCTAAACTCGCAAACCTTTGGTCAGTTAACTTTTGATATTGCACAAGGTTTTGATCAAATTCTAAAATTTCATTATGTTGTTCAATGAAAGGAGAGTCATCAATAGTAGGTATCTCATTTTCATATGAATATTCAGTACATGGTGATGCATGAGATTCACTATTGAAGGAAAATTCATGGATGTTGCTATATGGATGATCATGCAATGCTTGCAATTCAGATCTAGCATTATTATGTTCCATCAATTTGAGATTTTCCATCACAGATTGCATATAAGGGCTCGGGGGAGTATAGAATTGCTCCGCATCCCCTGGATGTGAGTGATACATATGTGGATAACAACTAGGGTCTATATATTGTGTCTCGGGACCTTGAAAAGGTCCATAATTTTCCCTAAAGTTATTAATACCATGATCTATGGGGTTCTCAAAATATGAAGCATGCACATGTGCAAGGTGTCCATTGTGTTTGTATTCATTCCCAGTTGCAGACCAAAATCCTGACATGCTCTCTAACTAGCACTAGGCTTGTTGCAGAGATTGGGAGGTACAGAGACCATTTTTATTTTTATTTTTAATAATAAAATTAATGGAGAAAATAAAAATAAAAAAAATAGAATACCACAAACAAGGAAGGGAAGTTCTATTCAATCACAAACAAGGCTGACTCCACCACAGTAAACCTACTGATTTCTAGCAAACAAAAAGCATGATGGCTCTACTTAGATTGTTTTCTAGACCAGCTTCTATTCCTTCGAAATGGAATTCGTTACAATCTGAGCAAACTCCTATGGAATCAATCCGATTTTAAGTAAATTGAACAGAGGCGAGGGAAGCTGCTGGAGCTTTGATACCCAAGGCCTCACCGCATTCTAAGGCGGCGCAGTCACGCATTCAATTTTCAGAAACTATCATGAACTTTGAAGTATGCTTAAAGAGTAACCAATATTTTCCGAATGACTGTCCTACTTAGCTCGTTACCTTATAGGTCTTGTTCTACTTCAAATTTTAAAGCTTAGGTTCGCGTATGTATCGTTTTCCTAAGGCGGGCAAGAAGAGAACGGTGATGAAATCCGAATCCCTTATCTTGTATGGCCAGTCCTTGCCCTTTACTAGGAAATTAAAACAGCCGTATTCAAATCCTCAACATATATGCAACCGAAGGAATACAATAACTCGCTAACAGGGGATTCACGAGTGTTTCGACAAGCTTACCTCCCGTTCCAGACGGGGGATGAACCGTTGTTGTCGACTCGGGCCACGACTCCTATGTCATGAACGAACCCGAGGGGCCGAGGTGATATTGTAATCACCGTCCTTCTCTGCAAACAGTTGATATTTAATAATACCCTTCCGTAGGGTTTAAAAATAAAAAATAAAAATAGAATGTCCAAGTCCAAAGTCCAAAATAAAGTGCAAAAGAAAAAGAAAATTACAAGAGTAGAGGAATCCTAATACAATAAAATAAACTCTCTTTTTTTTGTTTAATTTAAAATAAAAACTTCTTTCACTTCCTTTCGCTTCCTTTCCTTCGCCTTTACAACAGCTACTCCGGCACCTGTTGAGCTCAAAAGAGGTAGTTAGGGTTTCGAAGTTTTAAAGCAAAAGCAAAAATTTAAAAAAAAAAATAACAAAAATAAGTGTAAAATTGACTGTGAATAGTTGCGCTGCTACAGTGATTATGCTGCAGTGATGTGTGAATAGTAATATGTGAACAATTCCAGGAGATGAAAAATGAATAGTGACAGGAGATGAAAAATGAACTACACCATTACAGGAGTCCCCGAACGGGCGGCGCCAAAAACTTGGTAGGCTCGGAAAGATACCTACTTCTATGTATAAACTGCAAGTGCACAGTGTCGACAAGCAACACAGGGCAAGCACAGGTCGAACCACAGAGACTTGGAGAGTGTAGAAGTTGATTCTAAATCCTGATTCAGAGAGTAACCAAAAGGGGTTTGTTTTTGTCGATACGACGATATGATTTTCAAGTGACTGAAATAATAAAAGTAAAAGATGCAAATAGCAAGATATGTAAACAATGATAATATGGATACTAGGGTATTCAAATCCACCAATAACCTATGATATGCATTCAACTTGTAATATTATTCTTGTCCTTATAGTAGATTCAAGTCTACCGTATAACTAAGGTGTTTCTCCAATGGATAATTTAATCACAACTAAAGTATTTCTCCAAAGCATTAATTGTCTAATTAAGCACAACTAATCTAAAGATCAATATTTGGTTAAGCATGAGTTGTAGCATAATCAACATAGAGATATTCTAACTACAATGGATACATGGCATACATTGTGAGAGCAAGATGTTGACAAACTTGGATTAAATTATATCTTTAAACAATTCTAAACTTTCAAGAACAAGATACAAGATATGAATACATACCAATGAGATTAGGGCTTCATCTAAACCCTAGTAAATGAAACTAGAACATGAAGAACATTACAACAAAACTTAAATTTGATAAACTAACATGAAAAAGTTATTCTTGGATGGTTTTTCAACACAAAAACCCTCTCTATTTATACACAAAATTCCCTCAAGCACTTGGATTCGAAATTTGGAAAGCATCCACTCAACAAAACATGTTTTCTTAATTGATGGATTGAATGGAATATATTTGGTTGTGGGAAACAAATTGGGAGTGATTGAGTGAGAGAATGGGGATGTTTTCTTTAATTGATGGATGAAATGGAATACAATGGGGGTGTGGTGGATGTTTGGAAAGAATCCAATGGGGGTGAGGTGGATGTTTTGGAAAGAATCCAATGGGGGTGAGGTGGAAATGGATTTGGGTCTTGGGTTTTGGATCATGGGTTGTTTAATCCCATGAATTTGTAAACAGGTTGCCACTGATGCGCGAGCGGGTTGCAACGCTTCCAACTTTCTTCTCTTTTGTCTTCTCAATTCTTCCAATCTTTATTTAGTACTTAAAAACACAAAATTAATTAATACAAATATTTATTCTTGAAAATGGTAAAAATGCAGAATTTGGGATAATATATGACTTTGAAGCGCGAAAGATGAGTTAAGTGCCAATGAAAAGGTGTATGAATATGCAATATTTGGCACTCATCAAATACCCCAAACCTGAATTTTACTTGTCCTCAAGTGAAACAGAAATCCAGAAATCCTAACTATACCACTGTCGCTGGTCTCTCGAATGCATTTAGCGTATGCACTAAGCCTTTAAACCCCTAGGTGTCCCTAGTGGACGAGTTGTAGTCTCGTGAGGGCCTACCAAAGATGTACCCACAAAACCTTCTCCAATTTCAGAGCATCCATAGAAATGTCTTCGTCTTCGGTCTTCAACTGTAGATGATGAACTTCGGAATTTCGTAGAACCATGAAAATTTGTAACCAATTTTTTTTTTTTTTTTAAGACCCGCTATACAGCTGGTCATCATTTTTTTAGTGACCCGCTACACAGCTGGTCATCAGATACCAAACACAAGATCCGATATTTTTTTTTTTTTTTTTTTTTTTTTTGGAAACCCGCTACACAGCTGGTCTTAGAAGACAACAGAAGACCCGCTACACATCTGGTCATAGAAAACACACTACAAAAAATGCAAAAGACTACAAAAGACCCGCTCCACAGCTGGTCATAAAAAAAATGCAAAAGACTACAAAGGATCCTACAAAAGACCCGCTCCACAGCTGGTCATAAAATAACAACAAAAGACTCAAAATAAAAAAAAATGCAAAAGACTACAAAGGATCCTACAAAAGACCCGCTCCACAGCTGGTCATAAAAAAATAACAACAAAAGACTCAAAAATTGCAAAAGACTACAAAGGATCCTACAAAAGACCCGCTACATAGTTGGTCATAGAAAACACTCTACAAAAGACTAATTTGATTTTTTTAATAAAAGACTAAAAACTCTATATGCAAAACACACCCCCAAACCTAAATCTAACATTGTCCTCAATGTTTCAAAAGATGATAAGAACACATATCAAGAGAACAAGGTAGAGAATATCTAAAGGAAAGAGATTACCCGATGCAGAAAGGGTGGTGCTAACCATAATTGAATGAATGCTTTGAGAGCAAACAATATGAGCGCAAGACAAAAAGTTTGGTTAGCACACATATATATGAAGAAAATTCAAAAATTAATTACTGGATTATATACAATAAAAATTCACCATAAACCAACAATCTAAAAAGTTGAGGATCAACCCAAAAGACGGAGTGTGAAAACAACAACAGCCTTACACAATTATAACACAACAATGCAAGTAAGACTGCAAGTGTGAAAACATTACCCCCAAACCTGAACTTGTCAATAGATGTGTTTTTGAGCACAAAATCTAACAATTTCAGGGGTTCATCATGCACAAGATCTAGTTCAAAGTGGATTTTGTCAGGGATGGGCAGAAAAACATGAGGGTATTCCAGATATGACTTCTCAATAACATGATATTTAGTGGACAAAAAGTACAAAAGAATTTGAGATGCATATAACTCTAACCCTAGGTTTGGAATTGTAAACAACATTGATTCAACAAACTTAAAAGGAACAATTTTTAGGTCCAGTGCAAGACCATCAGTTGGTGACTTAAGCAGGAGAGTAGGTACGTCTAAGTTTCTCATATGGATGAGATCAAGAGTACCCTTATCATTAGTTACATTTACATCTCCTAAGTCATCTACAAGTGTGACAGTATGCTCACATTCATAGAAAAATTCATCAAGACCTAGTTCATAATCATCATCATCCAAAGTTTTATTCTCATGCATATACAAATCCAAAGAGACATCACAATGTTGTGACCTAGGTAGAGAATCAGACACGTCAATTATATTTTGATGCATAAGATCATTAGTGTCGACAGGAGATTCAAAATTACCTATGTCAGACACAAGTACAACATCATGCTCATGCTCATAAAACAAATAAATAAGCCCCAGTTCACAATCATCCCCTAGAACTTCAGGTTCATGCATAGGAATATCACAAGAATCTTCACATTGTGACTTAGGCAGAGAATCAGACACATTAAAGTTATTTCCATGCATAGTTTCATTGGTGTCTACAAAAGATTCAACATTTTCTAAGTCACAAACAAGTTGTGTAGCATGCTCTCTTTCACAAGATAACTGCACAGGCTCAAGATTAGTAACCACATCACATGTATATGGAACATTAGAAGAAGCATCATTCATTAAGGTCGAGGCAGAGAAGCCTAATGTCTCTGAACCCAAAGGTTCGACAATATTTTCAGTAAAAACATGTTCTTCTAACATAACATCATCATCATCATCATCAGAGTAGTATGCATACTCATCCCTATTAAAAACTTTGTTTTCAGTCAACTCATTCTTTTCTAGGTGAGGCTCATATTCAATATTAGTTACATGAGTAGGACTTGACATA
The DNA here is from genome assembly GCA_023529315.1 of Papaver bracteatum. Lineage (NCBI taxonomy): Eukaryota > Viridiplantae > Streptophyta > Magnoliopsida > Ranunculales > Papaveraceae > Papaver > Papaver bracteatum. Next base: position 123,379 of record JAJJWX010002031.1, on the reverse strand, counting down.
CAATTCTCGACATTTAATTCAGTATGGATAAAAAACATCTCATCATGAACTTCTTTCCTCTCCTCATTTAGTGCATCAAGGATTTGACTCATTTTGAGTTCTAAACTCGCAAACCTTTGGTCAGTTAACTTTTGATATTGCACAAGGTTTTGATCAAATTCTAAAATTTCATTATGTTGTTCAATGAAAGGAGAGTCATCAATAGTAGGTATCTCATTTTCATATGAATATTCAGTACATGGTGATGCATGAGATTCACTATTGAAGGAAAATTCATGGATGTTGCTATATGGATGATCATGCAATGCTTGCAATTCAGATCTAGCATTATTTTGTTCCATCAATTTGAGATTTTCCATCACAGATTGCATATAAGGGCTCAGGGGAGTGTAGAATTGCTCCGCATCCCCTGGATGTGAGTGATACATATGTGGATAACAACTAGGGTCTATATATTGTGTCTCGGGACCTTGAAAAGGTCCATAATTTTCCCTAAAGTTATTAATACCATGATCTATGGGGTTCTCAAAATATGAAGCATGCACATGTGCAAGGTGTCCATTGTGTCTGTATTCATTCCCGGTTGCGGACAAAATCCCGACATGATCTCTAACTAGCACTAGGCTTGTTGCAGAGATTGGGAGGTACAGAGACCATTTTTATTTTTTTTTTAATAAAAAATTAATAGAAAATAAAAATAAAAAAATAGAATACCACAAACAAGGAAGGAAGTTCTATTCAATCACAAACAAGGCTGACTCCACCACAGTAAACCTACTGATTTCTAGCAAACAAAAAGCATGATGGCTCCACTTAGATTGTTTTCTAGACCAGCTTCTATTCCTTCGAAATGGAATTCGTTACAATCTGAGCAAACTCCTCTGGAATCAATCCGATTTTAAGTAAATTGAACAGAGGCGAGGGAAGATGCTGGAGCTTTGATACCCAAGGCCTCACCGCATTCTAAGGCGGCGCAGTCACGCATTCAATTTTCAGAAACTATCATGAACTTTGAAGTATGCTTAAAGAGTAACCAATATTTTCCGAATGACTGTCCTACTTAGCTCATTACCTTATAGGTCTTGTTCTACTTCAAATTTTAAAGCTTAGGTTCGCGTATGTATTGTTTTCCTAAGGCGGGCAAGAAGAGAACGGTGATGAAATCCGAATCCCTTATCTTGTATGGCCAGTCCTTGCCCTTTACTAGGAAATTAAAACAGCCGTATTCAAATCCTCAACATATATGCAACCGAAGGAATACAGTAACTCGCTAACAGGGGATTCACGAGTGTTTCGGCAAGCTTACCTCCGTTCAAGACGGGGGATGAACCGTTGTTGTCGACTCGGGCCACGACTCCTATGTCATGAACGAACCCGAGGGGCCGAGGTGATATTGTAATCACCGTCCTTCTCTGCAAACAGTTGATATTTAATAATACCCTTCCGTAGGGTTTAAAAATAAAAAATAAAAATAGAATGTCCAAGTCCAAAGTCCAAAATAAAGTGCAAAAGAAAAAAGAAAATTACAAGAGTAGAGGAATCCTAATACAATAAAATAAACTCTCTTTTTTTTTTTAATTTAAAATAAAAACTTCTTTCACTTCCTTTCGCTTCCTTTCCTTCGCCTTTACAACAGCTACTCCGGCACCTGTTGAGCTCAAAAGAGGTAGTTAGGGTTTCGAAGTTTTAAAGCAAAAGCAAAAATTTAAAAAAAAAATAACAAAAATAAGTGTAAAATTGACTGTGAATAGTTGCGCTGCTACAGTGATTATGCTGCAGTGATGTGTGAATAGTAACATGTGAACAATTCCAGGAGATGAAAAATGAATAGTGACAGGAGATGAAAAATGAACTACACCATTACCGAGTCCCCGGCAACGGCGCCAAAAACTTGGTAGGCTCGGAAAGATACCTACTTCTATGTATAAACTGCAAGTGCACAGTGTCGACAAGCAACACAGGGCAAGCACACAGTCGAACCACGAGAGACTTGGAGAGTGTAGAAGTTGATTCTAAATCCCGATTGAGTAACCAAAAGGGGTTTGTTTTTGTCGATACGACGATATGATTTTCAAGTGACTTGAAATAATAAAAGTAAAAGATGCAAATAGCAAGATATGTAAACAATGATAATATGGATACTAGGGTATTCAAATCCACCAATAACCTATGATATGCATTCAACTTGTAATATTATTCTTGTCCTTATAGTATATTCAAGTCTACCGTATAACTAAGGTGTTTCTCCAATGGATAATTTAATCACAACTAAAGTATTTCTCCAAAGCATTAATTGTCTAATTAAGCACAACTAATCTAAAGATCAATATTTGGTTAAGCATGAGTTGTAGCATAATCAACATAGAGATATTCTAACTACAATGGATACATGGCATACATTGTGAGAGCAAGATGTTGACAAACTTGGATTAAATTATATCTTTAAACAATTCTAAACTTTCAAGAACAAGATACAAGATATGAATACATACCAATGAGATTAGGGCTTCATCTAAACCCTAGTAAATGAAACTAGAACATGAAGAACATTACAACAAAACTTAAATTTGATAAACTAACATGAAAAAGTTATTCTTGGATGGTTTTTCAACACAAAAACCCTCTCTATTTATACACAAAATTCCCTCAAGCACTTGGATTCGAAATTTGGAAAGCATCCACTCAACAAAACATGTTTTCTTAATTGATGGATTGAATGGAATATATTTGGTTGTGGGAAACAAATTGGGAGTGATTGAGTGAGAGAATGGGGATGTTTTCTTTAATTGATGGATGAAATGGAATACAATGGGGGTGTGGTGGATGTTTGGAAAGAATCCAATGGGGGTGAGGTGGATGTTTTGGAAAGAATCCAATGGGGGTGAGGTGGAAATGGATTTGGGTCTTGGGTTTTGGATCATGGGTTGTTTAATCCCATGAATTTGTAAACAGGTTGCCACTGATCGCGAGCGGGGGTGCAACGCTTCCAACTTTCTTCTCTTTTGTCTTCTCAATTCTTCCAATCTTTATTTAGTACTTAAAAACACAAAATTAATTAATACAAATATTTATTCTTGAAAATGGTAAAAATGCAGAATTTGGGATAATATATGACTTTGAAGCGCGAAAGATGAGTTAAGTGCCAATGAAAAGGTGTATGAATATGCAATATTTGGCACTCATCACACCCTAAGACCAAATAGTAACAATTAGGACCAAACAATAATATGTATTTAAGAAAATGACCAAACAGATAGCTGACTAGGTCAACATGACCAAACTAACTCAATTATATTTTTGCGACAACCGACAGGAGGGTCCAAAGGGAGGGAGTTCCTTTTATGACCGTTTTTTTTGTAAGATAAAGCCTAATAAAAATGTGCAATTTGATAAAAAGATGAAAACTGTTTTAGGACATACTCAAAAAAATTGAGGCATATAAAATGATTATCATAACTAGTGTGGGTTGATATAGGGTGTCTAAGGCTAGTTAAATTACTTAGTTGTCGTTGATTAATTAATTAATTTACTTTTCTAATTTTTTTTAATTTTTTTAATTTTTTAATTTTTTTTAATTTTCTTTGAAAAAAATAATTATCTTGTCTTTTTTATTTTATTTTATTTATTTTATTTTAAACTTTTTTAGCTTTATTTATGTTTACTTATCTATTTAATTATGACGGTTTTGTAAATAATGAAAACTTGAGAAAAAATAAACTCTTTTTTTCAAAAAAAGAAATTGTATTAAAAAGTTAATTAAAAATTCGTGTAAATTGTTGTTAGGCTCCCAACCAACCTCGTGTGAATTGCTCTTTTTTTCTCAATAATTGCCCTTGGTGGCTCAATTGTTTTTAAAAAAAATTAAATATTTTTGGTGATCACGCTATTCATTGTGCCAAAGATGTTGGGCTCAAGTTTCGGCATGACCTGGTACGTGACGTAATTGCTGACATCTGTTACAAAGCTGGCGTGCTCGCACGAAAAGAAGTCGCCCTTGGGTTTTTGTCTGATGATAATAGAGACTTGCGCCATGCTGATATTCTTGTTCTTAATTGGGAGAATTGCCAAGATGTTTGTATGGATGTTACAAGTGTCTCGCCCTTCACAGGTGAAGGTATTCGTGCTTTTTCCCAGGCCCAGCTATTTCTAATGTTGTTGTAGCGCCCCCTAAGCTAGCAGCTGACTAATCTAAGAGATTAGATAACTAAAGTGGCACTAAAATCTAAATCATTTACTTATACATACAATTAAGAAATCTGCTACAAAACTTAACCCAAAAACTAGCCCCGCTCAGAAATATATATACACAAGAACTTCTCTCAAATGATACATATACAATAGTCATTTGGTTTACAAATCTAATTATGCAATATAATAAAAATAGTCGAAGTTAATCAATTAACGGACTAAACTCCTCCAAGCTTCCGTTGTGCAACTCTGATCTGTCTCTGAAACTGAAAGTGGGAATGGGTGAGCACATCATCCCTAAAAGGGGTGCCCAGTAGGAATAATATTTAACTTTCAAGTAATCATTGTAAATGATTTGAAAACAATTCATGTTTTCCCTAAACACTAAACCAATTTCACGGAAATAAACAATCATTTATATGGAACTAACTCCTTCTAAACAATGTGTAATATGGTGACTCGTCCCGCACCTAGATAATAATATGGTGACTCATCCCGCACCTAGATAATAATATGGTGACTCGTCCCGCACCAGTAAATGAAGGAGCAGTATCCTATATACCACAGATGGAAATTCTCATTTCCAAGCAATCAAATGGAAATTCTTATTTCCCAAACAATTCATAAAGACAAACAAGGCATTACAATTCCTTTACAAACAATGGAAAGATTAAAAGAATCAACGGTACTTTCGGAGTTTAAAATAAAATAATGCATGGAATACACAATCATATAATGCATGAATTTTCTAAGAACAAACTTTTGTAAAGAAAACAACAATAATAACAAAAGAGTTAAATATAAATTCCCACCTCTTTTGATGACAGGCCACGCCTGCCTCGAGATCCATGATCCACTGGTTCATCATTAGAATCGATCGTTGTTAATATAGACTAACTGTTAATCATACAAGAAGTCTAAGAATCTAGTCAAAATGGCTCATACAAGAATCATACAAGTCTATTTAATGGTTCTAAGCCCATTATGGATTTATAGCTTTTCATTCTCTATCTTTAACATAGCTAAGGTTTATTAACCCAATTAGGTTGGTTTTGTAGTCCATTAGATATGTCTTATGAATATCTACAATTTTGTAGAAGAAGTCGAAGGCTAATTCGCATCATAAGGATCCAAACAGTCAAAGTATGAAAAACTATGCCTAAGCCTGAGTCCATTAATCTGGCCCATTAATCTAAGGCATGGTCCATCTGGTCAACTGATAGTCTCAAACGGTCATCCAAACAGTCAACGGATCTCTAACAGTCAACGTCTAAAGTCGGGTCAACAGTCAAGGTCAAAGTCAGATAGGAATCGGTCAACTGATTCAATTCGGGTATGGACAGGGAACTCGATGAGTCTACACCGATTCAACTGAGTCAGGGATAAGCTAAGTCAGTCAGGCATCTGACTCGGTAGAAAACCTAATGTCTGAGCTACAGCACAGGTCACAGATTCCTAATACACCATTCTACAATTCTATTGAATAGAACTCTACCAACATGTTTCTATAAAAATGTAAAATACACATTCCATTCAAAGAAAACAACTTTACAAATCAATTTCAAATACAATCCAGCTTACCTGCAATTGCAGTAGTTGCAAGCTTCCAATAGAGACTCAACTCTGCACATTCATACTTCCTTTACCTCACTACAATTTATAAATCCTGTAATTCATATATCTAAGCTTCAACTCAAACATACACATAACCATCACAACTGTACCTTCAGTTTTGTAGTTCCAACTCAACTAAGACCATCACCATTTGAACAAAACTCAACTGCAGTGTAATTTCTTTCCTAAATCACCACCATTTGAACAAAACTCAACTGCAGTACATACCGCCTACCTCGATCTCAATTCATCCCCATCATAACAAAATGTAATATTCTTTCCAACTCAAATACAATTACAGCTCCACCAACATCTTCTACATTTCACCACTTAACTTAACTCTTCTTTGCAGTAATCACCAGACCTAACAGTCATCTATACTTATTACTTCAGTTCAATAGCTTAACTCAACAACCACCACCATGTACATCTTCACAGGGAATTACTCATATCATCCCTAACACATACTAAACTACAACCACAGCTCCATTACACCCTCTCACTAATTCATTTCAAAACTCAAAACATATTGAACCCATTTCTCAAACTCATCAGAGATACTACAAACTATACCCACCTGCAATCATTCTTATAAACAACATTCAACAATTCAGTTAATCAACATCACCTGCCATAACTACCTGTAGCTCTAATTCTATTCACTCCATCTCATCTCAACTCTATAATGCTCAACAGACTTTAACAACGCCACAACTTCAAATTGAATACTTGCACCTTCATTCTAAACTTACCTCAATCTTAGTTTCATTCATAATCACACAGACTCAAAATTTAAAGCAATTCAATTTCAATTATCAAAATTAAATAGCTTATAAGCTTACCCAATCACTAGCATCCTCTGAATTGCTTTCCTCCCAAATCATTTATACTCAAACCTTATAATTATCGTTTTCAAATCCTGAACTCAATCACTATCAATAATTTCATCATCTATTCAACTTCAGATGCTTCTTTGAATTTCATATGAAACCCTAATTTCTTCGATTCACCTTGAAATTAGATTCACTTCATCAATTCCATAAGAACCCCTCAATTATTACTTAATTACATCCCCAACTTCTTTTAAATCTTCAACTAACTTCAAAACGCAGAAACCCTAACTTCTGATTCTCATCAATCCATCGTTTCTTCTTCATTCAAAGCTAAACCAACTTAAACATCAACACCAGCAATCATTCCCTAATGTTTTCCCTAAGTTTTCGATCTCAAAATCGTCAAATCCTCTCATAGATACACGAACGGTGAAGAACAGAGAAGAAGAAGAAGAAGAAGAAGAAAGAGAAATAAAGAATAAGAGAGAATGAATTCATCTCGATTTGGCCAGAGATAAGACCAGGATTGTTAAAGGCACCCGACTAAATGATAAGGGCAGCCAAGTCGGTTGAGTTTCAAAAAGACTATTTTTCCCTTCACACATCTTAGATGATATCCTTTTCGTTTGGTATCCGAATGACACGTTCGATGGAACTAAAGGAGGGTCATTGGTTTTGTAATTACTCTCGGTGGTTCTGTCTCTGTTCCATCGGTTCTGTGTGGGTGTCTTTGGTTTTGTAATTACTCTCGGTGGTTCTGTTTCGATGGCAACTTCAGTGCTCGTGGCATCTTCTTTCCCTTTTTCTTTTGCTTTTGATATAGTCTCCCTTGAAGCCTACCTGTTTGTTTATATGTCTAAGTGCACTAAATCAGTTTCAATGGCCAATTATTTAGGAAGTTGTCTCTCAAAGGATATTAAGAAATCTAACTCTGCCAACAGAAGGAAATTAAAGGGGTTTGGTGATAGTCATGTTGGAAATAGACGGAGAGGCAAAAGAAAATGGAGATCATCTGTGGTCTTATTTTGGAAAAATGTTACAGGGCTCGTTACAACCTATAAATCTTCTACTAATCAACTGGCTGTGACATCGGAAAAGATGATCGATATTAAAACACGATGCTGGTGCTTATACAAGCTTCTGCGAGAAGATTTAAATAGAAGAATTGATGAAATATGGGTGGTATCCCTTGTTAGCATTACAGGGCTTGTTAAAATCTTTTGTATTTCGGGTCTTGTTAATAGTTTTTGCATCTCTTATCACAGGTGGCTAAATAGAAGGATTGGAAAGAGAGGCAATTATATTTTTGATATAGGTGGATTGCAGACTATCTTACTAGGCATCGAAGGTGAATATGGAGTGATGGATGAGCATGACAAGGGCACAATAGATGCGGCACAAAATGAAATGGGCATAGAGTCATCAGCTGTGGGGCATGTTGAGGGTGTTAATCAGGTTTTTTCTAATACTTTATCCTTTTACTGTTATTGGTGCACACCAACTTACAAACAATTCTTACAATTACAGTGGTTTATAAAATTTATTGCTAGCACTCTAAATTTTTTAACTTTCTCTTATCCGACGGTTTCTTATTTCTGGCAATTCATTAGTATTTTAGCTTGGAATTGCCAGGGGTTAAGGAATGAGACTACTAGACAACAGCTTAGGAAAATGATCAATATTCATGAACCTAATATTATTTTTCTATAGGAAACTAAAAATAAAAATGAATTTGTTAAAGAAACTCTAAGCAAATCAATGTTCTACAATGTTGTTTGTCAAGCCCTCATGGAATTGCTTTAGGAGGAGCTTGGTGTGGCAGGATAATTCTGTTAGACTAAATGTTACCTATCAAGATGATAACCAGATAAATTGTACTATCTGGGATGAAAGAACTAAATCAGATTGGGTTCTCACATGCATGTATGGAAGCCCCTACAAAGATATTAGGAAAGAAAACTCTTGGGAAATTGTAAATCTTATGGGGCAGAACATGATTAAGCCTTGGATACTGTTAGGATACCTAAATGTCACTCTCAATCCGGAGGAAAAGAGAGGTGGTAACCCACCTAATAGTGCTGAGATGAGAAAATTCAACACGGATTTCAATAACATAGGGCTACATGATTTAGGCTTCTTAGGTTTTCCTTTCACCTGGTCCAATCAACAGGATGGTTTTGACTTAGTGGAAAAAAGGCTGGATAGGGGGATGGCAAATGGGTCTTGGCTAATTATGTTCTATAATGCATGTGTTAAACATCTTCCACCAATAGGATCTGACCACTCTCTTATTCTTCTTATTACGGATATTCCGGTGCATAAGGGCTTTAGACCTTTCAAGTATTTTGGTTTCTATCATGATGAATTGGCTTGTAGGGAAGTAATCAATTCTGCTTGGTAGTCTAGAGTAAGTGGCTCAAATGCTTTTGTTTTAGCTAATAAACTTAACCATGTCAGGATAGATATTGGAAAATGGAATAGAAATGACTTTGGTAAGATTCAGACCAACTTAGTCTCCCTTAATAATGATCTTGTTAACCTTTTAGACATCCCAAACATTAGACTAAATGATCCTAGAATCAAGGACACAAAAACTAAAATTTGTAAACTTCAGGACTATGAAGAGGAACTTTGGAAGATAAAGGGAGCAGAGAAATTTATTCAACTAGGTGACAAAAACACCCACTTTTTCCATCAGAATGTTGTGAAAAGGCAGAGAAGAAGTAAGATAGATGGCCTTTATGATAGAAATAATAGGTGGATAGAAGGGAAAGACGAAATAGCTAACTGTCTGAATGTTCATTTTGAATCTTTGTTTTCTACTTCTGCTCCTGTTTTGAATTATGACATCATAAATCTTGTTCCGTCTTCTATATATAATGATGAGAATGCTCAACTCATGTCCTGCCCCACTGATGTTGAAATTCATGATGCAATCTTTGGTATGCAACCTAATTCTAGCCCTGGCCCGGATGGGTTTCCAGCATGTTTTTTCCAAAAAAAATGGCATGTTGTTAAAAATGATGTTATTAAAATTGTCCAATCCTTTTTTGCTAGTGGGCACATGTTAACTCAACTAAATCAGACTTTCATATCTTTAATTCCTAAAGTGCTTCACCCGGCTAATCCTGGGGATTATAGACCTATCAGTTTATGTAATGTTGTCTACAAGATTATTTCCAAGGTCATTGCCAATAGATTAAAACCTTTCCTTGATAGGCTTATTTCCCCTTTTGAGTCGGCTTTTGTTAAACAACGACTTATCTCAGACAACATTCTTGTTGCTCATGAGATAATTCATGCCATGAGGAAAAAGAAAAAGAATGATAACTTTATGGGCCTAAAAATTGATATGTCTAAGGCTTTTGATAGAGTTGAATGGGTTTTTCTAATTGCAATCCTTAAGAAAATGGGCTTCTGTGATGATTGGTGCAACCTTATTCATCAGTGCATTAGTACTAGTTCTTCTGCTATATTGAACAATGGAGTCCCAGGTAAGAGATTCAAACCAACTAGGGGGCTAAGGCAGGGAGATCCTCTATCTCCCTACCTATTTATTTTATGCATGGAATCCTTTTCTAGAACTATTGCTCATGTTGAGTCATGTGGTCTCATAACTGGTTTCAAAATCCATAAGAACTGTCCTTCTATCAGCCACCTTATCTTTGCAGATGATTGTCTGATATTTACAAGGGCTTCCATTTCTCAAAGTAACAGTCTGATGAATCTGCTTGATGACTATGGTAAGACTTCTGGGCAAATGATCAATTTCTTTAAATCAGGTATTTTTTTCACCCCTCATGTGAGTAACAGCTTTGGTAAAGAGAGAATCAACATTTTACATGTTAAGAAAATTAGACTTGATGATAAATACTTAGGGGGTCCCCTATTTACAAACAAATCTAAAATCGATGGTTTTGAAAATCTGCTTGATAAAATGGGTGGTAGAGTGAAAGGATGGAATAGCCAAACTATCTCCCCACCAGGTAGGGGTGTTATGGCAAAGGCTGTCTTAGAAACTATACCAGTTTACAGTATGTCTTCCTTTATTCTACCTAAAAAGACTATTCAGAGAGCGACTGCTATAATACGAGATTTTTGGTGGGGAAAACATGATGGGAGGAAAGGATTTTATATAAAAAATTGGAAAGGTATGTGTAAATCTAAAGAGATGGGTGGTAATGGTCTAAAAGACCTTACTCACTTTAATATGTCGCTTATTGCTAGAAATGGTTGGCGTATTTTTCATCAGCCAAACTCATTGTATTCTAGGAATATGAAAGGGAAGTACTATCCTAATACTAACCCTTTCCATGCTAGATCCTCTTGGGCTTGGAAAGGGGTATATAAGGGTCTAATGTTGATTAAAGATAACAATATCTGGGAAATTGGAAATGGCAAAAATGTATACATTTGGAAAGACAGGTGGATCCCTGACTTACAGGGTAATCCAATTACTCTCAACCAGGAAAACAGTCAATATGGGAACCTTCTTGTCTCTAATCTAATGTCTGCTACTGGATGGAATATCCAAACCCTAAATCTTTACTTTGACAAGGAAGTTATAACAAGAATCCTAAGTTTAAAACCCAACAGACAAAATGAGGATACGTTAAGATGGCTAGACAACCCACAAGGGATCTTCACTAGTAAATCTCTTTATGACATTTTAGATAAGAAACATTACCAACAAAAAGACACTTTGGCTAAGAAAATCTGGGATATGAATGTTATCCCAAGAATCAGTTTCTTTATTTGGAAAATGCAGCAAAACATCTTGCCTTTCAGTGGGCACATTTACACTTATATTCCTTATATTAACCCTGTTTGTGTGATGTGCAGGACTCATATTGAGACAGGAGAGCATTTACTAATGCAATGCAACTTTACCAAAGCCGTTTGGGCTCATTGTTCTTTAAACTTAACTGCCTCAACCTTGGATTTCACCTCTCTAGCTGACTGGTGCTCCTCTTGGTTTTCAAGGAACCATCTTCCAACACATTGGGGTGCTTGGGAGACAATAGCTGCTACCCTGTGTTGGTTCATCTGGAAAGCCAGATGTGATGTGGCTTTCCAGAAGGTGCAACCAAATCCTAAAGCCACTGCTACTCTAATTAGGAACCATCTAAACTACTCTGAGACAATTACCACAAGGACCAATAGTAATACTGAAATTAGAATAAGTAGAGATGATGAAATTTGCAATAATCTCAATGTAACCTTTTCTTATTTATCCAAATTTAATTCTCTTACAGGGCTAACAGGTGTTGCTGTGACTATCACAGGTCCCTCAGGAGACACAATTGGTAGATCAACTAGAGGAGTTAGAGCTCAAAACAAAGAGGAAGGTGATTGCATTGCGGCTCAGGATGCTCTTCAGTGGGCTGCTAGGCTAAACTGCAGAATTTTCAATCTATTAGGCGACAACAGAAACCTGAATCGAACTCTTCGTGGGGGCCAAAGAAGGACAACATGGAAGATGAATGCTATAGTTGACAATCTACTAACTGTTTTAAGTACCTTTCAAAAGGTTAACTGTAAGGATTTTCAATCCAAAAATTTCTCTGACCTGTGGCATCTGTCCTTGATTGGGAGCAATTATCAGGCTTCTCAAATCTGGGAGGCACAAAATGTCGGTATGATTGGTTCCACCTAGTTCTCTTCTTTCCTTTTATAAAAAAAAAATTAAAAAAATTAACGAAAAAATCGGAAATGTTAATCCTTTTAAACACAGTTAAAAGGATGTATAAGATCAAAAATAACATTCCAACAAAAATAAAGAATGTATAACACGTTATGAAAAATAAAGAATGTTTCGATTTTCTTCGGTAGACCCCTTCAATGGTGTTTCGTTTTTCTTCAATAGACCCCCTCAATGGCAAAGGTGTTCTAGTTTCTGGGTAGACCCCTTCAATGGTGTTTCGTTTTTCTTCGATAGACCCCCTCAGTGGCAAAGGTGTTCTAGTTTCTGGGACTATATGGTAGTTCTCCAAAAAATAAATTATTTTCATTTACCAACTAGTGTAGTCAATTCACTTTCAAGGGGGTGAAGGACCTAGAGGAAATTAAAAATAAAATTGAGAAACCCTGGAATTAGGTGACATGCAACGTAAATATCCAACTAATGTTTAGATTAGTCATCATTACAGCACTCTTATGACCTCTTTGATTTCGAACAAACAACTCTTATCCCAAAGAGAGAACAAGTTGGTGCCAAGTTTCTATCTGCAACAAAAATTCGACTCTACCTATTTACAATTGAAAATTCCATCCAATAGGTGTGGCCGCCCTCACGGATCTGAATCTCAATGGCTTTAGTGAAAAAAAGAGATGTGTATATGATACCTTCTCAACTCAACCCGTATAAGACATCTGCACAAGAATCATCCTCTAAAGGCATGTTCAGATCAGGTAACACAAAGATACTCCCCCGGACTGCTGAAGATAATTTTGTTTCTACTTCACAATATTCCAACCCATTAAATTTGCCTCTTGTTCGAAAGGTAGGAGTTGCATCAATGATTTCCCTTGCGTTCCTAAATTGGTCAGAGTAGTCTCTGGTAGATGCATCGCAGGATGCACCTGTTTCCCTGGTTGACTGAGTTTTCAAATCTAACTGCAGAATACAAAGATAATGATCAATAAAAACTACAGAATACAAAAATAATGTAGTTTCTAGTGCTACGTACATAGAGCATCTTAATATATTACATCAACAGAGTTAAGACAGCAGATAAAAAACAAGCACGTCTTAACTAGGTCTGAACTGCGACATGAGAACTCATCTCATCTCACTGAGTTCAGAATCTACATTAATCCAAGCATTTCTATATTTAAAATTTATCTTAAAAAGAATGAGAATATAATTTTATCCTCAAAGAACCTTCCAAATCCTATATTTGAGAAACTAATAAGCAACTGGAATCTAAATAACTAACAAAACACACACCAAATTCATGTGCAACACGAATATACATCAGTTGGCCTCAAGAACACTGCTGCCAGAAAAGATCTTAATCTTGTACCCTTGGATGGAGTTGTAAATACTTCAACAAACAACACTAAGAACTGTGCCTTAGTAACTAGCAAATTTGGACAGACAACAAACTCTAAGACACTTAAGTAAAAACAGGAAGGGGCTGTCGAACTAATAAAGAAAGTGGAGAGAAAGAAGTTAGCTCCTCTGAGTGATAATGTAACCACATACGACATTGCCAAGTAAAATCAGTAAAGTAGGGAGAAAGGCAGTAAAAAAACTCATCTATCAAGTAGGAGGAGATAGAAAATTGTATCACCCAAACCAGCAAGTTCAGGTGTTCAAGTCTCTACGGTTACCCTCTAGTCCCTTTCCTACAGTGGTCTAATAATTCTTAAGATTTACTTTTCCTTGATATTATCACTACAGAACATATGAGTAGTACAAATAGGATCGTTCTTAGTTAGGTGTTTGCAGGAGACGCTTGCTGGTGGGCTAACACCTCTTCTAAAGTAGACTAATCAGGCAACATTATATAAAGATTGTCCCTAAGTTTCTCTAACGCCATTTCTTTCATTAAGATAGAAACAAATGGTGTGCTTGACAATCAACAAGAAAGGCACAAAGCACAAGTGAAGTACCTTTTTCAGATTTATTTTCTCTTTCAGTAAGAAACTCTCTTTTTCTTTAAGATCTGCTACTTTCTGCAAACAATAAGAAAAGCATTCTTAGTAACTCAAATCTTTGTACTCATACATTACATCATTACTGTTACACACACGCCACAGATAAAGAGAGTATGCACTCTCAACCTATATGGGTCATAAATTGGGAGATATCAAATTTATAGAAATAGTATTTGTAGACGAATGACTTCTATTTGATCGGTTCCCATAAATCCATAGAGTTATGCAAGCAAAATTATCAAGATCAAGAAGTCCTGGAAAAAAAAAAGACTTCATTATCACTATAATTACCTGCTTCTTTCTTGACCGGTTAGAATTAGGTCCAATTGTTGCTGTTACCTGAAAGATTGAACCAATAATTAAGTTAAAATTGCAAAAGAAAGAGAAAATACATAAAGCAGTTGACACACTTAAATGGAGATATACAATCTACAGTTGTTTGCACGAATGAGTTGAGCTAAGAAGTTGTTTGCATGGTTTTGAGTGAGATACTTATGTCTTCAGACGACCCAGATGGAATGGACCAAGAGCAACCGTAACCACAAGCCAGCAAGTTGGATCTTTAAACAGGTGTGTGACACCAGACTCAGATCCTTTCTTTTTGATTATAAAGCATTTTCGATTAGAACTTTAATACTGCTCAACCATTTGACCATGACAATTAAATTTAATCTCATCAAAAAATAAAAATTAACTAAACTAACCAATTTAGCTTCATCTTTTTTTTTCTTTTCAGAAGAAAAAAGAAAACAGCATTGATGGCCTACATCCCCCCCACCCAGACAAAAATTACACGCTAGCGGATTTCATTTCTCATCTTGTCTCATTTATTAACTTTAATAGAAATTTCTTAACGTGTCATCCAATTCATCAAAAACAAATATTACTACAAAATTACAATTTGTTAATTTTAAAAGCAAAAATAAAACCCCCAGAATGACAATTATACATTCTAACATAACAAAGACAAGACATGAGTTATAAAAAAACAGAAAAGTATAATAATTTTTTTTAAAACCAATACATCGAAACCAAAGCAGGTAAACCGCTAGATTATGAGAAAAACAACTAAATATTAATCGATCGAGAAAAAACTTAGAAAAACAAAATCGATCCCAAATAAAAAGAAAAGAAACATAATGGCAAATCTTATGCGCACTATTTACCAAATTCCTCGTTTCATCGGTGGGAATGCAACTCCTATGATGCATCCAAGCCTTAGAAAACACTTTATTCCAGCTTTTGGTCCCAAATGTGTGGATCCAAGCGATTATGACTTTTCAACGAGATTCATTTTTACTCGTATCAGTAGATCAAACAAACAAAGCCCACAGATGATCCAACGGCTGTAAGAAGAACGAGAAGATAGTGAAAACCAGAAGAGGACAACTCGTTTTTAAGAAAGAAGAAAAGTCTCATAAAAAGTTGGATTTCCATTGAACTCGATTAGGGCTTCAGAGACATATTTTCGTATAATTTGAAAGGCTGAAGGGAAAAATAGAAGAAACCAGCGATAGGAACAAACAAATAACGATTCAAGAACAAAAGAAAAAAAAGAGGTTTGGAGAAGAGTAAGAAAAAGGATGACAAGCCCGACACGCTAGCCGCTATAGATTACTACCAGTACTGAAAACACCATAGTAAAACTAAATCTTGACTGAAACACGCAAATTTCAGCGGATTTCCTTTTGTTTTTCTTCCTCAAACTTGTCCTAATCCTTCATCGGGGGAAAAAGAATAATAAAAAAAAAATGAAAAATGTAGCCCAGTTTGTCTACTTATGACAACGCAAAGGCATTCAGGTGCAAAAAGGAAGGAAAAAAAAACATCATTTACCAACTCAAGCGCGTTTGAGCTGGAAACGGATCGAAAAATACAGATTTGAGAAGACAGACTTCAATGGTTTCAAAACAAGACAACTTTGACTCGTTGAGAGACTATATAATAAGAAAGACCGGCAATCAGATACGAATTATAAATCATCACCAGCTAAGGGTATTTCGATGAACATAGAAAAAAATTCGGCGCCAAAGAGATCTGAGAATTGAAATCCTGAGAGATAGAGATAGAGAGTGAGATTCAGAAAAACTGACCTTAGATCTGGAGTTGTGGTTGCTTGACCAAATGGAAGGTCGACTTGATTCTTCGTAACAATCCACAACAGAACCAACACCACTATTACCACTACCACTACCACCACTGATCGAGGATCCAGGACTCCATGAGAAAGGAGTCGTTGGACTTGCTCTAGTTAAATCGTTTTCCTTCTTAATAATTTGTCGGTTATTGTATCTCATTAGTAATAATCTAGAACGAGGTTTTCTCAATCCCCATTTAATTAAAGGAATAATCTCTGAATCGGAAGTGTTTTTAAAATTGTTAGTAGTATCAGGATTCAGTTGCAGAGATGATGCGTATGAATCCGAAGAAATCCTCATTATCAACTCAGCCACCATGGTATCATCCGTCATGGCGGATTGAATCCACTCGTCTTTTCTCATTAGATCTCTTCTTTTCTTTCTATTTTCAGAAACTGATGGTGATATTAGATTCTTATGGATTAGAGAAAGAATGAATTTTTAAGAGAGATAAAAAGAGAGAGAGAGAGAAGAGATTGAATGAAATGGTGGCAATTGGTGCAGCAGTTGGTCTTAAATAACATGGCGAGATTGGGGTATATTAAATGAGACAAGATATGATTATTTTGAAGTAAAAGTGGTCACCCCTTAACCAAATATTTTTAAAATTATAAAAATGCCCTTGTTTAATTAACACAAAAGAAACTACTTAAGCTAATTAATTGAGTTTAGATTAAAATTTTGAAAATGAAAATTTAGTAGGTTAAACCTTTAATCCGTCTTATGAGTTCGATAAGATCAAAAAAATTGGTTTTCAAAAATGTGATAGGTCAAGACGCGATCAGACGTTTGAATAAGGTGCCATTATAATTCACGGCATGGTATACGTTGAATAAGATGCTTAACCGGTTTAGCCGGCATGGTCCTTGGATGAACAAAAACCGAACATTTTTTTGGCCTAAGAAGGTATTTAAATAAAGAACATGCCGACTTTATTTTTTTGACACACAAGAGATGGCTATTGAAAAATATTAGTCAGCAAGGTCAACAAAAAAAAAACCCGCCGGTTGCTGAAAAAAATATTGGCCGGCAAGGTATTTAGAAAATACCCTTCCGGCTGTTTTTTGGCCGGCAAGGTATTCAAAAAATACCCTGTCGGCTGTTGAAATTTTTTACAGTCGACACCATGGCTGTTATGAAAATTCGGCAAGATATGCATGTTACGACCTTGCCGGCTAAAAACACAGAAATCACAATTTTCGATTTCTAACCTAATATAACAGTCAAATCACATAACACAATGATGGGTTTGAGTTTAAACATCATTTATAGTCTTCTTTTCGCCCGTAAAATCGATAATTTTTTTGGAAAATCAATGTTGAAATTTTTTATATGGTTTTGGTTGATGAAAGATGAAGAAGAAGAAGAGAAGATTAAGAGTTGGTTAGTTTTTTAATTTTAGGGTTAATAAAATTAATAAATGGGTTTATTTTTAAGATTTAATTAGTTCAAGGGTATTAAAGTAAAATCACCCTTTTTAATAATAACACATCATGTCCCCTTGAAATTGGGTATACCCCAATCAAGCCAGGTTAAATAAATGGGTAGATTTTTTAGTATTTCCAAAAGAAAATATTATTATTATTCGAGGGTGGTGATAATATATTTTGAGTGTTACTTTATTATCTATGTACCCAATTTACAAGTAACACGTGGTAATATTCCCGTCTTAGTGCAGTTCCTATGTCAATGGCCAAATACAAAAGTTTGTTCAGCCACGTGGATGGCCAAATTGAGTTTTCCACTATAGTAAAGCATAGGGCGTTAGAGCAATAGACGCACGACAGGAGAACAGATTCGGGCGGCAGGAGCACAGACTCTGGCGTTTGTAGGGATAACGCGGGCGTCAGAACAGCTGACGCGGGCGTTAGGCATGAAAACGCCGCGTTGGAAAGGCAAACTCCAATGTTCGACCCTCCAACATTCAGATTTGCAGCGTTCCAATTTTTTCAAAAACTATAAATTCGCCTACATTTCTTTCATTTCATTCACACCTCTTCCATTTCTTTCTTCTAAAACTCTTATAAATCAAAAATTTCTCAAAATGAAGAGTATTAGGAAGAAAAGAGATCGAAAAAATGAATCGAAACCGTTGCCTCCCACAGGTGTAGATTCTTCTCAAATCGAGAAGAAGAGTTTGCTAACCAAAGAATAGTTGTTGATCCATCATTAGTCCCAAGTCATGTGTCGGGGCATCATGAACAATCTGAGGAATTTTATGTCACGAGGGGTGGATTTTCAGAATTAAATGATGTTTATACTGGTCTACCGCCTGCAGTCCGAGAAAGGGTTGACAGATATCCTTGGCATGCGCTTTATAGATTAAAGCTTAGTAACTATAACAAAAAAATTCCAAAAACAGTGATAGAAAGGTGGTGGAGTACGACGCACACATTCCATTTTACTGATTTCAAAATTGGTAAGTTTTTTTAACTTAAATTAAATTAAATTTTAACCAAATAATTAATCATAGTTTATATTATACTTGTAATATGAATTACTCCCCTTGATTTGTATTTTATTGTTGGGATTCCAAGTGGAGTGGGAGACCCTCCACCATTCAACAGAGAGGACTGGGGTTTAAATAGTAGATGGAAGATTTTTTGTCCCTCGTTTTTGGAATCAGCAATGCGTGAAGATTATAAAGAATTGAAAGGAAATGGGATTAGATGTGCAGCGTTGAAGATGTTCCTAACCCAACCCAGAAATCCAGCACATGCAGATGACTATCCTGAACTCGAAAGGATGTTTATCTTATGGGTACTGGGTCAGGCATTCTTTCCAAATTCAACTTCTGTTGCTCATGTTGGTTGGTTTGAAGCGTTAGAAGATCTCGAAAAAGCACCACATTATGACTGAGGATCTTCAATTTTAGGAGAATTGTATTGTGCGCTGGATAGAGCGTCCCTGGGCGATGGAAACTTCGAGGGTTTCTGGAGCATCATCGAGGTAAATATCAAAATAATTATTTTTAAATTTATTATTATTACTAATGTAGATTATTTAGTCAAAATTCTAAAATTATGAAGTAATTTACAGTATTGGTGGTATACCTACTTCCGTGTTGGTAAACCAATCTTAAAAGATGGGACACTGAGATTTCCAATGTTGGACATGTATATGAATAACAACATAGAGAAGCACATTGGCAGCGACGTCTTTGGTCCCAGTTTTGTTCAAAGGTTACAACAGATGACTCGGAGCCACAACAATGTAGTTGTTCGCCCATACATTGATTTACCTCAGTATCATGGTGATGTTGGAGTATGTATTCTTGATTATTATATGCATAGAGTTGTTTTTTACAGTCCGGAATCACAAAGAGGGGTTTGGTATATGGGAGAAAGAGTGCAGTACCAAATACAAGGTATATTTGCAATTGCAACTAACCCGCCACCACAGATGCAAACCTCTGCATCAGATTTTGATCGGCTGAGAAGAACCAATTGGTAGAGGTATGAACTAAACACACAGAGGGATATTGATGAAATGCAGTATGTCAACTGGTACACGTCAATTATGAAACCAGTAATTGGGACACAGAACATGCACATCTATGGGGTAGATGTCCCAGGGTTATCAAACATGTCCCATGATCCAAGTATCATACCTAGCCAACCACCTCCACAAGAGCCAAGCTTTATTACTTATCCGAGGACGAGTGCAAGTTCTTCATCATCTTCATTCAATATGCCCGAAATTCAATGGGAGCTACAAAGTATTACTTCACAAGGTGAGCCAACCACGATCCCCATTGTTTCCCAAGGTATGGACCGTGATTATCCTTACAACAATGTGATTTCAACTGAGCTAGAGTTGGGGAAACAATTGAACGATTTGTATTGGCTGAATGGACGAAAAGATGCGACGCACTTGGAAGAAGTACGAAGATGGCAGACAAACTCAATGTTTGGATTTAGTCCGCATATAAATGATGATGGGCGGCAGTCACAGTCTTCCGGTTCCAACAGGAGCAACAGCTCATCGTGGCACGAAGGTTTAGAAGAACCCAACAGATCATGGCGAGATAGTGAAGAAACATAGGTGCGAGAAACACCGCAAACACAACACAATACTGCACCACAACTTGTGCCTGTATCTCAACCTCAAGCATTTCGGGTTGAACCTAGGAGAATTTCATCATCATTTTCGCCCTACAACTAAAATGAATGCCACAGACCAACACCACCACAACAACAAACCTCGTATATGATTGGAGGACCGGATACACGTAGTGCTTTCCAATCGCCTTATTTTGTTCAGCCAGGTCAGCTAGGTCTATCCGGTCTATCTCCAGGTATATCAATGACCGGAAATTTATATAATATGTTGGCAGCTGGGGATTTCCCATCTCTATCCCCGGGTCTTTCCCCATGACTTACTGAATTATTTCCTCCAGTAAATAACAATAAGGGAGCTAGAGATGAGCGACGTTAGAGAGATTATTGTAATTTTGTTTTAGTTTTAAAAGTTTGTGGTTATAAAAGTACGACAGTCTTAATTAAATAAAATTACCACATTTTACATTGCCACATTTTTCACTAGTGAGAAGAAATACTGGGTGGAACAACAACTACAAATAAGGGGTTGAATAATTTCAACCCCTTAAGGATTTTGAAACATTTTTCGAAAGGAAAAGCCACATTTTTCCATCTTCTCCATTCAGCCAAAGATCTTTTTACCATATCAACATCAGTTTCACCTCTTCGTCGATATCGATTTACTTGTATGGTTAAAGCTACAAACTCACTTACTTCTTTCTTAATTATATCAAAACGATTTTCTATGTCGCATATAGAACGACGACTCGAATTACGAGTGTCACTGCAGAATCCATCGTGAATAACCGCCTAAAAATTCACCCATGGGTAGTTTGTCGAAGCAAGCTGAGTAGATAAAAAAACATAGTTTTTGCAAATAGATTCATCTTCTTCTTTAGCATACGGAACTCGCTGAACTAACCGGGGTCGAGACATGTTCACTCAATAATTGAGACAAAGTGAAGAATGTGTGAATTTAGAGTTGAATGTGTGAATCTAGAATGTGTGTATTTATAGATTTTAAAAAATATAGCCGTTAAATGAGATCTTTTCGCGGCCGTTCAGATTAAGTCGTTGGCGCTATTGATGATGACGCTGGCGCTATTAGTCCTGACGCGCGCTAGGTATGTGAACACTGGCGTTATTGCTTCTGACGCCAGCGTTTTTAGGAATGACGCGAGTTATTACACCAAACACGCGCCGGGAGTTCGAACGCAGTGTTCAAACAATCAAATTTGTTCATTTGAACATTTATTTTTCAAGTTTTTTCGTTCCATAGTGGGAGCAAAATGAACAAACTCCAAGTTTGTTCATCCCATAGGAATTGCTCTTATAAATTCCAGACGACGAGTGGTGAATCTTTTTTTTTTAAGAGCATTTCCTATGGGAATGAACAAACCCATGAGTTTGTTGAGCTAGGTGGATGGCCAAACTAGGTTTTTCACTATGGTAAAGAACTGAACGTTAGAGCAGTAGGCGCACGGTACAGGTAAGAACGCGAGAGTCTGTGGTCTGAATGCTGGCGTCAAAAGGAAAAACGTGCGCGTCATAGGGACAAACGCGGCGTCAGAATGTCTATCGCCGATGTTTGTCCTTCTAACGCCAACGGGTACTTTTTAAAATTTCGCAATTCAAGCAGTAGCTCTATAAATTACCGATATCTTCAAACAATTCACCCTCACCAAAATTCACTTGAATTTTCTCTTCTAAAATGGATGAAAAGGCGATCACACTTTTTTGCGATGCAAAACTTGAAGCTGTTGTTTCTAAGATATGTGGGAGTTTTAAAAATATTGAAAATTGTAAAAGGGGAAGTGCAAGTTTTAAAATTTGCTCCAAGAAAAAGTTTCGTTAAAAGGCAAATAAGAGCTCCAGTTTTGAAAGTTAACAACAAAAAATTCAAAAACAAATGTGAAACTGTCAAAGAGCGCGTTGAATGAAAAATACGTCAAATGAAGATAAACAGGAGGCCAAAACTTGTACTTGATTTTTATTGAAGTTTTTATTATTGTCTAAAGTTTATATCTTGTAAAAGAATTTGCAGTAATATCAATGAATGAAAATGTTTATATTTTAAAATAGATCTCCACTTCAGATTAAGTGAAATTTATTATAATTTAAACTTGCAAATAACATCAATCTACATTTTAATAAACCACAACAAAAAATCAAACTTCATCAAATCCAGCGACATTCTCTCTGTAGAGTTCATAGTATTCAAAATGCTTAAACTCTCTTCCGCTTTCTTCAGTAAACTTGGTCAGAGCGATGGTTTTCTGTAAAACATAGGAAAAAAAATTAGATATTTATAATGCAGTTCATCAGTGAGGAAAAAGGGAAGATACTCATCAGTTCTTCGTTGGATAATCCAAAATAGCTACGGTGAACCATCAATAAAACTTCCGTATAATGTTTGATTTCATTAGTGATGAATGCAATTCTTAGTTCTAGGCTCTTAGTGTTTCTTATGCTTGTGTTCCGCGATGCTACAAAATGTCCCAATATTCTTTCCCATAAATGGTCATTATTCATTGGTCTCCTCAAACGATGTATCCAACATCGAACAAGAGTAACATCTTCTTCCATTCTAAAGACCGGAAGCGGCATTCGAGTGTAGTAACGATGTGCTTGAGATGGACCATATTTTAGAATTCTAAAACACGCTTCGTAACGAAAAGGTTTGTGATCGCAGTTGTATGCGTCAAACATAATTCCACTTTCTTACTTAACTAAAATAAATGTAGTAGTGATAAGAAAGAGTTCGTATCCACAGAGAGGCTTTCGTTGTTAATATGTTTCGGTTTCCTAAAAGTAACAAGGGGGATTTTTCTGATTTTTAAAACTAAAATAAATATAAAAGCAAATAAATAAATAAATCAAGTAGAAAAGATATTGGTTAAGGATTCATCTTCATTCACAAACATGCTTTTTAACAATAAGTAGAATTGATATTTAATCTCTATTTATCAATGGCCCTAGAATACCTTGATCGCAAGAATATCCCGCTAATTTCCTCTTGTCATCAACAATCACATTAAAAGATGCGAATATGAATTCTATCTAAGAGAACAACCTAACGTGTAAAAGCACTAATCAAGTTTAATTCCCTAGATGCATTAAGTTCTATGAAATCAAAATAATCAAAGCAATCGAACGTGTAAAAGCACTAATCCTATTTAACAAAGGTTATGGTTCACATATGGTTACTAGGATATATCACTACAAGCAATAACCATATTTGTGCTACTTGCAACCAGGAATTATCACTTTTGCGTATAATAACCCTAATCTAGCAAAAGATATGCATGTGAGTTCTACCAATTTGCAACTTGACAAAACTAACATTCAATCATGCAACAATATTAATGGTGAATCATAAACGATAATATGAGACAAAACTAATTTATTGAACAAGAAACATGTTATGTGAAATCAAATCAATCCATCACCAATAATAAAATTAGCTCATGCTCATGGAGTTCATAACAAGGATAAAGAGAAAGGTTTCCATATCTAAACCCTAAGCACCCAAGTAGAAGATGAGATATGATCCCCAAGAAAGGTTCCTTATATACTTCTCTTGGGATAGAAAACCAAAAGCCCATCTCTGCTTGGGTCAAACCCATCAAAACCCGCAGGTCAAACTTGGTCAACACACCAGGACAGTCAGAGGATGCTGAGTTAGAACGTTGAATCGTTGAGACAACTCGTTGGTACAGAAATCCGGCCGAGTTATGTCTGTATCTTGCTGATTCCACGCCAAATTCCGTCTTTTCTTTATAGATCCCCTGCACAAGTCCTAACATACATCTATACTCGAACATGGACTTCTCAAGCTCTCTCTCTGCATCTCCAGGATCTACTGCACCATTCCCCATTGCCACTGCCATCTCTTCTCTTACCAACAGTTCAGCTGCATCTTACCTCAGTTATCCTGTGACATTAGTTAAGACGCAACTTCGATCTACTGCTCCTGTAGCTTCCTGTAGTTCCATCTCCCATTGACTGCAACATCAATAACCACAACCAACTGATGCTCATCACATGCCTTCAATTCCACCATTTCCTTCTACTTCAAACACCTTGACCTAGCCACGGCAACTGCATCACTCAACCAATTGCAGCTGCACCAAGTCAGAAACCAAGATTGCCATCCTGCAACTCTCTTAACTGCAGTTGTAATAACTTAGCCATCATCAACTGCTTTCAATCTCAGTAATCTCCAGCTATAGCACAACCAATCCATCGCCAATTCACACAAGTACCAGCTCCATTCAATTCTGAATCACTCAATTTATAGTTTCATTGCAACTGCCACCCCTGCAATGCATCACAACAAAACCATTTTCATTATAGACACCTTTTCCCAGGAAATTCAGCCCATCATAATCACCACGGACCCATTTAATCCCTTGTTCTCTGTTGGCTTATAACTGCAGCAATTCCAACTCCAATTTCTCAAAATAACAGCCAAAGCTTCTCTGCAAAATCAATTCCTTCATCTGAGCTACAACCCTTGTAATCTCAGTACCACCAGTGGGTGCATCTCAACCAGTTGAACCCGCACTTCATAACACGATCCAAACCTATAGCTTCAAATCAAGAATGAACTCATAATCTCCACAGTTCCATTGCAACCACAACTACTCCATCATCTACAATCCTGCTATTTCCAAACCCTTGAATTATTCTCTCATTGCCAGTACCAGCTACTCAGTTGCAATACCCATTAGTTATTTCCCTGTAATTCAATGTCACCACCTCCTGAAACAGAAGCAGCTAAACTTTATTACACTTCACACACAGGCCTAAGACTAACAAGGATTCAAGCCTTCAAAACCCCTAAATTTCAACCATTGCTTCATCTCCATGAATCTCAGTTACAACCCAATCCTGTTCATTTTCACAAATTGAACCCACCATTGGTGATAATCCAGCAAACTCCATTAATTCCACTGATTTCGATCAACAACTTCAGATTCAACAGTATCCAATCATCATCATCTTCAATTGATTCTTTTGCAGAAACCCATTCACATTATCACAGCCACCAAAACCATTTTCTCTTCTCTGATTCAAACCCATAATCATCTCAGATATCTCTATTAACAGCAAACCATAACCGCTTCTGAAATTATCAAATTCTCTCCAGTTAATCCTCAATTTCTTCTTTTCAGTCTTAGCAAACCCTTATCTCGATCTTCTCCAAAAAACGCATATCAATTTCATACTCAATCTGAATTTCCTCCATGGTTGCGCATCCTTTTGTCTGTCTTTCTCTCTATTTGATTAAATTCAGGGGAATGGTAATGATTGAGAAATAAAACCCTTCTCTGAATTCTTGAGTTTTGGTAATAACTGAAATTGCTAAATGCACCCAGCTTCCATATGTTCTAGGCCACCCAGTTATCTTTGGCATGTCAGTCCTTGGGAACCGACAAGCTTAACCGTTGATTTTTCTCGTAACCTTCTCATACGGCATCAGAATGACATCGTTCTTTCGTGCTCTTCAACATGATGAGGAGGAATCCAAGATTTGGGCGAGTTCCACTTCTTTTTTCTCCAGTGACTCCAAAACACCTAATACACTCAAAATCAAATATAAGAGACATAATTCACAAGGATAATAGCAAAGAAAGCATAAATACTAGATATAAAATTAGGTTTTTATCACACCTATCAAATTACCCCACACTTAGACTTTGCTAGCCCTCGAGCAAATCAAACAAAATAATAATACAACAACTCCTTCTCGTCGAGATTACGGTCACTTTTAACATAAATAACAAGCCTTTGAACCCCTAGGTGTCCCTAGTGGACGAGTTTTAGTCTCGTGAAGGTTTACAAGAGGTATACCTACAAAACCTATTTTTCCAACTCCAGCTACCTGTGACAAATCTATGAACGAATCCAAAATGGCTATTGGAGGAGGTACCCTGATGCAAATTCAGTTCATATATAAATAAATAAAGCTTTTCTTAGAAAGTCGAACAAACCACAATACTCGGAATCTGACTAAACACAATCACAATGAAAAGATTAAGAATATGGATATAGAGATAGATGTTTGCGAATGTTAACAAGTGATCGATGTTTCCCATATCTGTCTGAAGGTCACCGCCAAGATGAACCTATGCAACCTATTGGATTGAGCTACTGGTCTGAATTCTAGTGTCAACACACTGGCATATACAAGGGAACCAGTGGTCAACAATCTTATTTCTACATCAACTCAACCGGCATATACAAGGGAACCAGGAGTGACTTTATTCAACAAATATAATATTTTGTTTTTCACTTTTTTTTTAGACATCATGATTAGATCTTTTGGATCCAAACGCATGCTTCTTGTCAGAAAGTATGTGATAGTTGCCTTGGATCCTGCATTCTACGCTTGTTTAGGCGACGGAGACAGGGACAACGTTTCACACATACTTGCTATCCAAGTGTCATTTTTATTCCGTTTGGTCTAATTGATCGGTCTCTTTTTCTTTTCTTTTTTCTTTTAGCAACTCAATCACTCTATTTCATCCTAGCAGTAATAACAATTCGATGTTTAGTGACCCACCAAATCACTTAGATAACAATAGATAAAAATAGAAAAATAAAAATAGAACGTGATATGGTGATATTCCGAGATATGGTAACAACTATCAAATTATTTCTAACACTTGAATAATTCTGTCTCTTTTAGTTAATGGGTTCCTCAACTCCTCCAGCCAAGATGGTTCCATCCATTTAGATTGATAGTGTCATCCTAAAGGCACACGTTTCTATGTTTCGGGGTTCATAAAGCAATTTTTTTTTTCTTTTTTTCTAGTTGTTTTTTTTTTTTTTTTTTTTTTTTATATATATGAACACAAGGGAAAACTAACAAGGCTAAAAACTCTATATGAGAACACTCCCCCACACTTAAACTTTACATTGTCCTCAATGTAAATTGAATCGTCCAAAGAAAGTCAAGGTGGGAAATCCATAACATGATATATATACAAAATATGAAAATAAAATGAATAATAAAAACTCAGTACTCCAACTCATAGCTATTTCGGAACAATAGAGGATAAACACTAAACAAGCTATTTAGTTGGCATCTAATCCCAACTCAGCCAATATATACACCTTATCGTTAAGAAAAAATTCCATATACTTAGAAAGGCTAGTATTTATTCTAAATTATTCAAAAATCTCTAAAAGTTGGAGTTTTGATATGCAAATATCCAAAAATAAGAAAATAAAAATAAAAGACTTAAAAAAAATAAAAAGATAGAGATAGATACACAAAACCGGTGGGTTGCCTCCCATTTAGCGCTTGGTTTAAAGTCGTCAGCCCGAATTGCAAGAAGAATTCCCCATACACCAATAATCTGAAAAGTTGGGGATCCTTCCATGTAACCTGTTTTGCAAATATTAGCTTCACAAAAATATTATTACAAGAAAATAGAATTGAAGCTATCGCCCCATAGAAGTTTCCCCCACACTTATTTTTTTCTACACTTGGAAGTGTATAAAGAAAATAAAAATCAGGGACTTCTATGGTTCCTTCTTTGCAAACATTCATAGTATGAGAATCAAAAGTTTCTAATGGTGGATATCGAGAAACATAGTTATTTAAAAATATTCTTGAAGCACATATATTCAAGCCAATAAGAGGTAAAGGAGAAGGATAAATAGACAAAGGATTAGCCAAACCTTGTAACTCTTGTATTATAGTATCCTCTTCATCCTTAGAAACTTCAAGTGAATTACTTACCTCTTGCACATCGTGGTCCTCTATTGAAACTTGCAACAATTCTTCATTCGTTTCTGCCTTAACCAAAGTCTCGACATCAGCATCTTCGTTATAATCTTTTGCATGCTCAATTGGGTCTTCCACAATATTGGTCAAATCGGTTTCATTCTCAACATTCTCCTCTTCGTTATAAGGCACATGCTCTACTGCAGATCCAAATTTCACTTTGAGGAACATTTTTAGAACACTCAAAAATGCATCATCCTCAAGCTCCACCCTTTGAATAGGCTCTTGATCATTATTAATATCAATGCTTGAGTTATCTACATAAGTGTCATCATAGTCCTCTTCGTCTTCATCTTGATCCCAAAAAGATTCCATTGTACACTCCTCGTTGTTGCCACCATGAGTTGTTTCAAGCAATGTATCATAATCACCGTCACTTTCATAGTTAACATAAGGTTCTACGTCGCTGAATTTAGTGTTGCTAAACTCTAACTCATCTTTTTGAATAGGCGAATGATCATTATTAAGATCAAGAGTTGAGTTAGCTACACAATTATCAACACAAGTGCCCAAGGATTGGCCTTTTTCAACATTAGCATCAATCAAATATTCATCACAAACCATAGGCACATTAGAATAATCATTGCTTTGAAAACAAAGTTCTTCTTCATACCTTTCTTCTTTGTATTGATCAATATCTATTTGTAAGTTAGCAATAACTTCACGAAGTTCTTGGAGTTGCTCGTTTGTAGCCTCTTTATCTTTTTGAAACTCTTGCCGTACAAAGTTGGAAAAGTTGTCTAACAAGTTAGAGACTTGTTGTTCACGAGCATAAGAATCCTCCAATCCTTGTGGTTGTTCACTCACGTACCCTCCATAAGGATGTCGAGGAAAACCATAAGGTTCCATGGAATATTGGTCATAACCAATGAAATGGTTTTGATTATACCCCTGGAAATGGTAGTTGTCATATTATTGAGGTTGTTGCAAACCGCATCCATTGTTCCAATATACTCCATCCATGAGAAATAAGCACCTGAAACACGATTCTCAAAACAAGGTTAAAAACCAGAAAAGAAAAAAAAAACAAGTGACAACCGCTGCCTCCCCGGCAACGGCGCCAAAATTTGATCGCAGTTGTATGCGTCAAAAATAATTCCACTTTCTTACTTAACTAAAATAAATGTAGTAGTGATAAGAAAGAGTTCGTATCCACATAGAGGCTTTCGTTGTCAATATGTTTCGGTTTCCTAAAAGTAACAAGGGGGATTTTTCTGATTTTTAAAACTAAAACAAATATAAAAGCAAATAAACAAATAAATCAAGTAGAAAAGATATTGGTTAAGGATTCATCTTCATTCACAAACATGCTTTTTAACAATAAGTAGAATTGATATTTAATCTATATTTATCAATGTCCCTAGAATACCTTGATCGCAAGAATATCCCGCTAATTTCCTCTTGTCATCAACAATCACATTAAAAGATGCGAATATGAATTCTATCTAAGAGAACAACCTAACGTGTAAAAGCACTAATCAAGTTTAATTCCCTAAATGCATTAAGTTCTATGAAATCAGGCCAATCAAAGCAATCGAACGTGTAAAAGCACTAATCCGATTTAACAAAGGTTATGGTTCACATATGGTTACTAGGATGTATCACTACAAGCAATAACCATATTTGTGTTACTTGCAATCAGGAATTATCACTTTTGCGTATAATAACCCTAATCTAGCAAAAGATATGCATGCGTGTTCTACCAATTTGCAACTTCACAAAACTAACATTCAATCATGCAACAATATTAATGGTGAATCATAAACGATAATATGAGACAAAACTAATTTATTGAACAAGAAACATGTTATGTGAAATCAAATCAATCCATCACCAATAATAAAATTAGCTCATGCTCATGGAGTTCATAACAAGGATAAAGAGAAAGGTTTCCATATCTAAACCCTAAGCACCCAAGTAGAAGATGAGATATGATCCCCAAGAAAGGTTCCTTATATACTTCTCTTGGGATAAAATACCAAAAGCCCATCTCTGCTTGGGTCAAACCCATCAAAACCCGCAGGTCAAACTTGGTCAACACACCAGGACAGTCAGAGGATGCTGAGTTAGAACGTTGAATCGTTGAGACAACTCGTTGGTACAGAAATCCGGCCGAGTTATGTCTGTATCTTCCTGATTCCACGCCAAATTCCGTCTTTTCTTTATAGCTCCCCTGCACAAGTCCTAACATACATCTATACTCGAACATGGACTTCTCAAGCTCTCTCTGCATCTCCAGGCTCTACTGCACCATTCCCCATTACCACTGCCATCTCTTCTCTTACCAACAGTTCAGATGCATCTTACCTCAGTTCTCTTGTGATATTAGTTAAGCCGCAACTTCGATCTACTGCTTCTGTAGCTTCCTGTAGTTCCATCTCCCATTGACTGCAACATCAATAACCACAACCAACTGATGCTCATCACATGCCTTCAATTCCACCATTTCCTGCTACTTCAAACACCTTGACCTAGCCACGGCAACTGCATCACTCAACCAATTGCAGCTGCACCAAGCTGGTGAACCAGTACTGCCATCCTGCAACTCTCTTAACTGCAGTTGTAATAACTTAGCCATCATCAACTGCTTTCAATCTCAGTAATCTCCAGCTATAGCACAACCAATCCATCGCCAATTCACACAAGTACCAGCTCCATTCAAATCTGAATCACTCAATTTACAGTTTCACTAGCAACTGCCACCCCTGCAATGTATCACAACAAAACCATTTGCATTATAGACACCTTTTCCCAGGCAATTCAGCCCATCATAAGCACCACAGACCCATTTAATCCCTTGTTCTCTCTTGGCTTATAACTGCAGCAATTCCAACTCTAACTTCTCAAAATAACAACCAAAGCTTCTCTGCAAAATCAATTCCTTCATCTGAGCTGCAACCCTTGTAATCTCAGTACCACTAATGGGTGCATCTCAACCAGTTGAACCCGCACTTCATAACACGATCCAAACCTGTAGCTTCAACTCAAGAATGAACTCATAATCTCCAAAGTTCCATTGCAACCACAACTACTCCATCATCTACAATCCTGCTATTTCCAAACCCTTGAATTATTCTCTCATTTCCAGTACCAGCTTCTCAGTTGCAATACCCTTTCAATTCTTTCCCTATAATTCAATGTCACCACCTCCTGAAACAGAAGCAGCTCAACTTCATTACACTACACACACAGGCCTAAGACCAACAAGGATTCAAGCCTTCAAAACCCCTGAATTTCAACCATTGCTTCATCTCCATGAATCTCAGTTACAACCCAATCATGTTCATTTTCACAAATTGAACCCACCATTGGTGATAATCCATCAAATTCCACTGATTTCGATCAACATCTTTAGATTCAACAGCAGCCAATCATCACCATCTTCAATTGATTCTTTTGCAGAAACCCATTAACATTATCACAGCCACCAAACCCATTTTATCTTCCCTGATTCAAACCCATAATCATCTTAGATCTCTCTATTAACAGCAAACCATAAACGCTTATGAAATTATCAAATTCTCTCCAGTTAATCCTCAATTTCTTATTTTCAGTCTTAGCAAACCCTTATCTCGATCTTCTCCAAAAAACGCATATCAATTTCATACTCAATCTGAATTTCCTCCATGGTTGCGCCTCCTTTTGTCTGTCTTTCTCTCTATTTGATTAAATTCAGGGGAATGGTAATGATTGAGAAATAAAACCCTTCTCTGAATTCTTGAGTTTTGGTAATAACTGAAATTTTTAAATGCACCCAGCTTCCATATGTTGTAGGCCACCCAGTTATCTTTAGCCTGTCAGTCCTTGGGAACCGACAAGCTTAACCGTTGATTTTGCTTGTAACCTTCTCATACGGCGTCAGAATGACATCGTTCTTTCGTGCTCTTCAACATGATGAGTAGGAATCCAAGATTTGGGAGAGTTCCACTTCTTTTTTCTCCAGTGACTCCAAAACACCTAACATACTCAAAATCAAATATAAGAGACATAATTCACAAGGATAATAACAAAGAAAGCATAAATACTAGATATAAAATTAGGTGTTTATCACACCTATCAGTTTTCCCTGAGCTTCCTCCCAATTATCAAGAGCTGTTTGGATGACTTCATCTTCAGTTACACTGATTAACTTTTCTCGATTAATTTCCATTACCAGAGCAACAAATTCCTGGACTGTAAGCCTAATAGATTGAAAACGAGCACGTAATCGACGAGCATCTTGGTTTCCTGGGTTTCCCGTCAGTGAGATGAACATTGAGAAAACGTTCTCCCAAAAATAAGTGTCTTGATGAAAGCCCATGCCAGTTATTACCCTATGAAAAAAATATGCTTTGCATATAGTTATATCCTCTTCTTCAGTAAATTTGGGACCACGATTTCTAACAGACATTTCTATAGAGCGGGAGAGATTAAGAGCTTTAGAAAAGAAGAAGAAGAAGAAGGAGATATGATTATGGAGATGGGAGGAAAGAAATTTATAGGTCGAGAAACAAAATTTAGCCGTTGGAACTTAGACGTTGGAGTTTGAAGTAACAACGCCCGCGACATTACTTTGGGTGCCCATTTGAATTACCATAAAATTTGGTGTTTGGAGTAAAACCACGCGACTTTACTAGAACCGCATGTTTGAATTACCAACGCCTATTTTCTTGTTATAAATACGACACACTAGGGGTGACTCTCAACCAAACCAACGGATTTCTTTCTCAAAATCCACCATGTCTAAAGGCAAAGCGAACAAATATTTTTTTTTCGAAGCAAAAGAGGTTTGTCCATTATGTTTCATGGATAACCACAGTCTTATGCAATGCCCCTGGATGTATTCAAATTGTTCGCATAAAGGTTGTTCACGCATCAGAATAGTGATTGAATCACAACTAGAAAAACTCCGGTATTTGCAATGTCAATATCCCAACTGTTTAGAGGAACCACATATGTTGGATGATGCTATGAAGATTAAAAAATAAGAAGAAGAAAAGATTGCAACACCCTACAAAAACTTCAAATTTAAAGCCAAATTGAAGAATGAGCTATTACACTGCAAGCATTGGGGATATGGAGATCACGAATACAAACATTATCCACAGAGAATCAGTGCATGCTCAAAGCCCGGTTGCAAGACTTTTATGCATTTGCGGACATCATCTAAAGAAGACACATATTAAAGGCATTTATGGGAATGTTGTTAGAGTACTGCTCGGTCAAAATCGCATGTGTTTCCAAGCATGTTTGTCAATCTTAGTGATCAAAACTATATAGTCTTGATTTCTAGTCTACTATAGCTAAGGTCTCGGACTAGGATAGAAAGTGTAGTTGATCTCAAGAACTCCATGGCGATCATCATACAAGACGAAGGACTACTCAAGGAACCAGTGGATCTTCATCGACTAAAAAGTATGTGGAGACTTAAACTTATCTATCACTCAAAAGTATATCTACTCTATCTCCTATCTTGAGACAAAAGTCGTTTTACTATATAGACTAAGAATATGCACATGTGACATTTTGAGCTGAGTATATCTCGCTTTTCTATTTTTCGAAATGGATGTTGGTAAAGCTTTCGCTTTAGCCAAGTTCATCTTTGCCTAGTGACGAAAGTCATGTTATGTTTCAATCACTTTGGAAATTGCTTTGCGAAAACTAGTTCATGAATAACAACTATATGATGTCCTCTCAGAATGTTTCAATTATTAAAATGAGAGTTTAGACTATATAACCATTGTGGGATATAAACATTGTTGTGGAAACACATATATGTATAAGTCCTTAACACTTGAACCAAAGTTTGCGAACTTTGTTGATCAAGTGGAACCGGAACGTGAGCAGCAACTCAGTCCGCGAACCCAATCCGCGAACTGGCATAAGTTCTTGAACCCGAGAATATCTGCCGAAGTTGAAGATCAAGAGCAGTCCGCGAACTGACGGAAGTTCTCATCCCGAGAAATTCTGCTGGAGTTTATTAACTTCAACCGGTTAGCTTGAGTCCGCGGACTCAAGAGGTTATGTCTGAAAATGTTGTTCGTGAACTTATCTTAAATTACTAAGGAATGCTTTTGTAAACAATGGCTTTATAGTTCATGAAATGATTCGAGCGAATCACATCATTTTTTATTCAATTGTCTCTTGTAGTACTTGAGATCTCATAGCAATTGAACAACTCTCTAACTAGTTCATTTGAATCATTTGGACTAGTTATGGTGAAGAAGAATATGGTTGATATGAAAGTTATCATTTGGATAACCATTTGGTTGACTAATATTGAACAAACCATTGTACACGTTTGGGTACGGTTACACGAACTCAAAACGTTAAGTACATGTGTGTATGACAAGCTAAGTTTTTTATCTAACGGTTGATAGATATTAGCTTGTATCTAATCAGGTTTTCATCTAACGGTGAATATTGAATGCTTTGTTAGCAAGCTAACATTGATTGCAAACCCCGATTTGAAAGACTATATAAGGAGAACTCTAGACATTGGAAAAACTAATCCCCACACACCTTTCTTGTGTGATACTAGTTTTCTCTAAGCTATAGTCGATCTCCATTAACCCTTGAGTTTTCTCTCTAAATTCGGGTTTACGACTTAAAGACTTCATTGGGATTGTAAAGCCAGACCGATATTACTTTTCTTGTAGTTATGTGATCTGATCTTGCTATTTCTATCGTACGAGTACAATTGTAATAATTGGCTTGAGATTTTTATCTCCGATAGGCAAGATAAAAGTAGTCACAAACATCTTCGTCTCATTGTTCGTGATTCCTCAATAATCTTCTTCGCTGCGTCAATTAAGTTTATTATGAGGTGATTGATGGAACTGAGTTGTTCTTCGGGAATATAAGTCTGGTTTTATCGATTGGTTCCCGTTCACCTTGATTTATCAAAAGACAGAACAAAACTCATAGGTTTATTCGTGGGAGACGAATTTATCTATTACCTGTAGACTTTTCTGTGTGAGACAGATTTGTTTGCGAAAGTATTCGACTTTGGGTCGTAGCAACTCTTGGTTGTGGGTGAGATCAACTAAGGGAATCAAGTGCGCAATATCCTGCTGGGATCAGAGGCGTAGGAGCAAAACTGTACCTTGGATAAGTGTGAGATTAGTTGGGGTTCAACTATAGTCCAGACCGAAGTTAATTTTGAGTAGGCTAATGTCTGTAGCGGCTTAATACAGTGTACGTTTAATCTGGACTAGGTCTCGGGGTTTTTCTGCATTTGCGGTTTCCTCGTTCACAAAATTCTGGTGCCTGTGTTATTTCTTTTCCGCATTATATTTTTATATAATTAAAATAATACAGGTTGTGCGTTGTTCAATCGATTAGAATATCTGACCTTATTGGTTGTTGATTTAAATCGATTGACACTTGGATATTGGTCTTTGGTACCATCCAAGTTATCACTCTTTGATTAGACTCACGAATCTTATTTGCTTGAGTAAATCAAATCGAGGGATTGAGATAATAACTCCTTGAGATATTTTCTATTGATTGAGTCTTGTTGATTCTCTAGAAAATAACCCGGAGTTGTCCATACAGATTTCTAATCGAAATATTGGGTGAGGTTGTTAGACCCCCGCATTTTCAATTGGTATCAGAGCAGGCAAACACGTTAAAGACCTTACAAGTCTGTATTTGTAGCGATCTGACTCTATGGACAAGAGTAGTATCTCTGATAAAAGCATCACCAGAAATAAGGAATCTGTCATATCAAAGTCTATTAAAGAAAAAGATTCTACAATCTCAAGAATAGACGAACACTGTGTTAAAATCAGACAGGAAGATATTGACATGCACCATTCCGATTGCCCTTCAAAAGAGTTTACTTCTCTAAATGAACAGGAAACCGCTGAAGAGAGTAAGTTGATTCTAAATCGTATTAGAATCCAAGCTGATAGATTTAATCGGTTAAAGAAACATGTAAATGGTCTTCTTGGAATAATTAGAGAATGCAAAATCAAAGAAAATACTGAAGACTATTCTTCATGTATAACTCTTGAAGCAAGCCTCATAAATGATGCTTTTGAAATAGAACATTGCTTGAATAAACTCTCTTTCAAGGATGCTCTAGGAAGTCTAATACATCAACTATTTATGCTACAACAGAAAATACTCCAGAAGAAAAAACGGATTCCCTTCCAAGCAAGAAAATTGTGCCAGTCTCCCCTGATCAAGGAAATTCCACATTACATGGAAGGAAGAAATCTCATTATGAGAATGTTAAGACTAATCACGTTTGTGATCAGAAAATGTGTCACTTTTGTGTAGCAAAAGGTTATGTTAAACGAAAGGGAAACTCTAAGTTGAATAAAAATTCTTTTGTTCAACTTCAACGCACCTTAGACTTAATTCTCAAAGGTGTAAATGATATTCTTATGTCGAAACCTATTGGTTTTCATATGAACCCTGTTTATGCTACCAGGAAGGTCAGTTCAATGAGTTCCTCGAATATTAGGAAGCAGAACAGAAGTCTTGATAAGAATCGTTTAAAGAAAGACCAAGTTGTTTTCTCTGAAAATAAAGCTTCCCATGATTTGAAGAAAATCCCAGAAGAAAGAAGAAAAGTTGATGATGTGAGGAATAACCTGATACAGATGATTCAAAGTTATAAAGAAATTGTCGACAGTGTGTCATCCTCCTCAAGTCAAGACTCTTCTGGTAAAAACTTAAACTATGTCTCTTATTTTGATGACAATAAGTTTTATGATAATTTATCAAATCAAAAGGAATCCCTCTCAAGATTCAGTAGGAAAAAGAGACTTGATCATAGACACAATTCCTTAGGTGAGCTCAAAGCTCATACTTATGCTAATTAATCACAAGGATATGAACTTGCTCATAAAAAACCTGATGAGCAAGATGTGTAAAATCCATGTATACTTTGGCAATTTGTGTTTTGCCTAGTTGAGCTCTTCTCTTATCGTTTATAGATAAACTAGTGCCAGCAGACAATATTGCCTAAAAAGTATTTGCAATGTCTTTTATTTTTTTCTCTCTTTTCCTGTTAATTTTCTTGTGTTCTTTTCTTGGGGTGCACTGTGTGTACACGGGTTACCGTTTTCGAGTCTACATCTTGGAAACCCTAAAAGCCTTGTTTTTTCTTCTAAACAAAACCTTTAAATAACCAACCTATTCAGGTTCATATGTCATGTACACATACTCTATGTTTTTCTGGGTTATCAAGAATGTCGTCTTCTTCATCTTTCGATGGTGGTTTTATAAAGGGATTTCTTGTGAAAGGTTTTGTTGTTGAATCAAAAGGAAGAAAGAAAATAACTCTTGTGGAAGATGGAGCACCTAATGCCTCATGCTTTTATACCTACTCACATCAAGATGTTGAGAGTGAAGATATGGTGTCTGCTGAAGTGGTTCATGAGTTTCTAAAGTACTTTGAGAAAGCTAAAATGCAACTTGTTGATACAATAAGAGATCTTGGTGTGGTTAGAAGTGAGTTGGAAAAGGTTACTGCTGACCTTGGTCTCATGAAGACACATGTTAAAGAACTTCTCAACAAGGATATCTTCTTGGAAGAAGCAGTTGATGTGAACCACAAGCTCAAAGATGTTGAAACCCATGAAACTGTCAACCGTAAACTTTAGTTTATGATCGGGTTCTACTTATATAATTGATCTTAGCATGACTAGTAAATCTTCTATGTTTTCTGTTTTATTTAGAAGAATAACTAGTGTTTTGGAATAGCAATGATTATGATTACACATAGCTATATCCAATGATTTCATCTTCTTGTTTTTAGATTTATAGGTTTAAATTCTAAAGTTGTTTGGAAGATGATGGTTGCAGTATTAATCTTTTTGGTTTTATATATTGCAATATTTTGATGGGATTTGTATGTTTACGTCCGTGAACTTGATTATCCCATATTTTGTCAAAAGTAAAGTCGTTCACGTATTGGTATGCAAATATTGATAAAGGAATGAATGGACTTTTGGCAAAACACAAAAGTTAAGCCTATATTGTCAATTATTGATGTAAGATTTAAAAAAAAATGTGATTCAAGGATAAAGTCTATTATGTCACTTTGTGATGGAAAAATAGAATAGGTCCTTGTTTGTAATCCACGGTATAGAGCTTAATTGTTCCATATTATTATGTATTACCGTGAAGGCTCCATTGTGTATCTCATGTTGAGCACGATACAACTAAGTCGATTTCTTATTGGCATGGTTGGTTGTTCCATGAGATGCTATATGTTGAGCATTAAAGACTAAATTAATCAACTTGTGTGGTTATTTAGTTTGTATTCCATGAGTTCTCTCATGTTGAGTACATGTACGGTTAAGGTTGTCATTTCCTATGATAATCTTAGTCTGGGTTCCATAATCTCTTATGTTGAGCCCAAATGAACTAAATCAATCATCTTGTGTGATTATTTAGTTAGCACTCCATAGATTTTTCTCATGTCGAGTGTGGACAATTGAATTGATTACTTTGTGATTAGTTTAATTGTGTAATCCGGTTAGAATATTATGGGTTCTCTTGTGAATAATCTAATCGATGAATTAAGTCTCCATAAGTTTACTTGTGTTGAGCATATTTAGTCAAATTAATTTTGGTTCGCTTTGGTTAATATGATTGAATATTTTGGATTCCAAATTCATACTTGTATGCAATTTGATGAGTCTAAGGAAATCCTTCTTTTCTCTTGAAATTAAGGTCGCTCTTGTTGTTCCTTAGGGAATGACATCTTATGGGGGAGAGTTCTTTTGAACTTGCGCTTAATTTCCAAATCTTTGTGGGGAGTGCACTGGCTATGGAATTTTTAGGGGTTATCTTGTATCTTTATAAACTCCTTGATGAATGCATTCAGCCTCGGCTTTATGATTGCATCTAAACAAGATGATAGAACATTTACCTTTGGTCATGAAATGTCTCTTACGAAAATTTCATTAGGAT
Organism: Papaver bracteatum; assembly: GCA_023529315.1. Taxonomy (NCBI): domain Eukaryota; kingdom Viridiplantae; phylum Streptophyta; class Magnoliopsida; order Ranunculales; family Papaveraceae; genus Papaver; species Papaver bracteatum. Next base: position 84,195 of record JAJJWX010002031.1, on the reverse strand, counting down.
CTCGTTCTTGTACCTTTGCCAATTTTATTGACAAAAAGGGGGAGAATTAATTGTAGTTCACACTACAAATACATATGGTTTTCGGATCATTATGTAAGGGGGAGTGGTTTCCATGTGAGATGGAGTATTGACTAAGGGGGAGTGAAGTATCACCATAGTATTGTTGTTGAATTTGTGATGCAATTGGACTTTGACATTGTGTAATAATAATATGACACTGTATAACAATGATTGAGAACCAATGCTTTTCTCATTGTTATAGCTACGGATTTTCAACAACGATGATACTAAACTTACACCCTTAGGGATCATTGGACTACTTGGAAGTGACGAAGATTTCGAGTATTTTTGAAGATTAGGCATGTGGAATAGGAGATACAAAGTTTATTTATAAAAATTATGTATTCCATATGTATTAATAGTTTTGCCACTAAAATTGACAAAGGGGGGGATTGTTAGAGCAATGCTCGGTCGAACTCGCATGCGTTGCTATCTCAAGCATGTTTTTAAATCTTAGTGATCAAAACTATATAGTCTTGATTTCTAGTCTACTATAGCTAAGGTCTCGGACTAGGATAGAAAGTGTAGTTGAGCTCAAGAACTCCATGGCGATCATCATACAAGACGAAGGACTACTCAAGGAACCAGTGGATCTTCATCGACTAAAAGGTATGTGGAGACTTGAACTTATCTATCACTCAAAAGTCTATCTACTCTATCTCTTATCTTGAGACAAAAGTCGTTTTACTATATAGACTAAGAATATGCACATGTGACATTTCGAGTTGAGTATATCTCGCATATCTATTTCTCGAAATGGATGTTGGTAAAGCTTTCACTTTATCCAAGTTCATCTTTTCCTAGTGACGAAAGTCATGTTATGTTTCAATCACTTTGGAAATTGCTCTGACGAAAACTAGTTCGTGAATAACAACTATATGATGTACTCTGAGAATGTTTCAATGATTGAAATGAGAGTTTAGACTATATAACCATTGTGGGATATAAATATTGTTGTGGCAACACATATATGTATAAGTCTTTACCACTTGAACCGAATTTTGCGAACTTTGTTGATCAAGTGGAACCGGAACATGAGCAGCAACTCAGTCCGCGAACTGGCGTAAGTTTTCGAACCCGAGAATATCTGCCAAAGTTGAAGCTCAGGATCAGTCCGCGAACCCAGTCCGCGAACTGATGGAAGTTCTCATCCCGAGAAATTTTGCTGGAGTTTACTAACTTCAACCTTTTAGATTGAGTTCGCGAACTCAAGAGGTTATGTCTAAAAAAGTTGTTCGTGAACTTATCTTAAATTACTAAAGAATGATTTTGCAAACCGTGGCTTTATAGTTTATGAAATGAATCGAGTGAATCACATCGTTTTTGATTCAATTGTGTCTCTTGTAGTACTTGAGATCTCATAACAATTGAACAACTCTCTAACTAGTTCATTTGAGTAATTTGGACTAGTTATGGTGAAGAAGAATATGGTTGATATGAAAGTTATCATTTGGCTAACCATTTGGTTGACTAATATTGAACCAACCATTGTACACGTTTGGGTACGATTACACGAACTCAAAACGTCAAGTACATGTGTGTATGACAAGCTAAGTTTTAGATCTAATGGTTGATAAATATTAGCTTGAATCTAATCAGGTTTTCATCTAACGGTGAATATTGAATGCTTTGTTACTAAGCTAACATTGATTGCAAAACCTAATTTGAAAGACTATTTAAGGGAGAACTCTAGCAACTGGGAAACCTAATCCCCACACGACTAGTTGTGCTAAGCTAGAGTCGATTCTCCTTTAACCTTTGGTTTCTTCTTGTAAACCAGGTTAATGACTTAAAGACTTCATTGGGATTGTGAAGCCAGACCGATACTACTTTTCTTGTAGTTGTGTGATCTGATCTTGATGTTTCTATCATACGAGTACAATTGTAATAATTGGCTTGAGATTCATATCTCTGATAGGCAAGATAAAAATAGTCAAAAACATCTTCGTCTCATTGTTTGTGATTCCTCAATAATCTTCTTCGCTGCGTCGATTAAGTTTATTGTGAGGTGATTGATGAAACTGAGTTGTTCTTCGGGAATATAAGTCTGGTTTTATCGGTTGGTTCATGTTCACCTTGATTTATCAAAAGACGGAACAAAACTCATAGGATTATTTGTGGGAGATGAATTTATCTATTACCTGTAGACTTTTCTGTGTGAGACATATTTGTTTGCTAAAGTCTTCGACTTTGGGTCGTAGCAACTCTTGGTTGTGGGTGAGATCATCTAAGGGAATCAAGTGTGCAGTATCCTGCTGGTATCAGAGGCGTAGGATCATAATTGTACCTTGGATCAGTGTGAGATTGGTTGGGGTTCAACTACAGTCCAGACCGAAGTTAATTTGAAGTAGGCTAGTGTTTGTAGTGACTTAATACAGTGTATGTTTAATATGGACTAGGTCCCGGGTTTTTCTGCATTTGCGGTTTCCTCGTTAACAAAATTCTGGTGTCTGTGTTATTTCTTTTCCGCATTATATTTTTATATAATTAAAATAATACAGGTTGTGCGTTGTTCAATCGATTAGAATATCCGACCTTATTGGTTGTTGATTTAAATCGATTGACACTTGGATATTGGTCTTTGGTACCATCCAAGTTATCTCTCTTTGATTAGACTCGCGAATCTTATTTGCTTGAGTAAATAAAATCGAGGGATTGAGATAATAACTCCTTGAGATATTTTCTATTGATTGAGTCTTGTTGATTCTCTAGAAAACAACTCGGAGTTGTCCATATAGATGTCTAATCGAAATATTGGGTGAGGTTGTTAGACCCCCGCATTTTCAAATGTCCCAGGTGTTTTTTTGTGGAGTGGACTGATTGAAGTTGTATGACAAATCGATTCACTATGGTATTCTGTTATTTAATTTGTTGTTTATTTTGTGTTATTACAATTAAACATTGCACCATCAATTTCATAAATAAAAACATACTGCATTGAACACCCACACCGTACATGAGAATAAAAGAAATACATCAGATTAAAACAACTACTACATAGGCGACGTCAGTTCTCGGCGGGTGGTGGAATTCATAGGGAGATGTAGGGATCGTATTTGATGAGCACCCTAAGAATGTTGAAACAAGCATGGAATTAAAACTGACGACCACGGTGAGATACTGGCCACATCGCTAGAGTTCTGGGTTCCACTTCATGTTTAGCTTCACCGTTGAGCTTATTTTTATGATTCTCCATTAGTTGAGCGATGAACTCCGATACATTACAACTAATTACACTAAAACGATGCGCCAATCCCTGACAATCACGCATATTAATGTTCATCGTTTCAGCAGCGAACATTTCATAAACTTTCTGCCAGAACGTCGATTGTGATACATTCCTACTGGTAGCAACATCAGCGGAAACATGTTATGTTAAAAAAACGTAGGCTCTACAAATAGCTGAATCCCTTTCTTTAGTGAATCTAACAGAACGAACTCTGGGAGGCATTTTTGTAGATGATTTGAGAGGGAAGAATGTGTAGAGTGTGTGAATTCATATTTGAAATGAGGGGTATTTATAGATTTGATAAAATGTAGCCATTGGATCAAAGAGTTCCAGAGCCGTTCAGATTGAGTTGTTGGCGTCATAGTGACTGACGCTGGCGTTATTAATACGGACTCTGGCACTATTTATTCTGACGCGCGCTGGAAATAATAGCGTGGGAGTTATTTGTTCTGACGGCAGCATTTATATAAATGACGCCCGTCGTTACTACAGACGCGCGCTGGATGTTTCGACTCAATGTTCAAACCATCAGATTTGTTGATTTGAACATCCATTTCTCATGTTTTTTCATTCCATATTGGGAGCAAAATGAACAAACTCTAAGTTTGTTCATCCCATAGGAATTGCTGTAAGTACTGTAAAAATTTTGTGGCATACCTGGTGATGACCCTATGGCGTGATAAGGGTGTATGATACCATTACAAGGAAATATTCAATAAAGTATTTTCCACAATTCAAGTCTTATTCTCTTGTGTTTAATTAATAGGTTATACTTAAATCGAAAAAAAAAAGGGTTTTACGACGGTTATAGAGTGAAGTTCGGTTGATAATTGAAACAAATTATCAATCGAACTTCCCATTCTTCATTCTGAAAGTGTTGATGATCAGTTCAGTTGATAATTAAACACGAAATGTTAAACTTTATGAAGAACAATACTTAATTCGGATGCCCTCTTTTTCGCTCGAACTTGTCGGACCTTGGCTTTGCTGACAAGTTGTCATCCAAATCTCTAAGTATTTTGTATATAGGAAGAACACACAAGGTTCGGTTGACAAGTTATATTAGCCGAACCTAGGTATGTTTTAAGCAAACTTTGGTTCGGTTGATAACTTGTCATCCGAACTTAGGTTTTGTAAATAAAAATAAACTGAAAAAAAATTAAAAGATAAATTGCTTTTATTTTTATTTATTTTAAATCAATAATAAACGATATTTCATAATAATGTGGAAAAAGCCTACAAGAAACTAGTAATTACATTTCTGGGCTCCAACACCTTTCTGTATGACTACCTTCAATATGTGAAAAAAATTAATTATATTTCTTAGCACTAACATCGAACGTAGACAAATGATTATGCAGTTTTTTTTAAAAGAACAAGTGTATCCTCACACAGTTCACCAAACGTCGAGAAACCTAAGGTACCAAAACCAAAACCTTGAGCCAAACATTTGTCAAGGTTATTTTTTATTCTTACGCATAATGACATTGCTCAAGGCTAGGCTTGGCTGAAAAGCACGAACTTCTCCACCAGTACAAGGCGACATACTGGTCACATCAAAGCAGATATCTTGACCATTTTCCCAGTTGTACACCAAAATATCCGCAGGTCTCAAAGCGCCACCATAATTTGATAAGAAACCTAAAGCAAACTTTTTCCCTGCAAGTATATCGGCCTGAAAACACATATCAACAATAGTGTCACAGAAAAGGTCATGCCGAAATTTGAGCCCCACCTCACGAGCACAATATAAAGCGTGATCTCCAAAACAATCCATGTCCCGGTCACAAAAAGAGCAATGACTGGCTGCAGTAAATAAAGGAATACCGGGACAGTAACAAAGGGCTATGCTAAAGTGGCGCGACCCTAACCTCTGATTAAGCCCCTCAATGGGTAGAGCTTTGAGAAAATCCGAAGCATGGTTAGACTTGTTACATTACCAAAGAGAACAATTGATGTAATTTTTACAGTGGTAAGTAGAAGGTTCGGTTCTGGGACTTTGACAGGGTGTAGAATACATCTTATTTATTATCTATTGTTTATGCTTTCTCTGTTATTTTTCTTGTAAATTATGTATTTTACGTGTGTTTTTGAGTTATTAGGTACTTTAGAGTCATGCACACAAGAAGAAGAAGAAATCACCCAATTTTAGAAAAGGGGCAAAAATGTCGTTTCATTGGAGAACACTATATGGAGCCCAGTCAAGGTTAAGGGGCAACTCTATTTGGAGAAGTACTAGACACAGACCAGCTGTGGTTAAAGGGTTGTCATTCAGGGTATCCCTTATAATTTATCAGAGGGTGTAAGTATCTGTCCAACCCTAAATTGAGAAATATCTTCTCTCAATCATTTTGCAAAATAGAAATTGAGAAAAAAAAATAAAGGCTGCAGCTGATGCTGGTACCAGATCGAGAAATTAGTAGAGAGAGGGATTAATGGCAGAGATGGTAATGAACACAAGAATGGGCTGATTCGAATTATGAAGCAGAGATTCAGTAGATCGAGTTGAAGATATCCGATGAGAGAATCAGAAAGAATAGAGAAATTATGGTGTTGTTGAATCGAAAGAAGAACAACAGCTACTTGAGAAGAAATCAGATCGAAATGGAATAAGGGTTTGTTGATGATAGGATTAAGTGAAGAACAAAGAATAAATTGATGAGGGTTTTGAATCATCTATGAAAATTGAACTTAGGGTTTGTGTTGGTAATGAAGACACAGAGAAGAGATGATGGATTAAAGTCTGTAGATTGGGTTTTGAATAAGATCTGTGAAATTTATGAAGCAGGGTAGTCATGATTGCTGCCATGAACTTCAAATGGAGATTGGGTTAATGCTGCTGAAGGAATTGAACCAATAATAATGCTGGTGGTGCTGTCGAATATGGGTGGTGGTATTAGAAATTCAGGGAGATGATGATGATGTTGCATATGTAGGACCAGAATATCGCTACAATACTTCTCTGCGAGATTAACAACACTTCCCAGCGAGAATCACCGCAAGATATTCAACTACACTTTGCGAGTGTCACAAAAGCAGTCAAAAGAGCGATGTAACAAATGACGAGTGAAGAGAACTTGAGAAAAGCATGTTTGTCCTGCGATGGTTATAAAACTTGCGAGAGTGAACATTGTAACTAATCGCAGAATCAACCCGAAATAAGAGGAAAACTTAGTTGTCATCCACTATGTAACTACCCTATAAATATAGACCCAATGTGTCCAGAAAATGATGATGTATTTTTGAGAGTTAAGAAAGTCTCGAGGAGAGAGAAACTTCAAAAGAATAGTTGTAATCTTGAATTCTTCCATTTTTGTAAACATTTCTGAGAATAAAATAATAAAGTGTCGTTTTTCATCTTTAATTGTGAGTTGATTATAGCAAGATCTTAACAAGGGTGTAGTGTGGGAAATCCTGCAACTACATTTTGGCTCCCGAAACAGGGAGTGAATTAGCAAAATCATAGAAAAAGGTGAAGAAGAAGATAAGAATTGTTCAAGATTAAGAAAATCATAAAAAAAATCAGTGAGATATTTGAAGGAAGGATGATTAGAATCAAAGAGGATTGTAGAAAATTGGAGTGTGGTATGGTAACAAGAACAATGATTGATAGATTTCATGAAAATATTAAGGGGAAGATACACAAACGGGATTTTAAAGGAAGGAAAATTAGACGGTGGAAAAAATATCACCATTGAAAGATTGGGAAAAGCAGGAAACCACATTTACAGTAGCAGAAATACCAGAGGAAAATCTAAGTCATACATCTCCATTGGTAATCACAGTATCCACTATACCAATGAGAAAGGAGGAATCAATAAAATCTGTAGAAGAATGGGCTATGAATAGAACTTTGGTTGATGCAGGAAGTTCGGCAGATATAATATTTTATCATACTTTCAAGAAAATGGGATATAAGGATGAAGAAATGTCTTATTCAACATATCATGTTCATGGCTTTGGAAAATCTTTAACAAAACCTAAAGGCGAGATAATGGTACAAATTCCGCTAGGGGAGATTGAAACACAAGTAACGTTATGTGTGGTAGACGTGGAATCACCATATAACATGATATTAGGAAGACCATGGATACACGCAATCAAGGATGTAGCATCAACGTTGCATCAATGCATCAAATTTCCTATACCCAGTGGAATTGGAGAAATTAGAGGAGACACAGATTTTGCGAAATTGTATTACCAAATTGAAGTAAGAAATTGTGAAGAACGTCCAAAGCTGCGAAAGGCTCGCAGAAGATTGGCGAGATAAACCAAAAAGGAAGAAGAATTTAAAGTTTACATGATAAGAGCAAAAGAAGGAAAAGGAATACCCAGTGAAATCTCGCGAGAAGGAGATGAACTCGCGAGAGTTATGAAAACACCAACACCAATGGGAGAACCTGAAGGCAGTTATATTGCAGCAGAACCAACAAAAGAAGTAAATATTGGGAGTGAAAAAGAGCCTAAAATGCTGAAAATTGGGACTAGAATGGAGGCAGATGAGGAAGAAATAACTATAAATCTTTTGCGAGTGTATACAGATATCTTCGCATGGAGCATGGATGAGATGCCAGGGACAGATCCATCAATAGCATGTCATAAATTAGAAATCAACAAAAATATAAGACCATTTAAGCAAAGAATAAGGAAAATTGCAACAACATATCATTCTCAAATAGAAGAAGAATTACAGAAGATGCTCGACGCAGGAATTATAAGGCAAGCAAAATATCCAGAATGGATTGCAAATATGGTAGTAGTCCCAAAGAAGAACAAGGGGATAAGAATTTGTATAGATTTCACTGATTTAAACAAGGCTTGTCCTAAAGATAGTTTTCCATTACTAGATATCCCACAGATGGTTGAATCAGCAGCGGGAAATGCCAGAATATCATCGTTGGATGGATATAAAGGATATAATCAAATCCCTCTTGCTGAAGAAGATCAAGAACATACCGCATTTTTTGCTCCAAGGGGATTATATTATTATACAAAGATTCCCCTTGGCTTACGGAATGCTGGTGCAACATATCAAAGAATGGTGAAGAAGGTGTTTGCAAAGTGGATTCATAAAACATTAGAAGTGTATATAGACGATATGCTGATCAAAAGCAAAGAAGCTGAGAATCATGTGCAAGATCTGAAAGAGATTTTCGATCAAATGCGGAAATTTAATATTAAAGTGAATCCCGATAAATATACTTTTGGAGTAACTTCAGGAAAATTTCTGGGGTATATTGTATCAAAAGAAGGAATACAAGTTGATCCGGAAAAAGTACAAGCAATTCGCGATATGCCAACGCCTGAGACAGTAAAATATGTGCAAAAATTGAATGGACTCTTAGCCTCGCTAGGAAGATTCATTTCGCGATCTTCAGACAAGTGCAAACATTTTTTTGATATACTCAAGAAGGGAGAAAAATTCAAGTGGACAGATGAGTGTGAAAAGGCTTTTCAAGGAATAAAAGAACATTTGATGAACATAACTATCTTACAGAAAGCTGAACCTGGAGAAGAACTATTGATTTATCTCGCAACAACCACATATGCGCTAAGTGCTGTGTTGCAAGTAGATGCAGGGGTAGAAAAACCAATTTATGACATCAGCAAAACGTTCAATTATGCAGAGAGAAATTATTCAAAGATTGAGAAACTAATCCTAGCATTGGTGCATGCAACTTTTAAGCTTCGCATATACTTTTAAGCACATAAGGTCAAAGTGTTAACAAAAGTGCCAATTGAGTCAGTAATGAAAAATTCAAAAAGATCAGGCAGAGTTGAGAGATGGAATGCACAAGTAGGACACTTTGATATTCAATATGAAGTTTTATCCTCGCCAAAGTCGCAAGTTATCGCAGACTTCTTAGCTGAATTTCCTTTAGAAGATGATGAAGTTGTGGAAGAGATGATGGATGTAGAACAGGAACATGGAGATCCAAAAGAACTATTAACAGAGCCCGACAGATGGGAGATATTGGTGGATGGATCATCAAATGGAGAAGGAAATGGGATTGGAGTTGTTTTTATTTCACCAAAGGGAGAGAAAACAGCCTTTTCATTTAGATTGGAATTTCCATCCACTAATAATGAAACAGAATATGAGGCTGTGATTCATGCTTTAAAATTTGCGGTAGAAATGAAGTTGGAAAATGCTAGAATCACCAACGATTCACAGTTAGTTATTCGCCAGATAAAAGGAGAATACTCAACAAATGAACCATCTTTAAGAAAGTATAAAAGATTAGTCGAAGAATTATCTGCGAGAATTCCAAAAATAAAATGGAGACACATATCGAGGAAAGATAATAGGCTCGCAGATGCTTTTGCTTTCATATCCAGTATGATGACAAATCCGGCTGCGAGGTGCATAAAAATTCAAACACTTTTATTACCAGCGGTAAACAAGGAAGAAGAAGAGGAAGATGTGATGATGGTAGAAATTGGCGAAGAAAAATTAAAGAGCAACATTACAGATTGGCGAGCAGATCTTCATGCATATTTGGCAAGAGGAGAAATTCTAAGAAATCGACTAGAGGCACATAAATTGAAAAGTAGGGCAACCAATTATGAATTAAGAGATGAAGTATTATATCGCAGATCTTTTAGTGGACCATCGCTAAGATGTTTGGCGAGGGAAGAAGGACAAAAAGTATTGAAGATGTTGCATAGTGGTGACGATGGTAATCATAGTGGAGGAAGATCTTTGGCATATAGAACAAAAATGCAAGGCTATTACTGTCCATATATGCATGAAGATGAAAAACAACTCTCGAGGCGTTGCGAAGATTGCCAGCGATATGGAAAGAAGATACATGCACCAGGAGCACCATTATCATCTTCAACAAGTGTATGGCCTTTTTGGAAATGGGGGTTAGATATTGTGGGACCATTTGTGCCTAGTTCTGGACAAAGAAGATACCTAATCGTCGCAACAGATTATTTCACAAAATGGGGAGAAGTAAAGGCAGTACAACATATCCGCGATAAAGATAGTTTTACATTCATATTCGAGAATATAATTTGCAGATTTGGGATTCCAGCACAGTTGGTGTCTGATAATGGGAAGCAATTTGAAGGGAAGAATATAGAATTGCTACTAAATGCATTTAAGATAAAGTGTGGAAAATCTACTCCTCTATATCCACAAGCAAATGGTCAAGCTGAAGCAAATAATAAGACAATCGCAGATATCTTAAAAAAGAAACTAGAGGGATACCACAGAACATGGTGTGAACAGGTACATAATGCAATATGGGCCTACAATACAACTAGACGAGAATCTAATGGAATGTCACCTTTTTGTTTGACATATGGAGTTGAAGCTGTGTTACCAACAAAAGTAGTTATTCCTACAACAAAAAGAGAGGCTTGGAAAATAAATCTAAGTGCTGGAATGATTTTAAATAAATTGGATGAATTAGAAGAAAAAAGAGAAAAAACTTTGCAACATATGGAAAATTACCAGCGAAGATTAGCTCGCGAGTACAACAAACGTGTTAAGAAACGTGAATTTCAACCTGGCGATTTATTGCTACGAGAAACACCAAGTTATCAAAGAGAGAATGGTGGAAATTTGGCGAGAAAATGGGATGGACCATACATCATTAAAGAGATAGTTGGAACCGGGGCATACAAACTAATGGACCCTGAAGGGAGAGATGTTGGTCAAAGACTTGACAGACCATGGAATAGACTATTTCTGAAAAAGTATTATCAATGAAAACTTCTTCAAGATAAGAGATATAGGTACGTTGTAAAAAAAAAAAATCTGGTTACGATTGCGAGGTTCTCCTAATAACAAAGCAAAGAAAGAACTGCGAGCATAATCGCGAGAAAGGCGAATAAAATTTTCGCAGAGATTAATAGAATGGGACGAACCTTTATGGCGTGCACCCTAGTTCGCGAATAAAATTTTGCAAGAGGCAAATGTAAGACCTAATAGTGCGTCATATAAGGGGGTATCTCTTGACATGACTCAGTGATAAGGTTACACCGCTGCTGCAACCTGAGTTATGCAGATGTTGGGGTTAAAGAAAACCTATCCAGGAGAGGGATCTTGGATTTCCAATTATATAAGGTTATACTCTGGTTGGACGACTAAGGACCTCTTCTAAGGAGTGCAAAGTATGACCAAGGTGCCGAGGTACACGGTTGAGTCAAGGGTGCCCGGGGCGTATGAAACTACCCTGGCCATCCTTTTCAAGTCTTGGGTATGATGCACTCGGCCCGAAGAAAACCCCACTTAGGGTGCAGTCTTGTAACTATAAGCCATATAGGCATAAAGGACAAGAGGCTGGGAAAAACAACTGGTTTTTGGCAAATATGTATGGGAGGAGCTAGTCTTGTATGGCCGATGTGCCCTCCTTGAAGGGGCAACCAGGGGGAAGATAAGGGCGGCACCCTCCATTAGGGAGATGATAAGTGTCTTAAGACGGCAATGTCATGGGGCTTTATGATCGCAAGAACATTTAGGCCTGTCATATTGTCGCGTGACGTAAATTATACAAAGGCAACAAGCCACTAGAGAAATGTTAAGATGAGATCAATGGGTTTTTACATGAAAGTGTAAAGACGTCCTGCGATTTCATCGCAAGACGGCAATGTCATAAGGTTAAATTCTTGCGAGAGATTTTATGTTTATCATATTGTCGCAAATTTTTTGAAAGGAACATGGATAAGACAAGATCAAAGGGTCTTTACATGCAAATGTTAAGAAATCCTGCAATTTTGTCGCAGAAAGAAAAAATTTGGCAAAATAAGACCTTTAACAAGGAAGGCAAAATAAGACCAAAAGAATAATCTTACCAATTAACTATTCTATTTTAAGATTGCAGGAAATATTCATTCATTGCTTAACTATATATAAGGAGGAAAATTTTTAATATCGCGGATTCCTTCAGAATTTTTCAGAAAAACGCAACATTATTTCTTATATCGCAGACATATCCATACTTCCGTGCAACAACAAGGTTATTTAGAGAAGATATAGAAAATGATTCACCATCTCAAGAAAGATAATGAAGGGAAAGTAGGGGAATAGAGAAGTAAGATCTCATTGTCTTCCTTGAAAATATTCAAAGTAAGATTAGAATCAAAAAATCTTAAAAGTTACATCGCTCGCAAGAAAAAAGAAGAAAAGGAAAGCAAAGATAATGTTCAAATTTCAGCAATGGTGTTGCCAGATTCATTCTTCTTACTCGTCAGATTTATTATTTCTGCCAGAGTTATCAGCCTCATCAGCATCTCTTTCATCACGAGTCTCTCCTTCTTTTAAATCTTCATCAACATTTACCTCACCGCCCGCAGCTCTTTATTTGGGAGGACTTTGTTTTTCTTCTTCTTCTTCACCAACTTCTTGAGTGGTGTTTTCTTCATCATTAGTAAATTCTAATTCTTCATCCATAGGAAGAGGAATTTCATCATCGTCAACCTTTAGAGGAGGGACAGAAACAGGAGAAAGAGAACGGGAAAGCAGAATCTCATTCACGAGAACTTCAGCGCTAAGATGGACTTGGCGAAGGAAACCTCTTTCACGATTCCTAATTTCTATATTTTTAAAGTACTCAAGATAATCAAGTCTCCTTTCTGCTTTGTCGTGGGCGTTAAAGTAATTAGAAATAAGAGACTTATTTTCTTTGCGAACTTTATCCAATGTAGCAGTCAGATCAGTGATGGTAGAATGAAGATTTCTTTCGGATTCTGCAAGCAACAAAATAAAATTAATTAAACAAGAATCTCACAAGGAACATAATACAAAATTTTATGAGAAGATTGATAAGAGAGGCAGTCAACTAACTACCTTATTTTTGAGAGGTTAAGTTTTGGATTAAAGCAAATAAACAGTTCTCCCACTGATTCATGGCATCAACGAATTTATCGCCAACCATACCCTTCAGACGAGATTTCATGTTTTCCTCTTTGTTGCGAAGATATGTGTTTTCCTTTGCTAATAAAGAATGAGATTCCTTTAATTGAGAAAATTGGTCTTGAAGTTCGCTGGCTCTTAAACTAAGAGTTAATCTACCCTTGATAAGTTTATCCTTCTCGGCAGCAGATGATTCAGCTAATTCCTTGAGTTCCTTCTTAAGAGAACGAAGAGATTGATCTTGATTATTACATGTGCTTTGAAGATTAGTCAATTGCTGCGAGGAAATCGCCATCAAGCTTGAAAATCTATATTTTTCTTGGGACAAAGTTTTATTCTCATCTGATAAAGATTTCATCGCCAAATTATCCTTAAAAAACAAATATGAGAGGCGATCAACCTCACCACTTAATAAATTCTGCCTTTGCAATAACTGATTATTCTCATTAGTAAGATTATTTATGCGATCAATTGAATAAGTGTAAAGGTTGTCTAGTCTAGTATGTTTATCCATCCAAGAATCTCTTTCAACACGAGCTTCTTCAGCGATAGATTCAAATTTGAGTCTTTCTATGAAACGAGTCCGATTTGAAACTAACATATAAATCAAGAATTTAAGAAGGAAGTCTGAGTACAGAAAGTATGTAAATAAAACAGAAAAGCAAAAGAGCAGAGGCAGGAAAAATGTACCTTTCATCTCGTCATTCTTTCTGCGAAGATTCTCGCAGTTTAGAGAAGAATTGCGGAGCATGTGATTCAAAGTATCACATTCAGTAGTTTTAGCTTGAAGACTTTTCCTCAGAGCTTCAATCTCATTATCTAAAGACGCTCGCGAATCATTACAATCAGAGACAAAATACTTAAAAAGAGTCTCGCAAGCTTCCTGTTGGAGAGGGTCAATGGAAGACTTTCTAGCATTGTCTAAAATGTTAGACAAGATTTTAAAGGCAACATTAACACCAGGAAAAGTTTCATTTGATGAAGGAAGGGGTTTAGAAGGGAAAGTAGTAGTGAGAACAAGTTGACGATCATTTGTGACGGTTGAGTTATCAGGAGGAGTATGTGGAAAAACAACAGTTGAAGGCCGTAAAGGACTATAAGAAGTCTCAGTCACAACAGCTTTAGAAGCTTGATTTGTCAAAGGGTCAGGAGAAGTTGAAGTAGGGACAACGATATTCTCGCAAACAGAAGAAGAAAGGTTTGGTTGCGATGATGTGGGAGTAATCTTCACAAATGTTAACGAAGGCATAATGAGATTTTCCCTAAGTGTCTTAAAATGGCGAGATCTCTTGGGAGGTTTAACAGGATTCTTACCATTCTGCGAATAATAACTCAGATAAGAAACAGAGGAAACAATATTGTTATTAAAAATAAGACCAACAGAATAATCTTAAAAAATTAACTATTCTATTTTAAGATGCGGGAAAGATTTGTTCATCGCAGGAGAATATATAAGAAAGCAGATTCATAAAATCGTAAACTCTTTCAGAATTTTTCGGAATATCGCAGCTGTACTCATTACATCGCATAAATATTCATACTTTCACACAGTTTACAGAAAGGAGACACAGGAAATAATTCACCATTTCAAGAAAGACAATGAAGGGAAAGTAGGGGAGTGGAGAAATAAGATTTCATTATCTTTCTTGAGGATATTCAAAGTAAACAAAATCAAAAGTTGAATTCTCAAAATTTCAAAAGTTACATTATTCGCAAGAAAGAAGAAGAAAAAGAAAGCAAAAATGAAATTCAAGTTTTGACGATTGACTCGCCAGATTCGTTATTCTTGTCAGAATTGTCAGCTTCATCAGTATTCTTCTCACCACTTGTAATTACTTCTTTAGGAGGATTTCTTTCTTCTTCATTATCTTCTTGAGTGGTATTTTCTTCATCAATGAATTATAATTCCTTATCCATATGAAGAGGATATTCATCATCATCAACTTTTAAAGGAGGAACAGATACAGGAGGGAGAGAATGGGAGAGTAGAATATCGTTCACAAGAACTTCAGCACTGAGGTGAACCTTGTAAAGGAAACCTCTGTCACGATTCCTAATCTCTATATTTTTGAAGTACTCGAGATAATCAAGTCTTCTTTCTGCTTTGTCACGAGCTTCAATATAATTGGAAGTAAGAGTCTTGTTTTCTTTGCGAACTTTATCCAATTTATCAATAAGATCAGCGATGGTATAATGAAGACTTCTTTCATATTCTGCAAGTAACAAAAGTGATAAAAGATCATTCAGTTAAAGATTTTGCAAGAAATATAATACAAAATTTGACAGAAAGGTTAACAAGAGAGGCAGTCAATTGACTACCTTCTTTCTGCGAGGTTAAGTTTTGAATTAATGTAAAGAAATAGTTTTCCCATTGATTCATAGCGTCATCAAATTTATCTCCAACCACACCCTTCAGACGAGATTTCATGTTTTCTTCTTTGGTGCGTAGATACAAGTTTTCCTCTGTTAGTAAAGAATGAGACTTCTTCATTTGAGAGTATTGGTCTTGAAGCTTGCTGACCTTCAAAATAAGAGTTAACCTACCCTTGATAAGTTTATCCTTCTCAGCAGCAGATGATTCAGTTACTTCCTTGAGTTCATCTTTAAGGGAACGAAGAGATTGCTCTTGATTATCACATATTCTTTGTAGATTACTCAATTGCTGCGAAGAAATCGCCATCAAGCTTGAAAATCTATGTTTCTCTTGGGATAAAGTTCTATTTTCATCTGATAAAGATTCTACCGCCAAGTTAGACTTGGTTAACAAATATGAGAGACGAGTAATCTCGTTACTTAATAAATTTTGACTTTGCGATAGTTGGTTATTCTCATTAGTAAGATTATCTATTTGATCGATCGAATATGTGTAGAGGTTATCTAATCTATTATACTGGTAAATCCAAGAATCTCTTTCAACACGAGATTCGTCAGCAATAGATTCAAATTTAAGTCTCTCCATGAAACGAGTCCGATTTGAAACTAATATATGAATCAAGAATTTAAGAAGGAGACTTGAGTACAGAGGATACAAAAGAAAAATATAAAAACAAAAGGTTAGAGGCAGGAAAATTGTACCTTTCATCTCGTCATTTTTTCTGCGAAGTTTCTCGCAGTTAATGGTTCAGAGTATCACATTCAGAAATTTTGACTTGAAGGCTTTTTATCAGGGTTTCAACTTCATTCTCTAAAGATGCTCGTGAAGCAGTGTTATCAGAGCCAAAATATTTAAGTAAGGTCTTGCAAGCTTCATATTGGAGAGAGTCAGTAGAAGATTTTCTAGCATCGTCTAAAATATTAGATAAATTTTTGAAAGCAACATCAACTCCATCTAAGATTCCATTTGATGGAGGAAGAGATGCAGAGGGTGAAGTGGTAACGAGGACAATTTGACGATTTGAGTTATTTGCGATGGTTGTATTATTAGAAGGAGGAGTGTTGGGAAAAACAACAGTTGAAGGCAACAAAGGGCTAGAAGGAACTTCAGTCACAGCAATTTCAGGAGCTTGATTTATCAATGAATCAAAAGAAGTAGATGTGTTGGCAGCGATATTCTCGCAGATAAAAGAAAGAGGATCCAGTTGCGAGGGTATGGGAGTAACTCTTGCAGATGTTAATGTGGGGATGGAGAAATCAACCTCAAGAGCTTTAAACTGATGAGGTCTTTTGGGAGGATTAGCGATGTTCTCGACATTCTGCGAATAATAACTTAGATAAAAAACAGAGGCAACAATATTGTTATTAAGAAATAGGATGTGTTTCTTACCACCTTATCATTCGCATAACTTCTCTTCTTCTTCTCAGTCAGTCTTTTGCGAGCATTAGGGTTTTGACCTGAGGATTAAGTGTTAGGGATAGTTCTACTAAAGAGAAGACATAATACGGGAGTTATGAAGGATCAAATAGAAAAAATCGAAGAATATGAGTAAAAATTGAATCAAATAAAGATTATAATCAAAAAACATACCTTGATGATTCCATTATAATAGTAGCAGGAGAATATGAAGAAGAAGAAAAGTTGCAGACGGAAGATAAAATAAACAGATGAAGAAGATAGAGAAGTAGAAGAAGAAAATTAGTTTTGAAGTTTAACTATACCTTTTATAGGCAAAAGGGAATAACCTATTGAGTAAAGACGTGTCAGTAAAAAGATGAATTTACAACACGTGTAGGCGGTTAAAGCTAAATTAACGGAGCAATGTCGAGAAGAAAATATGGAAAGAAGAGAGACTACGAGCACTTTGAAGAATTGAAGATTCTCATATCCTCTCCACTTTTCGAAGAATACATGAGAAGAGGCAAGATGTAGGACCAGAATATCGCTAAAATACTTCTCTGCGAGATTAACAACACTTCCCAGCGAGCATCACCGCAAGATCTTCAACTACACTTTGCGAGTGTCACAAAAGCAGTCAAAAGAGCGATGTAATAAATGACGAGTGAAGAGAACTTGAGAAAAGCATGTTTGTCCTGCGATGGTTACAAAACTTGCGAGAGTGAACATTGTAACTAATCGCAGTACAATCGTAGAATCAACCCGAAATAAGAGGAAAACTTAGTTGTCATCCACTATGTAACTACCCTATAATATAGACCCAATATGTCCAGAAAATGATGATGTATTTTTGAGAGTTAAGAAAGTATTGAGGAGAGAGAAACTTCAATAGAATAGTTGTAATCTTGAATTCTTCCATTTCTGTAAACATTTCTGAGAATAAAATAATAAAGTGTCGTTTTTCATCTTTAATTGTGAGTTGATTATAACAAGATCTTAACAAGGGTGTAGTGTGGGAAATCCTGCAACTACAACAGATGTTGTTCCATTGAAACCGTGAAACAGATGGGTTCAAATTGGCTTAAGGGTTGATCTGAATTATGAGAAATCGAGATGACGAAGCATCTACTGTTGATGTGAAGTACAGTAAGAAATTGTGATCGAATGAGCTTAATATCTGTTGTTGTTGTTGCTTTTCAGAAGGTTGAACATGTTGCTGCCAAGGGTTGTGGCGTTCTTGAAGCCGAGAGATGAGAATGAGGAATTAAGTTGAGTTGATGTTGTGAAGAATTGGTTGAGTGGTTATTCATAATTCGCAGGGAATTTTTGATGAATTTGTAGATGAATGTTAGGAATGATGCAGGAAAGAATGGCCTGAAATAGGCCTGAGAATAGTCGTAAAAATAGAGGAAACTCTGTATGATTATCCATTCTGGTAAGTCGACTCAATGATTCAGATGACTAGTCCAGCCGACTAAGACCGAGTAAGATGCTGACTCGTCGGCTAACTCACTCTCTCCCTTTGACCCTTGACTGTTAAGGAACGTTAGGTCAACAGTTCATTATAACGGAATATTATGTCGGCAGCTACATGACTCAGGTAGTCGGCGATGATATTTCAGGCCGGATTCCGGTTGCATCAGGATTTCTCCGGCAACCCAATTTGTGCAGAATTTTGTGAAGAGTATTCTAGACTCATGGGTGTGAAGACTTGGACTTGAAATTGGATGGAGAATTTAGCTTGAATTTCGAAAGAGGAGATGAAGATTTGAGAAAGACTTGGAATTGGAAGTTGATCTATAAAGGGAAAAGGATTCTATTCCTTGGAAGATTTGGAGAGCATTGAAGCCTATAAATAGAGAAGTTCTCTACTTTTCTATACACACTTTTGCACTTTTACACCTCTACACATAGAACACTTCTCTTTTATTTATTCTTTGTGTAAACTCCTTATCATGAGTAGCTAATTTTATTATTGATTGAGGATGAATTCCTAGTTCTTAACATGTTTTGAGTTTTGTTTTAAATCTACTTTGAAGTTTTTCACATGATTATCGTTTGTTTTTGCTATTAAGAATGTTTATGATTGTTTGATAGGTTGTTTAGAGTGCACGCTAAATCGATTTGTTAACTCAATCTAAAGCTAGTGAAAGTTAGGGGATACGTAATCGTTTCTTGACTCTTTACACAAGTAGAAAACACGAGACCTTGTGTAGGGATTCCGTGGAGAAATTGTGTGTGAAAACAACGTTAGCAAGTGGACCTTGATCTAAGAGTCTAACTACTAATATCAACCTAATAAATTTATGAATCTTAATGCATTTAACTAAATTACATCTTGAGTGATCTACTACTAGGTGGTTTGGTAAATAGAATCCGGTAGTCGAGAACTTTCATATCCGGTGATACAAGGGATTTAGGGGTTAACACTGATCTAGCTGCTATATCTACGGCTGGTGATAATCTGTGACTAATAAATAATGGAGAAGAACATAACTTGAATCATTGTTTTGCAACAAAGAAGGATTCCTTGATCTTGTTTCTCTTATTGATTTCAACTCTATCTTTTTAATTGATTTATTTACTTTCTTTTTCTTATAAAATCTAAAACCAAAACCCCCCTTTTGTGACATTATAAGACAACTAAAACCTCTTGCTCCTCGAGGAACGAACTTGACTACACTATATTACTTGTTAATTAGGTAGTAAAATATTAATTAATTTGTTGTGGTCACGACACGCATCAGACTTTCAAAGGATTTGGATTTAAGATCAATTAAGAAAACACTAAAGAAAAACTAATCAAATTTGATAATTTTTTTCTGTTTACTAAGGAGAGATGAATCTAGGATTTTGGATTCCACTACTTCTAATATTGTAAACTAAATAATAATTTTTTTTGACAAAATACTCATATTTTACTCAACAATTTCGAACCCAATCTCATGCTTTCGAAGATATAACGTTACAAACTCTTTTTATGACTCTCATCACTATTCTAAGGCCTAATTTTCCTTCGTTTATAAAATATCAACAGTTTAAACTATTTCGTACGATTAAAACGAAGCATACAAAGAAGAGAAAAATTTTAGACAAATTAAAAGCACAATATTGGAGTAAATAGGTCAAACAAAAATAATTAATAAAATTTAAGCATTAAAAATAGCTTCTTCCAAAACCCTAGAAAATATGTTTAGATACTCATGAATCGAAAAGTAGAGAAAAATTGATTAATCATTGTATTAAAAATAATGTAATTTGCTTACAATGATTTTCAGTCGCTAAAGGTCTTTAACTACTGATTGAGCAGTTCAACTACTAAATGGCACAGTGGTTGAAGGTCTTTCTCAAATAAAACTGAATGTTTTATCGTTGGTTAAACAACAGACTCCGCGACTGAGTTTAGCAAAATTTTGTTCTTCGTGTTCTTCAATTTTGCAGCAGCAGGTAACCTATCTGAAACACTCAATTTATTTTATTCTAGCTCTAAACTTTCTACCAAACTCTCCGTTTTCCCTCTTTATGCTCTCAACACCCTATTTATACCTCGCAGTAGCATCAAATCTCCATAATATCTCGCCTTCAATTCATTATTCTTCACGGGTATATTTTTCCTTCTATTACAAACTCCTGCAATTTTCTTTCCTTTTTTTTTGTGTTTCACATTGTTAACTCCAAGTCAGTACACTCCAGCATGTGCAGTGCATAGTTTAGACAGATTCAAACACACACAATCCTGTGAACTCTCGTAGTCGCCTGACCAACACGCGAGTTTCTCTGTTTTCTTCAACGTGATTTTTTAGCCTAATTTTTTCGATTCCAACACATTTATCAATCCTATTTTGACTAAACATGATATTTTCGAACAATTGCAGCAATCACATCACATTCAAGCTTGCCCAAAATCTACATAGAATCTCGAAAATAACTCCAGTACGTGACTTTCCCTATTTTGGTCCAACACGTATGATCTTTTTTTTTTCTCGTTTCCGAAACACCTACCAGTCTTGTTTGATCCAAATTGGACCGTATTAATCCATATCCAGGACTAAATCCGACTAGGATTATCCAATTTCAACACAAACAGAGCCCCGTAACTTCTCGCTATCTGTTTTCCTCCAACTCGATTTTTAGCCAATTCTGATTCAATCAAACACCCTTACCAGTCCCGTAAATCAAGTATGCCAAATCAAATTCAGCCATTGAATCTTTTCAGAGGTTTCCAACAATCGAACCCTAATTTTCCCCTTTTTCTGTTACAATTTCCCGCCAAAATACATGAACTCTGTTTCATCAAATCCCGATTATATAGCCAAATCTGACCGATTCTAAGGCCCTTACAAATTTCAGCGATTTAGTCTCTTCCTAACACCTTCAAATCTCCAACCCTAATTATGTTTCAAATTTTCCCGCCAAAATCCAGATTTAAAAGGTTGAAGATGATGGTTGCCCCTTATCAAAATCCGGGGTGCCTTTAGCATTTGGGGTACAATTAGCAATCCCTGGGGTGTAAATAACATTTTTGGGGTATAAATAGTAAAATTTGTGGGGGTGCCTTTATCAACTCTCCTGAGACATTTCTGGAGGCGCCCTTATCCTAAGTTGGGATGCCTTTAACACTTTTCTGGGTGCCTTTAGTAATTTTCTCCGGAGGTCCAAATAACAACTTTTTGAGCCGATTTCTCCATAAGAACTTATTTCCTTGAAAAGAGTTAAAACAAGTTTATTAGCGAAAAAAAATGAGTCCTAACTAATGTAATTATGGGTGAAAAAGCGTCGCACTTGCGTGCTTATCAAATTCCCCCACACTTACATTTTGTTAGCCTCGAGCTAAATAGAATATGTATCCGCTCAACAGCTGGATATGGAGTAACATAGAGAGACACCCACTCAATAACTGATCATAAGCAAAACCTCAAGACCCGCTCAACAACTGATCATGCATAAAAATACCATATTATAGAACCGCTCAACAACTGATCATTATTATTATTTTAGACCCGCTCAATAGTTGATCATGCATGAAAATACCATACTATAGACCCACTCAATAGCTATTTTTTTCTTTTTCTTTTTCTTTTTGAAATTGGAAGAAGAAGCCCTACAATAGACCCGCTCAACAGTTGATCATGACATGTAAGAAAATACCGTTCAATAGACCCGCTCAATAGCTGATCATAACATGCAAGAATATAACCTATAAGTTAACCACTCCCCCACACTTACATGTAACATTGTCCTCAATGTTTCTAGTGAAAGCACAATACCAAAAAAGAAGTAACATGAGGAATCAGTAAACAGATCGGAAAGATAGTACCTGGATGAAACGTAGCAATCCTTCCATGGGGAACTGTTAAATGCATATTTTGCATATATTTAGTGTCGAATCCATGCTAATATTTGCTATATTTTCTTGTGAATTATTGTATATTACTTTTGTTTTTCTTTAATTGTGTTTTGCTAGGTGAATCATCCAAAAGAAGCGAATTGGCACTTAATTGTGCAATTAGCCGAAAGCGGAGAAGGGTCAAAGACCAAGTGGAACTCGTTCAAACCTAGGAGTCTATGATATCATCTCGAAGAGGACGAAAATACGAAGCTAACGACGAAAGAATGGAGTCGTTACGACGTCGTATGAAGAAGTTACGGGCGATTGAAGCAAAGCTGCGAAATTGTTTGCGCACAGAATTTATAAGGGGCGTCCATTCTACTAAGGGGCAGACATGTTTCAAGGGAACTGCTAAAGGCAGTTCGGTCTTTTGTAAAGGAGGCTTCCAAAACTCAAATACTGTTAAAGGCACCCAGACGAATTACTCGGGGCTGCCACCATCATCATCTTCACTATTTATGACCAGTTCAGGGTTTGATGTTGTGGAGCTGTAAACAAAGACGGACCAGTTGAGCTGTGAATGGTTGCTGCCATTATTGATTGGAGTTCACGAGAATGATGTCATGGGAGTGATGATTATCTTATGGAAGCAATGGAGATAGTTGAAGTTCGTTGGATCTATGGAGAAGATATTTGTGGTGTTGATGATGATCAGGTGAAGTTGGTCTGATTACTTCCGTAGAAGCTGTAGCTTCTATCTGTGAATGATGGAAAGGAATGTTGACGCTGTGGTGCTTGCTGCTATTGTTAATGGTGAAGTTTGCTCGGGATGAATGGGTTTTGCTATGGTGATGTAGCTGGGAAACGTGACAGCAATGGAGAGTTGGTATCGGGTATTGGCATGCTGCCACAGATGAGATTAAAGGCAGCAATATACATGGAGCTGAGCTGTAGTTTTTATAATGGCAACGATAAAGAATGGAGTTTGGATGGAAGAAGGAAGAAGGAAGAGAATGGATATTGGAGCATAGCAGAGAACAAAAAGAGCTCGAGTTTGCATGGTTTCTGATGGAGTTGAGCTGTGGTTCGCTGACAGTGTTGACGACGAGCTGATGCTGGTAGTAGTGATGAACGGAAGTTGATGACAAGGATTGATTGATAATGGGTGCTGGAAGTGATGATCAATGGAGCTGGTTTTTGCTGTTGGTCATTGATGGCGCGGAACGAGCAGAGTTAATGGACTGATGGGTTGTTGACTTGTTTCGACAGGTGAAATCTTTACGAAGCTAATAATAGCAAATAGAAATGAGGAAGTCGAGATGGTAGATGGGGTGATTTATACCATGGCAGTGATGGAGAAAGAAGTGAGAAGTGGTCAAATGAAAGGAAATAAAAGGTGAAACGCGAGTTGATGCTTGACGAAAATGATGGAAAAGAGGAAGGTGATGTCGTCTGTTTGATCTGTTAAGGTTATCAGTAATTAATGATGGAGAACGTGAGAAGGAGATCGAGCTCTGGTAATCAGTTTCTGCCAGCAATATAAAACGTGATGGAAAGACTGTGATATTTGCTGGTGTTGTGAAAAGGAAACTGAGTTTTCCCGAGACTCAGAAGAGAAAATGCACTCGATTAGTAAGAGGGGAGGTGGTCGAGTTAGGGAGTTAACCGAGAAAATTAGAGAGGAATTCAAGAGAAGATACGGCTAGAATTCCTAGCCGTGATTAGAGTGTAAGAAAAAGATCCAGGAGAAGTCACGTACGGGAAGACCTAGCCGTGGTGGAAGAAGAAAAATATAGGCTGTCAGTTCCGTAGAACTGACAAGCCATTGATACTAATGGGTTGGACTATTCAGCATTAGCCGTGGGCCACTTGGCTGTTAAGCCATTTTATTCACGACCAAACTTGCCATGACCCTCTTTGGACAGATTTTGGGTGTGGGATTTATGGAAACTTGGCTAGGATTTGGCAACCAAATTCGACCGGGATTCGACACGGGCACTTCTACTCTTGGATACCTATAAAAGAAGACTTCTTAACCTAATATAACATCACACATCTCATAATACACTTTTGTTCTTCATTCATATTTTTAGGGTTTACCCCTTTAGGGGGAAACCATGAAACGGTGTAACATGAGAGGCTAAACTTTATTGATTAGGATGAATTCAATGTTCTAGCGTGAAGCTCTATTATTATATAAGTTTTTCGGAGTTTTAATCATCTTATCGTTTGTCTTTACCATATTTGATCTTTATGAGTGATTCTTAGATTGATTTGGGATGCATACTAGATTAGTCTATTAATTGTTCTATTGCTAGTATTGGGTTAGGAGATAAGTAATCGTCGAATAATTCATACACAAGTAGAAATCGCGAGACCTTGCAGAGGGATTCTGTGGAGCAATTGCGAGTAAAGACAACATCATCAAGTGAACCTTGAGCTAAGAGTTTAACTACTGGGATCAGCCTAATTCACAAATCCTAAAGCATTCAGTTGGATTACACCTTGAGTGAGCTACTACTTGGTGGTTCGGTTGAATAGAATCTGATATTGGAGAGCTTCCGTATCCGTGGAAAAAAGGAGTTTTGGGGATAGTACTGAGCTAGCTGCTATTCTACGGTTGGTGATATATGATTCTTACGAAAGGTAAACGAGTATACTATGCAAGTCAACGTTTGGTAACGGCGAATGACTCCTAATCATCTTTTCATCTTATTGTTTCTTTTTATTTTAATTATTCAACAAACCCCCTTGTCTTTTATTATTTTGCTTAACTAAATAACATATCAATTACACTACTCTTCTTGGGAACGATCTCTTACTACCGCTATATTATTATTTAATTAGTGGGAAATATATCTTAATTAATTTTTTGTGGTTACGACACGCATCAGGAACAAGAACGAAAATTCCAATAATGTACAACAAGAGTATGGGTTGCCTCCCATTTAGCATTAAGTTTAGTGTCTTCAGCCAGGCGTCGATACCTGATAACATTAGTCTTGGTAGAAAGGATCCTGCAGTTCATCTTCTTCTATTGCATGATTGGATAACTCCAAAAATGGTTTCAACCGTTGACCATTAACCTTGAAAGTTTCCCCATTCTTCGGATTTTCAACTTCGACTGCTCCATGGGAAATTTTTTTTTTGAAAAAGTATGGTCCATACCACCGAGATCTTAATTTACAAGGTAAAAGATGTAGACGAGAATTGTAAAGGAGAACTTTTTGACCTGCTTTAAATGTCTTTCGAATAATCGATTTATGATGAAAATTTTAAGTTTTATCTTTGTAGATTTTCGCATTCTGGTAAGCATCATTATGAATTTCTTCTAACTCATTGAGTTGAAGTATACGGTTATCACCAGAAGTAGATAGGTCAAAGTTTAGTTTTTTAATGGCCCAATAAGCTTGATGTTCTAATTCTACAGGAAAATGGCAGGCTTTACCGAAGACAAGTATGTACGGAGACATCCCTAGTGGAGTCTTAAAAGCGGTTCGGTAATCCCACAAAGCTTCTACTAAGTGCAAAGACTAATCCTTTTAGGTAGGGTTTACGGTATTCTCTAAAATCTGTTTGATTTGCCTATTATACACTTCTACTTGGACACAAGTTTGTGGGTGGTAAGGTGTAAAAAACTTATGGGTAATGGAGTATTTCTTCAGGAGCGCCTCGAAAGGCCGGTTACAAAAATGAGAACCTCCATCACTAATGATTGCTCTAGGCATACCAAATCGATTGAAGATATTGTCTCTAACAAACTTGATCACAACGTGACGATCGATTGTCTTGGTAGCTATTGCTTCTACCCACTTAGACACATAGTCAATATCTAATAAGTAGAAGTTTCCATAGGAATTGACAAAAGAACCCATAAAATTTATACCCCACACATCAAATATTTCCATTATTAGTATAGGATTAAGTGGCATCATATTACGTCGGGTCAACTTCCCTAACTTCTGACATCTCTCACAACTTTAACAAAATAGGTGGGAGTCATCAAATAGAGTTGGCCAATAAATGCCAGATTGTAAAACCTTCGCAGCTGTTTTCTTAGAACTTAAGTGACCCCCACAAGCTCCACAATGGCAAAAATTCAAAACACTGGAGATTTCGTTATCAGGAATACAACGACGGATGATCTGATCAGGGTAGTATTTGAATAAGTACGGATCATCCCAGAAAAAATATTTAACCTCAAACAAGAATTTAGTTCTATCCTATTTATACCAATGGTCGGGCATTTGACCAGTTACCAAATAATTGACAATATCAGCAAACCAGGGTAACAAAGAGATGTAAAATAATTATTCATCAGGGAACGTGTCAAGGGTCGGTTTATCATCATCTCTAGTATTATCAAGGATATGGGATAAATGGTCAGCTACTAAATTTTGAGACCCTTTCTTATCATGAATATCTAGAGTAAATTCTTGGAACAACAATACCCATCTGATCAGTTGAGGTTTTGAGTCCTTCTTTGAAAGGAGATATTTGAGCGCAACATGATCATAATAAACTATGACCTTAGACCCTAGAAAGTATGATCTAAATTTCTCCAGAGCAAAAAAGATGGCTAACATTTCTGAAAAAGTGGGGGTCTAACAACCACAACCAATATGTCGTTTGGCAATCTGTATGGATTAAACTTCAATAATATTCCGAGAGTGAAAACTCAATCAAAGAAAAATACTAAAGAGTTTATCTCTTACTCAACACAATCAATGGTTAAACATAAGCCAGTCCGTAAACTTGATTTTAGTGTGAACTTCTTGAACCAAAATCTCTTGTGTTAATCACAACCTATCCAATATCCACCGTGTATAAACCTCTTTAAGAAATAATCACTAAAGAAATATTTCAACACGGTGTCCACTTGAAACAGGGTTAGTCCGAACTGGTCTATGATAGGTGTCTAAAACACCTTGATATTTATCTACTATTTATGCTTTCTTTGCTAAGTTTTCTTGTAAATTATGTATCTTATGTTTGCTTTTGAGTGTTTAGGTACTTTGCAGTTATTTGGAATAAAATAAGAAGAAACAGGGCAAAAGTGTCATTCCAAGTGAAACTGCTATTGGAGGTGGATTATTTCTCATTATTTTCTTTTATTTCTTCATCTCTGTCTGAAAAACACATCGGCTTTAGTGATGCAAATTTTGTCTGAAAGGCATGACAGCTTTAGTGATGTATAGAATTTGAAGAGAATAAGTGGATTTGAGGAGTAAAAGACGTATTTTGTTGGTGGAAGAATTCGAGAAAGGAAAAGCGTCATAATGGAGCATAGAAGTTTAAAGCTCGTGTCAACAAATGATTACCATCATAGGCTAGCAATTCTCCAAGCTATGGACAAATGGAATCAACAAGGCACTATGTTTACATGAGTTGCATGGCTAGTTCACAATACAGACATTTTAAAGTCTGTATAATGGGATTAATAACTAATGTGTATCCCGTTCAATGCAGAGAGGACATAAACAGATAGTGGATTTCACCACCAAGGTACCCCACATGTGTGCTGGAGGCAGAAATATCTAGGACATGAAACTTAGGTTTCATTAGAGCTAGCACTATGGTGCTAGCTATCCCTTCCCTATCCCTCAAATAAAGGGAAGGGTTGGCACATGAAAGGCAAGCTTGCTATGGTGCTCTGCTATCCCTTCCCTACACTATACGGGTACTCAGTACACGTATAAATAGTGCCAAACGGGGTACTCAGTACGCGTATTTAGTCAAGGTTTAAGTTTACAGATTTCCTTTCTCTCGGCCATTTCTTCTTCTTCACTATATTTTTTCCTCTAAAAACCCCTTTAACCCACCTTCGATTTTGTTGTTTATTTAGGGCGATTCCATTGCTAAGACTAAATGGGATTGATGGTTACTTCAAAGTGAAAGTAATCCCTCAATCAATTTCGAATTTCATCAAAAAAACATCAAAGGTGAGTGATTCTAATGTTAGGGTTTTCAAATTAATTTGATTCTTGTTTTGATGAAATTGTTGATACTAGGTTGGTTGGATATGTAGTATGCAATTCAATAACGTTATTAAAACCTATATTTAGTGAAAAATGCATGATTATTTGTTGTGTGTCTTGATTTATGTAGAATGAAATGTTTCATGTAAATGCATATCAATGTAGAACCTTGATATACTTGTGTAGGTGCACAATGAGTCTAATGCGTTCTTATGTGAGAAACAAACATTGAATCTATTTGGAGACTGCTAGTGATAGTGATGAAGAAGAGAAAGCCTTGCTTATATTTACACAACTATGTTTGGATGAACGGTTGTGTATTATTAGACAACCTGTACCAAAGGAGGTACATACAAGTAGTTTAATAACGCGTGATCGTGTGTGGCATGATGCCAAAATGATGAATGATTATTTTACACCTGGAACTAGTTATACCTCTAGACAATTCAAACAACGTCTAGGCATGAGGGAAGACTTATTCGATAAATTGTTAGGAAAATTGCTTGAAGTGGATCCTGAATGGCATCAACTTCCGGATGCAACTGGTACTATGGGGCATTCTCTGCATATGAAATTAGTTGTCGTAATAAAATGTTTATGCAAAAGTACGCCAGCTGATAGTGTTGATGATTATACTCATATGGGTGCTAATATAATATACATGTATTTAAAAAGATTTTGCCACACCATTTGCATGGCTTTTGGAGCCAGATATTTGCGTGAACCCACTCCTGAAGATGTTCAGAGGTTGCTAGCTGAGAATTCCGACCGAGGTTTTCTAGGAATGCTTGGTAGCGTTGATTGTATGCAATGGCCATGGAAGAATTGTCCGGTAGCTTGGCAAGGAACTTACCGGGGTAAATATAAAGAGAGTAGTTTGGTATTAGAGGCGGCTGCATCATACGATTTGTGGTTTTGGCATGCCTTTTTTGGAATGCCTGGATCAAACAACGATTTGAATGTGTTGGCACACTCACCCCTTTTTGATAACATGCTAAAGGGTGTAGCACCTCCATGTAATTATGTCATCAACGGTCACCAATACACTAAGGGTATTCATTTCTCCTGTCCCCATGGCCACTGTCTCTAGATAACCTTTCTTTCTCATACTTCTCGTCCTAGGATCTTTTGCTTCCACCATGCCTACTCCCTCGGTGACTCTCATCCTCTCTATATCTTCCTCTACTTCTATCATCATGCTTACTTTTATCACTTCTCGAGTCCCTACTGTCCCGCCCTTTATGTTTCGGGTCCTTCTCACTTTCTCTATCCACCCTTCGTTTCTTCAAATATTTATCTGAGTCACGTTCTCCCCTCCTCTTTTCTGATCCAGATCCATCAACGGTGTCTCCATCGAAAACCATCTCATAACTGCAACGAAATAATGTTAGTCTTTTTAAGTAAAGGAGGAGTTAAATTAGAGTAGCTAATAAAGAAATATTGTACACTTACTTCTCATTTCCACCGCGTTGGGTGTTCCCATATTTTAGAACATACTTTGGATTATCTGCTTTTACAGAAGGGTCTCCAGTGCAATCTTTGGCCATGTGATCAAGGGAACCGCATTTGAAACACCCTCTCCCTTATCTTACGTAATTGAGGTAAGACATTAATTTTTTTAATAAAGTGACCAACCTTGTGAACTGTAATTAAGAAAATTAAGAAAATGACAGTTTTCTCAAATATTTATATAGAGTGGCTGAGTTTGACATTTTTCATCCCGTTTTTTTTTTAAAAAAAATGGGTAACAGAAGTTAACTACATACATGCCAGTTATCCTACTTAGTAAAAGACATTAACACCCCTCTCACGGACTGACTAGGTCGAGTTAGTGCTATGAGTCGTTTTCGAGTTGACTTAGTGACTTAGACCAAGTGAAGAACATCATTTAGGCATTTCTACGTACATGTTGACTGTGTGAAACTAGTGAGCAAGGGATAGATGTGTGATTGATTTGTAACCATTTCCATATCTCCTTTCCTGCATTGAATTCATATCTAACACAAACTCAATCTCCAAAACATTCACAAACACAAAATTGTTGTCGATTTTAAACCATGCATAAAAAATAATCAACACCAAATCATCAGGTGAGAATGGTTTGGTTTTACCAGATAGAAAAGATGGATGAATTGACGTTGTCCGGGCCTTGTTAGATGGGGAAACAGGTCAAGACATTTCCTTGATTCTTCTCTGCTTGAATTTCAGCTAAATCTTTTCCTAGAACGACCAATTTATCAAGCACAAACCCATTCTTCCAAGCTCAACATAAATCCCATACGTCCATTCGCATCATGTCACTTCCCCATCTTTTGTTTGAATTTTTTTCTAACGGTCCTAACAACTCACTGGAAATCAAATCAAATTGAAACCCAGTAATTCTAATAACAACAGAATTCAAAAATTGCCTCTAATTATATCTTCTCCGTATGTGTTCTTCCTGACTTCAATTTTATGTCTTAACTCTTCCAACCACAACACCTAGCAACACCCTAAGTGGAAATATATGGTGTAGCAATACTCTTCAATTTCATGTCTTACCTCCATGTAAATATTGATATGTAATTATGTACAAGATTTTTCTCAGACATTGGACATTCCCGACTATGTTAGGTTCAACAAGTATCAAATGGCTAAAAGAAAGGATACCGAGCGTGATTTTGGAGTGCTTCAGGGTGTTGATGGTGGATTTTAGTTAAGGGCTAAAGTTGTAAAACCAATTTTTTTGTAAACACCCTGCAGAGGATGAGATTATTTTATAAGTGATGAATACTTCTTCACTTAATTAATTCACCTAGAATGGAGCATGTAGCAACAATCCCCCGAATATTCTGTGAATTTTAGCATTATTGATTAATGCATAGAACGCCTTGTATTTCCTGTGTTGTTCCTAGCGGAACTCTAATTGTTGGTGCGGCATGATGACTGATTGTTTCGCAGCAGAGTAGCATGAATATTCAAGTACCAACAGTGAGGCATGCACGAAATTCCCGTATAGCTGTAACTCTCGGTGTGTTATACTAGCCCGATTGAGCATGTAGCTCTCGGTGTGTTATACTAGCCCGATTGAGTGTGTAACTCTCGGTGTGTTATACTAGCCCGATTGAGCGTCTAGACTATCTGTAATAATCTAGAAACGATCACGGTCATCCAACTTCACAGGCATGATTGGATAGTCGGGATCGAATCCAATACCCCCAGGAAGGTATTGGAACATTCATTACCGACCAAACGCGGACCCCGCGCGATCGGCCTCCCAAAAGGGGCGACATAGCTTTCCAAACCGTCCAAACCAAGCTGAATGGACAAAAAACCCTAAATTAGGGTTTGCGGCCCATTACATGTGTCGCAAAACGATCTCAACCATCCATCTTCGCAGGCATAGATTGAGGTTTTAGATATAGATTCAAAGGGCCCAGAGCATGTAAACACGATCTTGTAGGCCCGCCTACACCCATGACCAATCGGTCAGGACCAACCATGATTGGTTGTCCCAATTCGTGCGCACCAACCAAGCATGATGAACGACTGGAAAAACCCTAATTGGGGCTTGCGGCATCATGTATGTGTCGCAAAGTCATCTCGTGCGTCCATCTTCGTAGAATTGAATGGAAGGCAAAGATGAAACATTAGGGAAGGCCGAACATGCTAGCATGACCACCGCGGGCCCGACTTCATGACCGACTAATCGGCCAAAGCCATCCTTGGTTCGTGCGCCCAAACTGGCATGGTCACGCTTCTTAAATCATAAATTGATCTCGACCACTCAACTTCGCGAGACAAATTGAGTGGCTTAGATCACGTTTCCATAGGATAGTCAGGTATAGGCGTGAATACCATCCTACCACCTACACGCTGGACCAAACGGCCGAGACCGACCAAGCTTGGTCGTCTCGAAACGCGTTCCTTAAAGGTGGCATACCGTGCCCCTTTAAGAATCCTTTGCGGCATATGATTTCTGTCGCAAATCGATCTCAGCCACTCAACTTCACCGATAAATTTGAGTGGCCTAGATCAAACCTTCGTGGGAAAGTCAATCATGGTGATGGACATCTACATGCATGCCTGATCGGTCCTCCATGAAACGCCTCCCATGCTTGGATTCGACCAAGCTGAAGGAGTACACTCGCGCACCTCCTAAACCCTAATCTGAGGGTCACAGATGTGGGTCGCTGATCATCTCGCCCGTCCAACTTCGCCAACTCGGACGGACGGCCTAGGATAAGATTTAGGTGACCAGTGAAGTATCACCGTGATCACCGTCTGCCACTCCACCACACCATGTGATCGGTCAAGGGAGGATTTGCTAGCTCAGCCTCCAAACCCTCACTGAAGTAGGCAGGGCATGATGCTCAACAACGATGCTTCATATATGCCGAATACATTCGATGCATGACATGCATAGAATACACACGATACTTTACAAGTATCGACTTACTAAATAACTTAGTTATTTAACTAGCATTACATGCTACCTTCTGTGAGTCCCACGATACACACACTCAAGACATCAATCATGTCACAAACTGGGGGATACATACTGGGGTATTGGTCTGGCGGTTTACAGTGTGCAACGCGCCATCACAAGAACGTGTCAGGAAGACATGAACAGTTAGTGATGATGGGAGAAGTGGGATGATCGTGTGACACTAACACACCACTCCACTACTCTATCACTCCACTTCCTGCACTTCCTACGAGAGACGTGAATAAGGTTCAAATGACTTGTATAAATAGGTTCTCCTCCCTATTTCCAAAAGGGAGAAAAAACACAACACAGAAACCAAGTGTTAATACAACACGTATTCAAACACCCAGAGCATGCTTGCATTATTCGTAAGCCTGCTCACCTTTCTGTTACAAGTCATAAGAAAGCCTACACCTTCACAATCTCAACACCTTCTTCGCTTCCCTCCCTAAGATCAACCCTATCTCATTCACTTTGTGACCGAAACAAGTCTGGAATGACCATTTCTTGGTTTAGGCCAGAATTGTATAGATTGATCTCTCGAATCAAAAGCACTCATCGCGTAGTGTATTTGTTTAGGGTTTAGATTCACTTGTCATCCACACACCCCAAATTACCAAAACCAGCAGAAGTAGTTTTTACTCATAAACAATTGGCAACCATAGTGGGAGATTAATCTCTCGGTTGCAATATAATTTTTCCAATTCCCAATTTCATCTTTCAATACCCGATTCGATTTTTTGAAATTCAAGGGGATAGATCTTAGATCCATTTCAATCGTTAACATGTTCATTTCTTTCAATTGAAAAACCCGTTTTCTGTATTACGATGTATTATCCTCAGCCGAGTTATCCGAGGACCAAGAATGATCCAAAGCTCATGGAGAATATATCCAAAATTCTATAAGACATCCTATCAAACCAAATTGGTATCACTAGAAGGCAGAGCAAAACGTTCCGTTTTCTGAATGATATAGAAGTTCAATTACGAGAGGGTTCTGCAGATGCCTACCCGGAGAGTATCATGAATGAAGAGGCAGTCGAATCTCTATCTAAAAATCGTGTTTCTGCCAATCGGTACATAGAAGGAACACATGGCCGCACCAGGATGCCAGGGGGAGATGAACAGCATAATCCGGACAACGAATGAGATTCAAAGCAACTCTACAGGGGAAATGACGTGTCAGGAATGCCACAGCCTTTATCAGACAAAAGAAGGGGGCCAGCCTATGAAACCCTGCTGGAAGATTATACCTCAAGTCCCTTGTCGAAGCACAAAATTATTCCTAATCTAACGCCACTTTTCAACCAAGCGAAGAACTACCTGAAGAGGGGGAAGTCAGCCAAGAGTCACATGAGCACAGAGGCTGGAGATACCTGACTCAACCAAATGACGATGACGCTCTCGTTGAAACGAAACATTTGAAAGCAGCGCCTCAGCGAAGGCGGCCACCCAAGCGAGCCGCGTATACATTGGCACACGTCCCGACTCCAAAACATTCTTCATATCAAAGTCATCAAGAGATATCACAGCAGCGTCCGTCAAAGCAAGAAAAATCTGGATCAACATACTCGCATTTACCATTTTCCATGAATAAGGTCTTGGAATTATTGGAGATGTGGGTACAAGACGGAGAAGTCCAACTGCCTCAGGTATGGCGACAACTAACTGATCAGGAGGTGATGGATCCGAGATATTGTCACTATCATCGTTTTATCCACCATCCCACCAGTGAATGCAATGCCCTGAAGTGCATTTTCCAAGAGAAGCTAAGTTCCGAAGATTTGCCGCATGTTTCCAAAGATTAATGCATGCAATTTCTCGAAGTAAGAACTAGGGGAGATCTAAACTCATACCGATGGAATTCCAAAATCAAGTAAGTTTTATCACGCAATTTTTACGAGATGGTTTTAGAGTTTACTGGGGACTTGGCATCCCTCCATGAGAAATATTCGATGGTCAAACACTATATTTGTCTCCTTTCATGCTAGCACGATATTCACAAATCCATATAAATATTGTTGTATTAGCCACATTGCTCATAACCAGAATGCAAATTTCGTTCAGAATAATCCCTCTCAAAAAATCATTCACAAAGAACTATCTCAAAATAAAACGGTTTAAAGATCCAATCACCTACCAGTGCAAAACCTAAAATAAAGATTGTGAAAGGAAACCCTCACATCACTCAACTCCTAAAAACGAAAATAAAAAACGTAAATAGATGGCATAAACTGTTCAAGGGAAGCCCTTCAGTAACAACTCATCCTCCTCTTCATGGGCGGCTTTCATCTTCTGGAGAAGAGCCTGTTCCATCTTTAACTCATGAGACAGTCTTTCAACCTTTTATTCTTAGCAAGAGATGCTGTCTACAGAAGGGACTTCACTCGTTTCAGCTTGCAGCTTCTGGATTTTAGCGAGCCGTTCACATAATCAGGAGGCATTACACTCATACTTCACGAACACGTCACGATAAAACTCTCAGTTTTTGATTACTTCTTCAGAAGCGGTGCGCCCAGTCACGATGCCCATGTCGTGGATAGAAGATAAAGCTTCTTCGACACGTTTGACTAATGCAAGACGACTCGTAAGCTTCTTGGTAGTGGCGACGTGACCATACTTCTTCCATATTTTGGTGTATAACTCTTCGTACTTAGCTGGCATGCTGAACCCTCCAACTAGCACATGATATGTGAAAGAAACGTCAAAAGAAGGCTCAAAGGTGACACCAACACTGGAGTACATGACCAACGCATTAGAAGTCTCGGGAAGCTCTTTAGAAGGGGTAGCGTCTACAACCATCACGGATGTGCTGTTTCCAAAAGCTTCTACATCGTCATTCCTCCCAATCTCGAGGTTGGCATCTTTTATAGTCTTGTCTCCTGGATCGCCAGATCGATCAGGCTCCTCATTACGCGTGGATATGCTTCCTTCATCATGGACTGCACCTCAATCATCCTCGTTATCTTCTACATAAGTTTCAGTATCACCAGACTTCTCGATATGCCGATCAGTGTCTCCAGACTTCTTACTATGGTTACGTGCCAGTCTTGTGAAAGCATTTTCTTTCAGAATTCCCTGATCACGAACAAAAAATCATCGTTGGTGGAAGTTAAGAAAAATGAAATCAAAAGATCGAAGATGTTCAAAATACCTTCATATTAGAGGAATTGAGGATCACGGGGCCGCACGCTTGATTCTTGGCCTGGGGACTGCAGTTATCAGCAACATTAGCTCTGGATCGTTTACCCGGAAGTGGCTTTAACCTCTTGTGCTGCTTCAGGATCTCAGGAGATGGCATGTCATGATGAGATGTCTCAATTTCTTCCGAGAACGTCTGGAAAGCTAACAGTTGTTTTCTACAAAATTCCTTGTACTTATGAGTTGCCATCGGTTTTCTTACGATATGAAAAAATGGAAGGCTCTGCTCTGGTGTGAAGATGTCAGCATTGAGAATGGACGGGACGAGTTCTGGCAAAGGAATTCGCGGACGATGAAAGGGAACACCCTGTTCGAATCCCATTTGGCGAGCGGCTCTGTCGATATTATAAGAAACCGTAGAGAGGATCTCATCGAAGAAAGTTGGAATATATCCTAGTATACAACTTCAAAGGTAGATGGATTCTCCATGACTCATGTTTCTTCCCTCAGTGTGCAACACAATGTCAGAAGTAATGGTGGAAGTTTTCGGTTGAATCACTGAAGAATGGACCGGCCCCCATGGGCGGAAGTCTATGGAATACACGTTATCAAGAAAATCAACAAGTCTTAACCCGGGTTTTGGATGCCTGTTTTGCCAACGAAGTATCCTTGAACCACCATACAAACCGGGGAGAGGAGTTGCAGGGACAGGAGCATAACCTTTGAAATATTCCCACAAGAACGCTTGGAGGAAACCAATGTGGATGTGCGTTTCTACCTTTTTATATCCATTGGAAGCATACATGTCTACCGCCAAAGCATCCAGATGAGAGTACAGTGATCCAAGGAACAAAGTGCCCAAAGGAAGAACCACACCTTTTGTCAGTTTTATAGCAAACATGACGAGGTCGTGTCTTATATTCTTCTTCCCAGAACCATCATCGAAGATGTCCCGAGATAACCACAAGGACAGAAACGCAACCAAACTAAGTTCATCATCCAGTTTTTGACCTGGCTTCAGTTTCGAAGGAGACCACTTAGACACCCACCAAGTATAGAAGCATCTTACATCGCTTTTCTGTTGGTCATACTCTCCAGCCTTTTTAAGTATAGCCTTGAGGGTTGCCTTCTCTTCGTCAGATAACATATAGTGGAAGTTCCCAGCAATCGGAAGATTCATCACCACGGCTACACTTTCCAGGGTAATAGTCATTTCTCCCCATCTACAAATGGCCGTGTGTGTGGAAGGATGCCATCACGAAATGAAAGTAATCAAACCCGCAGTATCTTTCTTAATGTGAAGAGAAGTAGACACCATAACAGCTTCAATGATATGTGCCTTGGTCAAGTTGTCCTTTATAGTATCATTGCTCAGCATACGTCTCATCCATCCCTCATAAGAGCTCAGTGGAGTGTAGCAAACCTTGAAGTCAATAGGTGAATGCGGATATTCATATTTTTCGAACACATAATCTCATTACGAATGCTGGAGAAGATGATGCAGCAGTCTCTTCACCTTCTGAGTTTGAAAGCAGTACTATCTTGTGGCTAGGTTGTTTCCTAACGCTTGGGAAGGGAACGGTGAATAGTTCGTCATCTATATCCGGCATGTCTCTGGAGTTATCAACACCTCCCGATTTTGCAACAGCGACATCCCTAGATGACATCTCAACAAGAGCCTCTTTGTTCATTTTCCAACAACTACAATAAAGTGCAGAAGGAAGGAGTCATTACTTCGTGTTAAGGGAGAAGCAGATCAGCCGTTGTATAAAAAATACATATGTGCATCACCCCACGTTCACATTCGAGTGAAGCAGGCACGTAACATGTCCATGTTCGATCAGGCACAGGTGGGGCCCACGATTCGGCCAAGCAGGTATTGGGTCATGCAAGACTAATCTCATATCGGTCAAATAAGCTGGAATTGGGTCATGACACGCCGGGTGTTGGACGAAGTGACAAGGCTGGTCGATCAGGTGCACGTGGTAGGGCCCACGTTCAATCAGGCGTATATGGCAGGTCTCACGTTTTGTTTAAGGTTGCATGCACGATTTTGTTTATGGGCGAAGAGTAAACGAGCTTATTCATGGGTTTTCAAACTATAACCTAAGGCTATAAGTTTTGCATGCTACAGTAAAAAGAAGCAAACTTTCATCTACAAACAGGATGGTCTTCTCAAAGAGTGAAAGGGTTTTACCTAAGAAATTAGGGTTTCGAAAAAAAAAAAAAAAAAAGGACGTTACCTAACGAGCGGCGGCGGATGGTGACGGAGGCGGCTTGCACAGCAGCTGCGTGAGAAGACGAATAGGAAAAAAAAAGAGAAATCGTGAGGAAAAGAAAAGGGGTCGTCCCCTTTTATAAGCAAGAATTGGAAGAATCCCAATAGGATATGGATTCCTCTTTTGATTGGATTCTTCTTTTAATTCAAACACCCAAAAAGGAGACCGGTCCCACTCAGGATTCCATACTTGCAACAACATGTTCACATGCGCGATTAACAGCGGACGAGCAAGGATTTCCGGGTAAGCTCCCTTCATCTCGTTTTCTCCCATATATTTGTCACCATCTCATGACTACCCCACAATAGTGTAACCATTATATGCTAGGCAGGGGACTTAATCTTGGCGATGGATTTTAGTACAGGGATAAAGTTATAAAACCAATTTTTGTGTAAACACCCTACAGAGGATGAGATTATTTTATAAGTGATGAATACTTCTTCACTTAATTAATTCACCTAGAATGGAGCATGTAGCAACAATCCCCCGAATATTCTGTGAATTTTTGCATTATTGATTAATGCATAGAACGCCTTGTATTTCCTGTGTTGTTCCTAGAAGAACTCTCACTATTAGTGCGGTATGATGACTGATTCTACTCGTAGCAGAGTAGCATGAATATCCAAGTACCAACAGTGAGGCATGCACGAAATGCCCTTATAGGCTGTAACTCTCGGTGTGTTATACTAGCCCGATTGAGCATGTAACTCTCAGTGTGTTATACTAGCCCAATTGAGTGTGTAACTCTCGGCGTGTTATACTAGCCCGATTGAGCGTATAGACTGTCCGTAATAGTCTAGAAACGATCACGGTCATCCAACTTCGCAGGCCTGATTGGATGGTCGGGATCGAATCCAATACCCCCAGGAAGGTATTGGAACATTCACTTCCGACCAAACACGGACCCCGTACGATCGGCCTCTCAAAAGGGGCGGCATAGCTTGCCAAACTGTCCAAACCAAGCGGAATGGACAAAAAACCCTAAACGATCTCAACCATCCATCTTCGTAGGCATAGATGGAGGGTGTAGATGTAGATTCAAAGGGCCCAGAGCATGTCAACACGATCACTGTGGGCCCGCCTACACACATGACCAATCGGTCAGGACCAACCATGATTGGTTTTCCCAATTCGTGCGCACCAACCAACCATGATGCAGGCCGGCAAAACCCTAATTGGGGCTTGCCGCATCATGTATGTGTCGCAAAGTCATCTCGTGCGTCTATCTTCACAGGTTTGAATGGAAGGCAAAGATGAAACATTAGGGAAGGCCGAACATGCTAGCATGACCACCGCGGGACCGGATTCATGACCGACCAATCGGCCAAAGACAGCCTTGGTTTGGGCGCCCAAACTGGCATGGTCACGCTTCTTAAATCATAAATTGATCTCGACCACTCAACTTCGCCAGAAAAATTGAGTGGCTTAGATCACGTTTCCATAGGACAGTCAAGTATATGCGTGAATACCAGCCTACCACCTACACGCTGTAATAAACGGCCGAGACAGACCAAGCTTGGTCGTCTCGAAACGCATGCCTTGAAGGTGGCATACCGCGCCCCTTTAAGAATCCTTTGCGGCATAGGATTTCTGTCGCAAATCTATCTCAGCCAGTAAACTTCACCGGTAAATTTGAGTGGCCAAGATCAAACCTTCGTGGGAAAGTGAAGCATGGGCATGGACATCAGCATGATGTCTACACGCATGCCTGATCGGTCCTCCTATGCTTGGATTCGATCAAGCTGAAGGAGTACACTCGCGCATGAAACGCCTCATATGCTTGGATTCGACCAAGCTGAAGGAGTACACTCGCACACCTCCTAAACCCTAATCTGAGGGTCGCAGATGTGGGTCGATGATCATCTCGTCCGTCCAACTTCGCCAGCTCGGACGGACGGAGTTAGGCGACCAGTGAATTATCACCGTGATCACCATCTGCCACTCTACCACACCATGTGGTCGGTCAAGGGAGGATTTCCTAGCGCAACCTACAAACCCTCACGTGAAGTAGGCAGGGCATGATGCTCAACAGCGATGCTTCATATATGCCGAATACATTCGATGCATGACATGCATAGAATACATACGATACTTTACATGTATCGACTTCCTAAATAACTTAGTTATTTAACTAGCATTACATGCTAACTTATGTGGGTCCCACAATCCACACACTCAAGACATCAATCATGTCACAAACTGGGGTATTGGTCTGCCGGTTTATAGCGTGCACCGTGCAACATGCCATCACAAGAACGTGTCAGGAAGACATGGACGGTTAGTGATGATGGGAGAAGTGGGAAAAATTGATCGTGTGACACTAACACACCACTCCACTACTCCATCACTCCACTTCCTACGAGAGATGTGAATAAGGCTCAAATGACTTGTATAAATAGGTTCCCATCCCTATTTCCAAAAGGAAAAAAAAAGCACAACACAGAAACCAAGTGTTAATACAACACGTATTCAAACACCCAGATCCTGCTTGCATTATTCGTAAGCCTGCTTACCTTTATGTTACAAGTCATAAGAAAGCCTACACCTTCACAATCTCAACACCTTCTTCGCTTCCCTCCCTAAGATCAACCCCATCTCCTTCACTTTGTGACCGAAACAAGTCTGGAATGGCCATTTCTTGGTTTAGGCCAGAATTGTATAGATTGATCTCTCGAATCAAAAGCTCTCATCGCGCAGTGCATTTGTTTAGGGTTTAGATTCACTTCTCATCCACACACCCCAAATTACCAAAACCAGCAGAAGTAGTTTTCATCCATAAACACAGGGTAAATTCAGAATTGTCGGATCTCCCTGTAAGTATTGGCAACAATCTGACTTGAATCAAATTATAAAATATTATCTTATTTTGCACAATATCATTATCGAGCATGAGCGTCGGGATACAGATTGGGGCAGGGTTGTTCCTGTTCCACTTCCAAACCTACTGTTAATGGTCATGTTTTTATGTCATCTCTGAAAAACCTAAAACTGCACCTACAACTAAGAAATGATCTTGTCAAGCACATTGATGTGCGTCCTGGTAGAGGAGCCGCGACAGGGGACTTGTCTATTCTGGAGGGTTCAGATATGGAATACGTGGTACTTCCATCGTCAGAAGGAGATTATGATGATACATACTTAGAAGAAGAATTTGTCCCAGGCCAAAACGAGGATGGGGCATTTCAGTATTACGGAGATTACAATAATCAAATCCCAGATGACTTTCCTTATGGAGATGAACATGTTCATGCACACGGACATTTGGAAGACAAATATGAACATGATGGAGATGACGATGAGGATTCTGGTGATGGGGAGGATTATGACGATGAAGAGGAGGATTCTGAGGATGACGATCAGGATGAGGAGGACGATGTTGAGGTTGACGATGACGAGCATGCGGGTATGTATGATGATGATGATGATTCTGAGGCATATGATGTATTTCATTGTTCTGTTTTATGTTTTCGAATGTTACACGCACTTGTAATAACAAATTTTAGATATTTTTTGGGATTCACTTATGTTTTCAAATTATGAAGATTAGATTTGGTGGCATATGGTTTACAATTATGAAAATCCGCGAAATCATTTACACAGTATATGGATATGTATACATATCCGTGAAATCTATATGTACATCATATGGATTAGTATACTTATCCGTGAAATCTCGTTCAACAGTTAATGGATATGTATACGGTGCATGTATAAAGGATTCAAAATCTCTTTAGCAATAGACACGTTAGTTCGACCAACTCTGTTCTCCATCTTCTTGAATTTTTTTTTTGATTTAGTCCCAGTTATTATCCACACTACTGTTATTTCTTAATTATGGTGGGTTATAATCCGGAGGAAGACGAATTGATAGGTTAAAGGATGTTG
Source organism: Papaver bracteatum (assembly GCA_023529315.1). Classification (NCBI taxonomy): domain Eukaryota; kingdom Viridiplantae; phylum Streptophyta; class Magnoliopsida; order Ranunculales; family Papaveraceae; genus Papaver; species Papaver bracteatum. Next base: position 42,189 of record JAJJWX010002031.1, on the reverse strand, counting down.
AAGAATAGACTGAATGGATTAGAAACTTTTACATTTTGAAGGATAATTTTCCATAAGATCCTAAAGATCATACAATCTTCTGGACTAATGTTGGTTGGGGTTCTTTCGTTAAAGAGACGGGAAAGAAACCACGCTTTAATTATGAACCATCCTATATTTGTTCAAGGACAAATCATGTTAGGAAATTATGCATCAAGTACAATGAATTTCTCAATAGGTACAGAGGTGACCGGTTTGCTGCACAAGATGCATATACAGCTTGGAAAAAAGAACCGTTTTATCATTTCGAAGCGGCCTTGATTGTTGAATCTGACACCAGGGAAAATTAATATGTTCAGACCTATCGAATCATCTATTCTACTATCTATTTAAAGTTTTATTGTCAACATTAGTTTAATGAAGTGATAAAATGAAGTTATTTATTTAAATTTGGATTTGAATATCGAGTGGTTATAACACATTTAAAATTAAGTTAACAACAATACCAACTACAAATTTAAGACAACACTTTTAATTTAAACATTTACTATAAATTAAAAAACTAAACACAATGAAAGATAAAATAATTAGAGTTGGATTACGTCTTCATCTTCTAAATCTTCAACGCTGATTATACCCTTCCCCTTCAAAATCTCCTTTTGCTTGCATTGATAATATTTTTTTTCGTTGGGAGCTAAACGACTAAGGTCCATCAACATTATTGCATTGTCTTGATCCAAATGCATTTGATTAGTCTGTTGTTGAAGCGTTTGCAGATTGATTACATCTTCCATTTGATAACTCGGTTGTTGAGTACACCCCCAAAAAGTTTGGTATTGGCATGCTTGTTCCATTCTCATTTTTTCCTTCCTAGTTCGTGTTTCCTTAAGATACTCCAAAATACTAGAACTTTGTTGATAAACCTTATCTTCTTCCATCTTAACCGAAGATGTCCCCTCGTCATCTTCTCTATATATACCTTGATCACAATCCTTCTTCTGTCTTGCTAGTTTTTTGGCTTTCTTTGTTCCTATTGGACGTGCATTTTCCTTGTATTTCCAACGAGTTTCTCCATTGGGAAGAACTTCATTACCATATTTGAGTGATACAAAGTTACGATGAGAATCAAACAACTCACTATTTTGGCTGACAGTCAATTCATAATTATATCCAGGGACCTTTTCTCTAAACAATTCATAACATGCATCATACTTGAATGGTTGTCCTCTTTGTTCCTAAAATTGAAGGAGACCATCTTTTGTCTGAAAAATTATATAACAAACATTAGGTTTATTGTTATTGTCACAAACTATATGGAAAAACTAAAAAATTTAATAAAACTTACCAAATCTTCGTGGTTCGCGCCGCTTTTGGCTTGCCCGTTAAGAATGGACACGAATTCTTTGACATCTTTTTTAATATGTCTCATCTTGCTTTTTAAAGCATCCCAATCTCTTCCATATGGATTGCCATTGCGTTCTACAAAAATTTCATGAATACGTATCCAAAACAGAGCTGTTTTTTGAGCCGCACCCACAATTTCTTCCATACTCACATAAATAAAAGCAGTAGTGTGTGACAAAATTAAGTACCATTTTGAATGAAACTAAGATAAAAAAATAAATAAATGGTAGAATAAATCTAAATCTAAATACCAAAAACGTATAGTAAGATGAAGAGAAAGAAGAAATCAATTGATGTAAGAGGGAGAACATAAAAAATCAATTGATTTGGTGTGGGTTGAGTAGAGAATTAGAGTGGTATTTATAGAGGATTTTGAAAAAATGGCCGTTGGGATCCGACGACGTAGAAAATAGAGCTGTTATTAGTGATGGATGGTTAGGATCGGGTGTGAGACAGGTATTAACCAAAAAAGGTCAACCAAATATTATTTCCCGAAATAGATACTCAGTACGCGTACAGAAATCTACGCGTACTGAGTACGCATAAAGCGTAAAATAATACGAGTACTGAGTACCCGTGTGATTTCCCTTCCCTACACGAGTGATCAGATCTGTTCAGCCATGTTGGGATGAAGGGGTATATCCCTACCCGTGTAGGGATATGGGAGACCATAATAGTTGATTTTTTGGGTTTTTGAGGAAAATGGGGGGATAGGGAAGGGATGACCCCTCCCATAGTGCGAGCTCTTATACCCAAATTAGCGAGCAGAGAAGAAATATTCATTTCTTCTAGTCACCTAAGAAGCAAGAAGGAAGATCTAGTTTTTTTTTCCGTATCCGTAGTCATCTACCTAGCCATGGAACCAACAGAATTCATCGAGTACCAAGAGGTCTACCTGAAGCCGAGAAGAAGAAGAAGAAAGAATGGCGTGTATTTGCTGGCGTTCTAGACCAGAAATAGGGAAGAAATTGAGTTGTTGATGCCACAGATTCTATTGGGTGTTTGAGTTAATCAGCAGGTCGAGTTTGTGTATTGGGTGTATCTCAAGATTGCATGATGAATTGGGTTCGAAACAATGAGTACTTGGTGGAGTTTCAAAACTGAAAAGAGAATGTCATGGTGCTGCCATTGGTTGATAATGAGGACTGAATATGAAGATATATGAATGTTGAATAGTTTCTGAATTATGGGTTTACTATGAATTTAATTTGCAGGTGTTTGGGTGAGTTTAGAAGCTATATAACTTCAATGCTACAGCAAGATAGAGCATGGCATACAACCTGTTCGAGAAGAGGCCTGAATGAGCTCTTATTCACCACTTCAAGTTCATCTGTTGCTAGTTGAGTTCGCGTATAAATGTGTGTTGCTGCTGAATTTTGTGAGTATTTCTGGAGGTTGGAAGCTGACTGAGAAGAGAGGAAATGGATGCAGAAGTACAAGTTGTATGAGTAGTTTGAGAAGAACAGCGAAAGCTGCCATTGTCTCTCATCATTGTGTTAAGGGTGCATCTGTTCTTACCTTGTATTCGCAGAGTCTAAGGCGAGGTGCAGAGCATCTCAGGAAAGAACGAAACAACAAACAAGGTGGTATCTTTTACAAGGATTTGGAGCTGGCGGTACAATTGATTTTGGAGTTGTGGTTCAAACTTGTGGCAGTTTGATGGAGTTTATTGAAACTCAGTTGAGAAGAGAGCAAGATAGACAAGGACAAGGAGGTTCTGTCTCTGAGATCATGGGTTTTTATATGGCAGCAGAAGTGATCGAGATTGTGGTGTTTTCCATGGGTTTCGATAGATATTTGAGCATGAAAGAACAAGACAAAGAAGGCTTGATGTTTGGTGGTATTGGCTCAAGCCTGGAGTTGATTTGTGGACTGAGTTTGATGGGTTTGATAGATTTCAGAAGTCAGGTGAAGGACTTAAATGAAGCTAAGGTCAGATGTTTAATAGCCAAGGGTTTGAATTTATTTTAAGGGCCTGGAAATGGCTAGAAGCCATACAGAATACAGAGTATTGGGTACACAGTCCATGTTTGTATGGGTTTGGGTCTGTTAGGTTACAAAATTGCAGGGATTGGAACTGGTTTTGAAGGGTTTCTGGTTGAATGATGCAGGAGTGGACTGGAAATGGAGTATTCAGGTGCAGTGAGAGTCATGGAAGTGAAGCTGAAATTGCAGGAGTGAAGTTGCAGTCTTGTGGTGTTGTTGATACTGTGATTCCAGTGGTGGTTAAGAGTAATTGAATGGGGAGTATGTGAAGATATGAACTTGTTGTTAGTTGCTGCTGTTTGGCGCAGCATGTGAACTGAAATTACAGCTGTGTTAACTTGGGTATGAATGGTTGCAGGTACTGGAGTTAAATGGTCTGAGCTGGTGTTGATGGTGCTGAGTCCATGTGTGTGATTGGTTGGCTGTGAAATAAATCAGGTGCAGGGAAGTGGTTGAATTGAATTATCAAGAAGATACAGAATGTTGGTACTGTTGTTTCAAGATGGGTAGTATGTGAAGATATGAAGTTGATGTTAGTTGATGCTGTTTGGCGCAGCCTGTGAACTGAAATTGCAGCTGTGTTAACTTGGGTATGAATGGTTGCGGGTACTGGAGTTAAATGGCCTGAGATGGTGTTGATGGTGCTGAGTCCATGTGTGTGATTGGTTGGCTGAGAAATGAATCAGGTGCAGGGAAGTGGTTGAATTGAATTATCAAGAAGATACAGAATGTTGGTACCACTGTTTCAAGATGGTGTTTGATTTGTTGCGGCTGAAATAGCTTAGTTATCTCTTATATGTGTAGCATGAATGATAGATGAATGTTTAGGTACAATGGGTTGCAGGCATGATTTGCAATGTCTGTGTGCAAGGGAGGCAGTGCAATAGGAGCTGGAACTGAGGCTGTGAAGCGCAATGATGTTGCAATCCTGACTCGGTCTTAAATCGGTTGACTCATTCTAACTCGGCCTGACCGAGTTGAACCGGTTGACAAGTCACCTGAGATACTTTTCCCGGCTCATTTTCAGACCAAATTACTGCTATGTTTTGGGACTCCTGCAGACTACCTTTTGAGAGAATTTTATACATGGGTGTTTCTCTTATATGGGCTTGGTGGATACATTGGTATGGGCTTTTGAAGACTAGACCTAATTTTGGAACAAGATGAGCTATAAAAAAGAAGTCTTTTTACAACTTGGGATATCACGTATTCTACTTGGAGTTTTGGAGAGAACAGGATATATTAGGGTTTGCTTTGGTTTTGTTTCATCTTCTTTATTTTATTTCTATAATATTATGATGAACTCCATTATTATGAGTAACTAAAACTATTTTTGATCAAGGGAGATTTCAAAGGCCGAAATATGAACTCATGATTGATATGCAATAACTCGTTTTCTCGCAAGTTTAGTTATTGTTTGATTTCTACCGTGCTAATAATGCTTATGGATTGTTCCTTAATTGTTTAAGTTCGAAATTAAATAGTTATGTCACAATCTTATTGCTAGTTTGATTTTCTTCGACCCGTAATTGTCTATAGAATACAAACACAAGTAGCGACATATGGGTATTGATGATGGGACTTTGTTAAGTACCCGTATGTAGAAATTGATACTAGTAAGTAATTCAAGCTTTTGATTTTATCACTAGGAACAATCTTATCTCATAAAACTTAAAGCATTTGTTTAAGTCACACCTAGTAAGCGTACCTCTAGGTAACTTGACAAGTAGAATCCGCTAGTCGAGCGCTTCCGTATCCGGTGAGCTTAGGAGATAATAACGGGATAATTGAGCGTACTAATTATCCTAGGGTTGTTAGTAACAAGATAATGCGAAGAATGTGGTTATATATCAGTTAGGTTTATATTCCATGGTTGAGAATGAATCCTTAATCAATCTCATCTCATATTTGAATTCAATTTATAATTTTCAGAATTTCTACAACACAATCATCTTTGCTAAGAGTAATTCCGTAACAACTTTTGCTTAATATACCTCCCTTGGGACGATCCTGCTTTCATTATACTACTTTCTATTGTAAAGTGAAGTAGAGAAATATTATTTGCGATTTGACACCTCGTCAATCTAACAATGTGAAAATAACAAAATCAAGTGTTCAAGATCAATCAAGTCTTATCCAACAAACAAGGTCGGATTTAACAACTATGATTGATTAACGTATAACCTGTATTATTTCAATTATATAAATAAAATATAATACGGAAAAGAAATAACACAGACACCAGAAATTTTGTTAACGAGGAAACCGCAAATGCAGAAAAACCTCGGGACCTAGTCCAGAATAAACACACACTGATTATATGTTGTTACACCAATTTCCTAATACCTATTCGGACTAGATGTAATACCTTTTTCAGCTGTATTCTTATAAAACTCCTAGCAGAACACCGATTCTCTTTAGGAACTCTTTTCGTAAATCTTCGAGCAGAACCCAAGGCTCTCTTTAGAAGATACAACAACACGATTGATATGATTCGATATTTTGTTTGCACAAAACACCGGTTTGATTTCCCTTTAGATGTAAATCAAGGTTTTGGAAATTAAATCTTGTATTTGTTTTGAACAACTACCAAATAAAAAGTAGTGAAATCAAAACAAACTTGTAGATTAGGGTTTTAACTTACAATCAATATGCGTACTCACAAGAAGTCCGTGAACCTTATTTTCGTAAGTGAACTTGGGTGATTCCAAAGATAAATTTCCAAGTTAAGAAAACCCTAACAATTCTACAACAAGAACAACTAGATAAATTTAGAGATATCTTGTTTAAAACTTCTTAAGCATTTTTACGAGATACCTTAATCGAAGTTTTCTTTCTAGCTTCCGATTTCGACTAACAAGTGTTGGTATACGATCGGAAACTGAAATCTATCAAAACCTAGGGTTTATGATCAACAACTCTTGAATGGTTTTATATCAGAAGAGAAAACCTTAAAATAGACAAGAGGTGAAAAACCTAGATTACAAGTTGTATAATCAATCACGAAGATTAAATCCAACTCGGCTTTGTGATCCCCAAAACAAAGACTTTTATCTCACTCTTATTCACGAAGAACAAAAGACATGGAAAAAAACCTTGTGAAGCTAACACCAATTTTCCAAAGGGGATGAAAACGTGTAGCACTCACGAATTATTTATAGTGAAAGGTAGCTTGAAAGCTAAGCATAACTATTTTCCTTTTTCAAGACTCTCCTAAATTTGGGAGTCTTTCCCAAGTTACAACTCTTGCCAAAATAATTAAAAAAATAATTAATTTAGCAAATTGTATTTATGTGAATAAATCACAAATTAAATTAGGAAGGAATCACAAACACTTTAATATGGTAATCAAAGATGTTTGGAGTAATAGCTAACTTGCCTAGATAAGGAAACATCATTAACTTGACTAAAAAAGACTTCTAATCACGTAATTAGGCCCAAGTCCCTGAACCGTTACAAACAGTCCATGGATTTTTTTCCTACTAACGAACTGTAATAATTACAACAACACTTATAATTGTTACTTTAATAAATCACTCATAACTTCATCGTTATAACTCGGAATTGAGTGATTCTTGGCTCGTTGAACTCGTAAGCTCATTCACTATAACATGAGATACTCTATAGGGATAAAGGTTATTGTCACCAAAGTCATGAATCAAATAACCTCAAGTATATATACATAAATATACATTTACCGTCATAGGAATTGTTCCATAGAGTGAGCATTTATCTCGATAGATTAGAAAGGTAGAATTAAACAAGAATCCAAATGAAATAAATCACATACCTTTGTTGATGAAGTACTTGTTGATATCTTCTTGTAGTCTTCAATCTTCATCCTTTAAGGATAGCTTCGATTCAACTTCTTAGACCCAATTTAGTCTGAAACTATCTTTATATGCTAAATCAAGAATGCATTTTGCCAACTAAAATTGACAACTAACTTTCCATACCAACGCTATTGGGTTCAACCGAGCAATGCTCTAACAATATATTTCTCAGTGGTAGTGTAGTTCAACTGGGCATCGTTTAGGGTCATACTAACATAATAAATCACACTAGGTGCTTTATCACGTCGTTGGCCAAGGACAGTTAACTCCTATATGTTTAGTGGGATCACAGAGTCGAAACTTAGTGACTTTATCAAGGAGTTTATTAAGATATAAGTTAACTCCTACATGTTTCACAACCGCTTCTCTCCTCAAAGATATAACAATTAAGCACAAGTTCATTTAGGAACTCTCCTACATAAAATGTCATTCCCGAAAGAACAACAAGAGTGACCTTTCTCCAGGGAGAAGAATTTATATATTGGATTTTAGAAATTCTACAAGGAGATACGATTTAAGAACCAATCATTAAAAGTCTCTCATGAGATCGTGTTACTAAAAAACTAGAACTATCTCATGGTAACAATACACAATATGTAATCATAAAGATCAAGTATTGTGATCATCTTTTCTAAGATACAAACTTGTATAAACAAGAATTGATATGCTTAGAAGGAAGAATAACCTTTTCCACAAGGATTTACACCAAGAATGGTTACCATAAAAGTATGAAAAGGTTTCTTTTACAATAAAAACCAACATCCATGGCTTTGATAATTGCTTCTAACAATTTATATTTAAGAATTTCAATCACAAATCAAGTTAGGTAATTAAGAATCATACATGTGGTATCTATCCATAATCATCTTTATCATAACTAGTTCAAATGACTCAAAAGAACTAGTTGAAGAGTTGTTCAATTGCTTTAGTCTCTATACATAGACACAATTGAAACTAAACCGGTTTGATTCATTTGAATCAATTCATGAACAATAAATCCACGGTTTGCAAAGATTACATTCCTTATAATTTATTGTTTTAAGTACATGAACTATCGATTTGAGAAATAACCAGCTTGGGTATGCGTACGGGTATGCATACCTTAGCTACCGGATTTTGAGTTGGTTTTAGTTTCCAAACTCAACAAAAAAATTCGGGTAGAAAAGTTCCGCCAGTACGCGTATGGGTACGGGTACCTAAGGTGACTGGTTTGTGAGTTCGTAAACTCCAAACTCAGCAGAAATTCATGAACGTGAACTTCCGCCAGTACGCGTACCCAACCTGTCTCCTTTACCAATACCGCATGCACACATATGCACACACTTGGTTTCCGGTACATGGATTTATACACTAATGTGCGAACACACTATATATACTTATATCTATAGTTGGTTACGTATTATCAACTCCACATTTCAATCATTGAAACATTCTTCTATAATTTTATAATAGTCGTTAGACATAAGAATCGACTATCGTCATCAAAGCTATTTTCAAGATTGAAAGGTATCATGACTTTCGTCACGGGTAAAGATGAAAATGGTTAAAGCAAAAGCTTACCAACACATATTTCGAGGAATATGTAAGCGAGTTCAACTCAGCTCGAAACAATAAATTGTTCCACATATTCAGTAACCCAACGTAATATGTGCGCCCCAATTCTTTTGCAATCCTCACCACATTTATTAGGGCTTCTTGGTTAGGATGCACTTTTAACACAATCAGATTATGTTGAGGTTAACAAAATCTTGCTCACTGTAGGTATTCGAAACAAAATCATGCATAGACTCTAGGAATTTAACAACTTCCTTGAAACTTTCAATAACTGTTCCATACCTTTTTAAGATGTTATCCCTTATCGAACTCTTGTCTGGGAAATAATTCTTAATAGTAATCGTTGCTTTATTGATCTTCTTTGGTACCCATTTCTGAGTAACTTTTAGAGCAACGTATTTCTTTTTCTCCCAAGTATAATTATGAAACTTCTTGGGGGGAATACTGAAAGAACCTATATTATGAGACTCAGTTTTTCTCCATTTTGGAACATCGGATCTTGTCATCTTAACATAATCGGATCTGGTTTTATCTCGTTTAAGAAATCTGCAATTCCTTTGCAAGTGACTTGGTTTTCCACAATAAAAACAATGTTTAGTAGAATGGAAAAAGTTATGTTTAGTATTACCTGAATGTGTATGTGCTTGCTTTGGAGTTTGAAAAAATTTCCTCTTTTCCTCATCGGCAGTTGGTAGAGATACTTTATTTTTGTCAACAGTGGAAGGTTTTGGTTGAGAAAAAACTTTAGCTCTGACAAATTTCACCTCTTTGCAAATACCAGGAACGTCTATTCCTTCATAGCCCAATCCTCGTGTATCACGATGAATTCTACATGCTCCTAATATTTAGGTTTATTTATCTGAGATGCTATTTATAGACAAACTCTCTTTTAAGCTCGAGTTTTCTTCTTCCAACCTTTTGATCTTTTCAAGCGCAATAACTAGATCATTCTTGGATGATTCATATTGAACTTTGAGATCTTCTCATTCTGAATCAAATAACAAGTGCATCTCAATGTTTCCCAAGTTATCTAGCTTTGCTTAAAGAGTACTTTCCCGATCTCGACCTTCGGAAATTTCTTCTTTAAGATTTCGTATTTCGTTGAGATAATCTCTTGCACCAATAGAATCAAGTTGGTCTTGCAAGTCTTTATTCCTACTACGAAGTATGTCATACTTAACTTTCTCACTGAAAATGGTTCTTTCAGCTTCCGAGAGTTTTTGATGACATTCCTTAAGAAGATTATTAACAACTGGACCTACATAGAACACTTCTTCTTCAGAATCAATATCCTAAAGAATTTTTCCAGAAGCTAATGCAACCTCGCCTGCGTACTCTTGGTGATCACAATATTCAGGTCCATCATCAAGAGTAGGAAAAGATGCTGCATATACCGATTATCTACGGCTCCATCTAGGACATACTGAAGACAAGTGCCCGAAACCACGACAGTTAGAGCATTGTACATCATCATTAGGAGATGTTGCACGTTTAGAAAAACTCTTTTTCCCGTCTCTCAACATTTTTATAAATTGTCGTGAAGTAACATCCTTAGCATCTGGTGAACCAGATTTATCCTTAGAGGATTCAAAATTGTTTGCAGCTTTAATAGAAATCACCTCTTTTCTAGATGCGTGTTCATTATCAAAGATCTTTAACTTTCCAACAAGAGTATTTCTGGAGAGTGTAGAAAGATCGTTTGCTTCTTCAATGGAATGTTTCTTAGACTCGTATCTTGATAGTAGAGACCTGAGAATTTTGCACACAATAAATTTCTCTGGAATAGTTCTTCCTAATGAATATGTGATAAGTGATAATTCATATGATTTTAGTGTCCATTCCATACTTGCTTTAGCTATTATTCTTGCATATATTCGTATTGTTACTATTGTTTTCTCTAATTCCCTCTAATAGGTGAATCATCCACAAAGGAGCTATAAAGTGATGAAAATAGCTATGAAGAGAAGTATTCCAAGTATCTCAGTGCCCAAGTCCAAGAGAAGTGGAAGAAGTGCGACGAAAAGGAGCAAAACGCTCATAATCAAGAGAAGGGCCAAAGACCGATCTTAACTCATTCAAATTAAGGATTTCTCAATACCATATTTAAGATATTTGAAATATAAAAAATATTCAAAAATAATGAGGTCATTCCGAGTTCGGATGAAGAAGTTGTGTCCAAAACAGTTTTGTTGAAAACCGAAGATAGTGCAGTCCGCGAACTGGGTTTGCGTATGGGGTTCGCAGACGTATTTCCGAAAATATCTGCTGGAATTTGAAGTTTTCGGACTGGGTTCGCGAACTTAGCAAATGGTAAACGTGTATTCACACCTTGGAAGACCCAAGGGCACGTTTGGGAACGTTATTTCGTTATTTCGGGTTGGGTTCCTAAACCTAACTAAATACTTGGATACCAAGCAATGTAAACCTATAAAAAGGTATTAGGTTATGTAAAGATAAATCAATATCATATCATCGTCTCATATCACAAGTTCTACATAGAAATCTAGGGTTTACCCCTTTAGGGGGAAACCATCATTATCATCTTCTTTGTAATATGAGTAGCTAAATCCTTTGTTGATTAAGGATGAATTCAATGTTCTAAGCGTGAAGCTTTATTAATAATACAAGTCTATTTGAGGTTTTAATCATCATCGTTTGTTTTCATTATATCTAGGGTTTTTGATTGATTTTTAGATTGGTTTGGGTGCGCAACTAGATTAGTCTATTGATCATTCTATTGCTAGTAGAGAGTTGAACGATCCGTAATTATCGTGCATCTCCTACACAAGTAGAAAACATGAGACCTTGCAAAGGGATTCTGTAAAGAAATCGTGTGTGAAAACAACACCAGTAAGTGAACCGAGCGTACTGAGTTTAACTGCTGGAATCAAACCTAAATTCACAAAGCCTAAAGCATTCGATTGAGTTACACCTTGTAAGCGTACATCAAGGCGGCTCTGTTGGATAGGATCCGGTGACTAAGCATACATGTTATCCGGTGATACAAGGAGTTTTGGGGATAGCTAAGCGTACCTGCTATTCTACGGTTGGTGATGAATGGTTCTAACGGAAGATAGATAAGTATTCTAATCATGTCAACGCATGGTAACGGCGAAGGATTCCTTAATCATCTCTTTTACTTATTATTATCTTTTTATTTTTATTTATATCTTACTAACCAAAACCCCCCTTTGTTATTTACTTTATCTTGCTATTTCAAATAACCTATCAATTACACAGCTCTCTGTGGGAACGATCTCTTACTACCGCTATATTACCAGTTAATTAGTGGGAAATATATTTATTAATTTGTTGAGCCTACGACAGCCCACACAATATGAAGCATTAAATATTTGAGAAAGTCTTTGGTTAAACTCATCAAAGGTTTCATCATCACACATGCAAAGGTTTTCCCAGTTAGATGCTAGGTTTTGAAGCCTCGCTTCTTTCTCTGCGGCATTCCCTTCAAATACAGTTTCCAAGATATCTCAAGCATCTTTAGACTTATTACATGTAGTCACATGGTGCTGAAGATCTGGGGTAATGGCATGGATGATAGCATTTGATCCTTTAGAATTTTGCTTTGCAGCAAGAATCTCAAGATCACTATATTCAACAATATCCTTGGAAACAGTTACACCGTCTACTGTAACTAATGGAGGATCATAGCCATTAATAATACGAACCCATGATTGAAAATCTCGCGCTTGAATAGAAGAACACATAGCAATTTTCCACCATAAATAGTTCGTGACATCGAAGACTGGTGGTACGTTTATAGAGATAGCACTTTTGTCCATAACAATCAGATTGCTTCAAACACAGACTTGTGAGGTCTTAGCGTGTTTTCCTGCTCTGATACCAATTTAAAAAGTGGGGGTCTAACAACCACACCCAATATTTCGTTTGGCAATCTGTATGGACTAAACTTCAATAATATTCCGAGAGTGAAAACTCAATCAAAGAATAATACTAAAGAGTTTATCTCTTACTTAACATAATCAATGGTTAAACATAAGAAAGTCCGTAAACCTGATTTTAGTGTGAAGTTCTTGAACCAAAATCATTTGTGTTAATCACAACCTATTCAATATCCACCGTGTATAAACCTCTTTAAGAAACAATCACTAAAGGAATAATCAACACGGTGTCCACTTGAAACAGGGTTAGTCCGAACTGGTCTAACAATGTGAAAATAACAAAATCAAGTGTTCAAGATCAATCAAGTCTTATCCAACAAACAAGGTTGGATTTAACAACTATGATTGATTAACGTACAACCTGTATTATTTCAATTATATAAATAAAATATAATACGAAAAAGAAATAACACAGACACAAGAAATTTTGTTAACGAGGAAACCGCAAATGCAGAAAAACCCCGAGACCTAGTCCAGAATAAACATATAATGATTATAAGATGTTACACCAATTTCCTACTACCTATTCGGACTAGATGTAATACCTTCTTTATCTGCATTCTTATAGAACTCCTAGCAGAACACCGATTCTCTTTAGGAACTCTTTTCGTAAATCTTCTAGCAAAACCCAAGGCTCTCTTTAGAAGATACAACAACACGATTGATATGATTCGATATTTTGTTTACACAAAACACCGGTTTGATTTCCCTTTAGATGTAAATCAAGGTTTTGAAAATCTTGTGTTTGTTTTGAACAACTACCAAATAAAAAGTAGTGAAATCAAAACAAACTTGTAGATTAGGGTTTTAACTTACAATTAGTATGCGTACTCACAAGAAGTCCGTGAACCTGATTTTCGTAAGTGAACTTGGGTGATTCCAAAGATCAATTTACAAGTTAAGAAAACCCTAATAATTCTACAACAAGAACAACTAGATAAATCTAGAGATATCTTGTTTAAATTTTTTTAAGGATTTTTACTAGATAACTTAATCGAAGTTTTCTTTCTAGCTTCCGATTTCGACTAACAAGTGTTGGTATACGATCGGAAACTAAAATCTATCAAAACCTAGGGTTTATGATCAACAACTCTTGAATGGTTTTATATCAGAAGAGAAAACCTTAGAATAGACAAGAGGTGAAAAACCTAGATTACAAGTTGTATAATCAATCACGAAGATTAAATCCAACTCGGCTTTGTGATCCCCAAAACAAAGACTTTTATCTCACTATTGTTCATGAAGAACATAAGACATGGAAAACAACCTTGTGAAGATAACACAGATTTTACAAAGGGGATGAAAACGTGTAGCACTCACGAACCCTTTATTTATAGTGAAAGGTAGCTTGAAAGCTAAGCATAGCTATTTTCCTTTTTCAAGGCTCTCCTAAATCTGGGAGTCTTTCCTAAGTTACAACTCTTGCCAAAATAATTAAATAAATAATTAATTTAGCAAATTTCATTTATGTGAATAAATCACAAATTAAATTTTGAAGGAAACACAAACACTTTAATATGGTAATCAAAGATGTTTGGAGTAATAGCTAACTTGCCTAGATAAGGAAACATCACCAACTTGACTAAAAAAGATTTCTAGTCACGTAATTGGGCCCAAGTCCGTGAACCGTTACAAACAGTCCATGGATTGTTTCCTACTAACGAACTGTAACAATTACAACAACACTTATAATTGTTACTTTAATAAATCACTCATAACTTCATCGTTATAACTCGGAATTGAGTTATTCTTGGCTCGTTAAATTTGTAAGCTCATTCACTATAACATGAGATCCTCTATAGGGATAAAGGTTATTGTCACCAAAGTCAAGAATCAAATAACCTCAAGTATATATACATAAATGTACATTTATTGTCATAGGAATTGTTCCATAGAGTGAGTATTTATCTCGATAGATTAGAAAGGTATAAAAATGAACAAGAATCCAAATGAAATCAATAACATACCTTTGTTGATGAAGTACTTGTTGATATCTTCTTGTAGTCTTCAATCTTCATATTTTAAGGATAGCTTCGATTCAACTTCTTAGACCTAACTTAGTCTGAAACTATCTTTATATGCTAAATCAAGAATGCATTTTGCCAACTAAAATTGACAACTAACTTGACATACCAACACTAGTGGGTTCAACCGAGAAATGCTCTAACAATTTATTTCTCAGTGGTAGTGTAGTTCAACTGGGCATCGTTTAGGGTCATACTAACATAATAAATCACATTAGGTGCTTTATCAGGTCGTTGGCCAAGGACAGCACCAACCGCATAATCAGACGCATCACACATGATTTCAAATGGGAGGTTCCAATCGGGTGGTTGAATGATAGGTGAAGAAGTCAACAATGATTTTATCTTCTCAAAAGCTACAACATAGGTTTCATCAAATATAAAGGCAATATCTTTAGCAAGTAGGTTCGACAGGGGTAATGTAATCTTGCTAAAATCATTGATGAAACTACGATAAAATCCAGCATGGCCAAGGAAAGATCTAACATATGTTACATTCTTAGGTGGTATTCATTTTGAAATTATCTCAACCTTGACTTTATCAACTTCTATTCCCTTAAAGGACACCACATGTCCTAAGTCTATTATAGATTTAACCATAAAATGACACTTTTCTTAATTAAAGACTAAGTTCGTTTCTTTACAATGTTCTAGAACTAGTGTAAGGTGGTGCAAGCATTCATTGAAATAGGATCCAAAAACCAAAAAATCGTCCATAAAGACCTCGAGAAATCGCTCAACCATGTCCGAAAAGATACTTAGCATCCAACGTTGGAATGTCGCGGGTGCATTACACAACCCCAAAGGCATACGCCGGTAAGCAAAAGTACTAAATAGACATGTGAAGGTTGTTTTCTCTTGGTCCTCCGGGGATATAGGTATTTGGTTATAACCAGAGTATCCATCTAGGAAAAGATAATGGCAATGGTTAGCTTATCTTTCTAACATTTGTTCGATGAATGGTAGAGGAAAGTGATCTTTCTCAGTGGCTGAGTTCAGCTTACGGTAGTCTAAACATACTATCCACCCGGTAGTAACACGGGAAGGGATAAATTCATTGTTCTCATTCACAACTACTGTAATCTCATATTTATTTGGGACGACCTAGACAGGGCTGACCCATTTACTTTCAGAAATGGGTTATATGATACCCGTATCTAATAACTTGAGTGCTTGAGTGACAACTTCCTTCATATTAGGATTCAAACGTCTCTGCATTTCTCTTGAGGTTTTGGCTCTTTATTCTAGGTAAATTCAGTGCATACAATCAGCAAGACTAATACCTTTCAAATCTGCTATAGTCCACCCTATTGCAGTCTTATGCTTACGGGGAACACTAAATAGTCTACTTTCCTGATCGGGCTCTAAGTCAGAGACAATTATGGAAGGAAGAGTATTTTCACTACCAATAAATACATATTTCAGTGTATCTGGTAGCGGCTTTAATTCAAGGGTGGTTTCCTTAACTGATGACAAGAGGGGTTTATCTATAATCGACGGAAGAGGCTCTGGTTTATGCTGCCATTTTTCATAATTCATTGCTGGTTCAGAATCTAACAACGCATTAACTTCTTTAAAATGACTATCCTCATCATAATAGGCTCCAAAATGTGCCAATCACGCCTCTAAAGGATCGCTAATACTGTTGGTGGTAAAGGTATTCTCAACTAGAGAATTAATCATGCATATGTACTCATAGTGTTAGAGAAAATAGTTGGGTCTAGCCTCACAATCCCAATGAAGTCTTTAAGTCTTTAACCTACAAGGTTTTGGAAAAAAACCTAAGGTTAAAGGAGAATTGACTCTAGTCGCAACTAGTATCACACATGAGGTGTGGGGATTAGGTTTCCTAGTTCCTAGAGCTCTCCCTTATATAGTCTTCAAATCAGGGTTTGCAATCAATGTTACCTTGGTAACAAAGCATTCAATATTCACCGTTAGATGAAAACCTGATTAGACTCAAGATAATATCTTTCAACCGTTAGATCGAACTTAGCTTGTTACACACAAATGAAAAGTGACTTAATTTAGATATTGGAAGCCGTACCTAAACATGTACACCTTGTTGGCTCAACAATAGTTAACCGAATTTAGCGAACACTTTCATATCAACCTTATTCATCTTAACCATAACTAGTTCAATTGACTCAAATGAAACTATTTCTAGAGTTGTTCAATTGTTTATATTCTCATAGAAGTATACAAAACACAATTGAAGCAAAATCGATTTTGATTCACTCAAATCAATTCATGAACATTATAGCCAAGGTTTGAAAAATATTGCATTCCTTATTATATAAATGTATTACTTCATGAACAAACCGATTTTAGAACATAACCTACTCAATTATGCAAACTGGTACGCATACATAAGTGGCCGGACTAAGTTGGGGTTCACCGGTATGAGATCGGGTATGCATACCTTCTAAATTCAGTTGAAATTTCCGGACATGAACTTTCGCCAGTACGTATACGGGTATTCATACTAAGTTCCCGGACTTTTATTAAACCAACCGGTACGCATACAGGTATGCATACTATGGTTCCCGGACTTGGAATAACTTGCAACAGTTAGCATACAAGTACGCATACTGTGTTATATCCAATCATAGTTAATAGTTCTAAACTCCCATTTCAATCATTGAAACATTCTTAGAAGACGGCAATAGCTGTCTCACACAAACTATTACTCCCTCCTTTTCAAAAAAACAGTCCGCTTTGACTTTCTCAAAATATTAAGGAGACAATAGTATTTTACTTGACTACCCTTAATTACTTACCTATTTTATTTTGATAAAAATTCTAGGAATAAAAATTACCTAAAATTGATAGGAGGATTATAAATACGAAATATAGAAGGAAATATTAAAGATGTCAAATTTATGGAGTATAAACTTTATAAGGAATTTAATTGTTGGAGCCAAATATATATTCTCTTAAAAGGACTGAAGGATATATTTGTTTCCTTAACCATATAGATTGCTTTAATATCTTAGATCCGATCATGTTAATAATAAATTTATGAATATAAAAATTTAAGGGTATATTTGAGAGTTCATTGGAAAAATATGACTATAACAGATGCTGGACATAATTTTGAAACATACTGTTTGAGGGTGAAATAGGTTTTTGATGATTTTGGTAATTTCGGGTGTGTGGGTGAGAAACAAATCTAAACCCTAAACAATGTACTGCAAGGGAATACTTTATATTCGAGAGATCAATCTGTACAAATCCGGACTAAACCAAGAAATGGCCGTTCCAGACTTGCCTCGGTCATAAAGTGAAGGAGAAGGGTTGGTTTTGGGGAGGGAAGCGAAGTGAGTGTTGAGACTAGAATAGTTGGTTCTGGAAGAGTAGTTGTTTTACGACTTGTATCATAAAGTGGAAAGCTAATGCCGAGTAATGAAGATATTTTGGAGTTATTACGCGTGATTTCTTTTTCCTGTTGGGTATAAAAGAGGATTAGGGGATGCATACAAGGGTTACGGAAAGTTTGGGAGATAACAGAGCAAAGAAATTCAAGTTTCAGAGATCTGCTGCTACTTCCATTGAAGAAGAGATCGAAGAACATTAGATGCAAAGAAGCAGTCATATTTCCTACAGTGAATGCGATAGTTTTGAAGACAGTCTTATATGCTACAGTGACAGTGACACTCTTGGTTTATCGTTCTCTGTAACAGATCGGTTTGTAACAAATATAACTGTTACAAATCCGGTTTTCGTTATATTTATTTCAATTTCATCATTTGTAAACCCTTTGAGCAATAATAATGATTTTTGAGCATGTTTCCAACATGATGAGTGGCTAATTCTCCCACACCCAAGGCAATGAGGAAGCTATTTACGTATGAATAATTCGTAATTATTTATTTTCTCTAATATATAATTTATAGTTCACTCAATCACTGCTGTTGTAGAGTTTTTAAATGTTTGCAAAATTTTCTTCATTAGTTGTGATTCAATTAGATAGGTTATGCTTTGTTTAGATAATCTATGCTTAGGGGATACAATTAATTGTTGAGAATTTGCCTGATTATTTGTGAATTAAGAAACAAAGGACTTAAAAGATAATTAGAGTTTTTGTGTTATTTACCATAATTCATTCATGTGTAATAGTGGAATCAGTGTCTTGGTTATTCCTAATATCTTGAAATCAATTTTGCATTAAGTTTTCTTTACTTTTAAGTTTTATTAAATATAAAATACATTGCTTTCACAAGTCTCAACGAACCTTTTTACTACAACATTATTGATTCACATCAATTTTTGGCTCCGTCGACACAGACTTGTCTTTAAGCTAGAGTTTTTAGATTTTTATTCTTTTTTAGGTTTTTATTTTATTTGTTCTTTTTAAGTTTTTTTTTTTTTTGTCTTTTCCTTACAGAATTTGGAATTTGGAGCGAAAGAATATTGTGCCAAAGCTGGTGAATACTTAAATACTTAGAGTAAAAGGCAAAGCGAAAGGAGCAAAAGAAGAAGATTTTTTTTTATTATAAAAAAGAGAGGGAAAAAAAAGAGTTTATTTTTTTTAGAGTGTATTAGGATTTCTCTTGTAATTTTCTTTTTCTTTCGCACTTTACTTTTTGGACTTTGGACTTGGACACTTGGACATTCTTTTATTTTTAAACCCTGCGGAAGGGTAGTATTAAATATTAAACTGTTTTCAGAGAAGGACGGTGATTACGATATCACCTCAGCCCTCGGGTTCGTACATGACATATGAGTCGTGGCTCGAGTCGACTATAACGGTTTATCCTCCATATAGAATGAGAGGTAAGTTTGTCGAAACACTCGTGAATCCCCTGTCAGCGAGTTACTGTATTCCTCGGTTTGCATATATGTCGAGGAACTGAAAACGACTGCTTTAAATTCCTAGTAAAGGGCAAGGACTGTCCATACAAGATAAGGGTTCATATTTCATCACCATTCTCTTCTTTCCCTCCTTAGGAAAACAATACTTAACGCGAACCTAAGCTTTAAAATTTGGAATAGAACGAGACCGATAGGGTAACGAGCTTAGTAGGAAAGTCGTTTGAAAACTATTGGTTACTCTTTTGAGAATACTTTGAAGTTCATGATGGTTTCTGTAAGTTGAATGCGTGACTGCGCCGCCTTGTAATGCGGTGAGGCCTTGGGTATCAAATATCCACGCAGCTTCCCTCGCCTCTATTCAAATTACTTAAACAAGAATTAATTCTAGAGGGGTTTGCTCAGATTGTAACGAATTCCCTTTCGAAGGATTAGAAGATGGTCTATAAAACAATCTAAATGGAGCCATCATGCTTTTTGTTTGCTAGAACTTTCTAGGTTTGATTTGGTGGAGTCATCCTGATTTGTGTTTGCTTTGAACCTCGCTTCCTTTTATGATTTTCTTTTTCTTTTTTGTTTTTGTTTTTCTAGTGTATGCCCGAGGTCATTAGAGAACGGGCTAGGAAAAGAAACACTCTAGGTCGTTTGATTAGTGACAAACCTAGTAGTTCTTCTTGTGGAAGCGGGGAGCTCGAAGACACTTCTTTTGAGAGCCCCTTTTTTAGAAACTTCAGTTTTGAGAATCGGTCTCTTTGTGAGGAAAGTACCCCTAGTACTTCAGTTGTGCCAACAATGACAACTTTGAAAGATTACATGCTCCCAACTAGGACCAACCAAGCTTCGTGCATTAAATTTCCAGCCAATATGGCTAATTTCGAGATAAAACCTAGTATTCTTCAGATGATCCCTATATTCTTAGGAAAAGATGATGAGAACCCTTATTTTCATATTAGGGACTTTGAGGAAATTTGTGGGACAGTTAGAATAAAATACCTTACTGATGAAGTCTTGAAACTTAAGGTGTTTCCCTTTTCCTTGAGAGATAAAGCCAAGACCTGGCTGAACAACCTACTATCTGAATCCATTGAAACATGGCATGAACTGATTGCAGCTTTCTATATGAAATTCTACCCTAAGAATAAAACTGCAGTTGTTAGGCAGAACATTAGTGCTAGTGTGCAGCAAGAGGGAGAGTCTCTTTATAGGTTTTTAGAGAGATTCAATGATCTCCTATCCCAGTGTCCTCACCATGGATTTGATAAGATGAAACTTGTGGAGATTATTTATAATAGTTTAGACTATTCGACTAAATCCAGGGTCGAGTCTATGTGCGCTGGTGAGTTCACTAATAAAACTGCTGATGATGCTTTTACCTTCTTAGGAACTATCGCTGAAAAATCCCAACAGTGGGAGTCTTGTGTTGAACCCCCTAAAAGACTCTTGGTCAATAGAAGTAGCACCAATGTGGTAGATACAAGCTTCGAGTCAAATGCTAAGTTTGCTGCTTTGTTTAGAAGGATAGAAGCTTTAGAAATGGGTCAGTCTAAAAATAGGTACCTTGTTGAACCTAATAGAGCCTCTCAAGTCTCTAGTTGTGGAATAAAGCCCGATAACTCATTTTGGGAAGGTCATGTTAGTGAAGAACAAGCCCATGCTATCTATAACAATTCTAGGTTTGAGAACCTTCAGAAGTTTGACCCATACTCAGAGACCTATAATCCTGGTTGGAGAAACCATCCTAATTTTTCTTGGTCTAAGGGCCAGAATCAAGGTCAGTCTAGTAATTCTCAGCCTCCCCCAGGTTTTGGTTATGCTAAGAACTCTTCAGGTCAACCCCATTTCTAGAACCATTCGGATAAAAAGATCACAAGTTTAGAGGAGACTCTAGCCTCGTTTATTAAAAGCTCTGAAAATATCAACCAAATGGTTGCACAAGGGATAGAAGAAAGTAAGAGTATATGTTATGCTAACTCTCAGTCTATTTCCAAGTTGAAAACCCAGGTTAGTCATATAAATGAGTCTTTGAGGGAAAAAGGTAAGTTTCCTAGTCAAACTCAACCCAATCCTAGAGAATTTCATGAAGTAGGTGGAAGACCATAAAAACATGTGAATGCTATTAAAACCCTTAGGAGTGGAAAGAAAGTTTACAATAAGGTAACCATGCCTGATAGTGAACATGCTTTAGTTCACCCTTCTGAGCCAGAAAATGATGAGGTGACTGACAGAGTCTCTAAAGAGACCAATGAGGGTCATATTGAGCCAGGATTTGTTCCTAGATCCCCGTTCCCGAAGCTTCTAGTTCCAACTAAGAGGGAGTCCAACTTTAATGATATATTGGAGGTTTTCAAGAAGGTAACTATCAACCTCCCATTGTTAGATGCGATTAAGTAGATTCCCGCTTACGCCAAGTTTCTTAAGGACTTGTGTACATGAAAGCGTAAGCTTAGTGTTTAAAAGAAAGCCTTCCTAACTAGTCATGTGAGTTCTATTATTCAGAATACCACTACTCCTAAGTATAAAGACCCAGGGTCCCCTACCATTGATTGCACAATAGGTAAATACCGTGTTGAGAAAGCGTTGCTTGACTTAGGAGCCAGTGTGAACTTACTCCCATACCATGTGTACCTTAAGATAGGACTTGGTGAGATGAAACCTACCCAGATGACTCTTTAGTTAGCTGATAGGTCCATTAAAATTCCCTGTGGTGTGATCGAGGATGTTCTTATAGAGGTCGACAAGTTTATTTATCCAGTGGATTTTGTTTTCCTAGATACCCAACCTATCCCTGACCCAGAGAACCAGATACCGGTAATTTTAGGTCGCCCGTTTTTAGCTACATCCAATGCGATCATTAACTGTCGAACTGGTATTATGAATTTGTCTTTTGGTAATATGACTATTGAGCAGAACGTCTTTCATATTAGTAAGCTACCCTCTGAACTAGATGACTCGAGCATAGAAGAGGTGAACATGATAGGAACATTAGTCGAGGAGTCATTACCAAACACTTTGATGGAAGATCCATTATAGAAATGCCTAGCTTACTTTGGGATTGATTTTGATGATGATGATGTGATTAATGAGGTGAATGCTTTGTTAGGTTCAACCCCTTTGATAGACACTAGTAATGGATGGAAACCTAAGTTCGAACCTCTACCCGTTTCTAAGTCTACCCTAGTTCCTTCGTTAAAAAATATTCATAAGCTGGACCTAAAACCATTGCCAGATACCCTGAAATATGTGTTTTTAGGACCGTCTGAAACTTTACCTGTGATTATTGCTTCCGATTTGGATAGTGATCAGGAAATTAGGCTAGTAACCGTCCTTCAAAAAAACAAGGAAGCTTTAGGGTGGACCATAGCAGACATTAAGGGTATAAGTCCTACTGTTTGTATGCATCATATTTATTTAGAGAAAGACACCAAACCTTCTAGGGAGATGCAACGTCGACTGAACCCTAATATGAAAGAAGTAGTTCGAACCGAGGTTCTTAAGCTTTTAGATGCAGGCATTATCTACCCTATTTCAGACAGTAAGTGGGTCAGCCCCGTTCAGGTTGTTCCCAAGAAATCCAGTATTACTGTAGTCCAGAATGATAACAATGAGTTAATCCCAACCCAAATGACCACGGGTTGGCGTGTCTTTATTGACTATAGAAAATTGAACAAGGTCACTAGGAAGGACCACTTTCCCCTTCCCTTCATCGACCACATGCTAGAAATATTATCTGGACGTAGCCATTTTTGCTTTTAGATGGATAATGCGGTTATAAT
Source organism: Papaver bracteatum (assembly GCA_023529315.1). NCBI lineage: Eukaryota > Viridiplantae > Streptophyta > Magnoliopsida > Ranunculales > Papaveraceae > Papaver > Papaver bracteatum. Next base: position 18,904 of record JAJJWX010002031.1, on the reverse strand, counting down.
CAGGTTCCTATTGCCCCAGAAGACCAAGAGAAACCCACTTTTACCTGTCCCTTTGGTACCTTTGCATATAGACGCATGCCTTTCGGGCTATGTAATGCCCCTGCGACCTTTCAGCGTTGTATGTTGAGCATATTTTCTAACATGGTAGAACGGTTTTTAGAGGTCTTTATGGATGATTTTTCAGTGTTTGGTTCGTCTTTCGATGAGTGCTTGCGTCATTTGTCATTATTTTTGACTAAGTGTAAGGAAAAGAATTTAGTGCTTAATTGGGAGAAATATCATTTCATGGTTCGTTCAGGAATCTTTCTAGGGCATATCGTATCTTCGAAGGGTATAGAGGTAGATAGAGCCAAAGTTGACCTTATTAAAACTTTATCGGTCCCAAAAACCATAAAATATATTAGGTCATTCATAGGGCATGCAGGTTTTTATCGTCGATTCATTAAGTATTTTAGCTTGATTTTTAGACCTCTTTGCAATTTGATTGCAAAAGATGCGAATTTTGTCTTTGATGATGCTTGTTTAGAGGCTTTTGAGAAGCTTAAGACTTTACTCACTACCGCCCCCATAGTCCAGGCACCCAACAGGAACCTACCCTTTGAGATCATGTGCGATGCTTCAGATTATGTTATTGGTGTTGTGCTAGGTCAGCGAGAAAACAAATTACTTCATGTGAAGGAACTGTTAGCCATTGTGTTTGCCTTAGACAAGTTTAGACCCTATCTCTTAGGTTCTAAGATTGTAATCTATACTGATCATGCTGCTTTGAAATACCTTTTGTCTAAGAAGGATACCAAACCTAGATTGATTAGATGGAGCCTTTTATTACAATAATTTTGTCCAGACATTAGAGATAAAAAGGGTGCAGAAAATGTAGTAGCAGACCACTTGTCTAGGCTAATTGTTAGTTCCCCTAATGATTCCCTTCATATAAGGGATATCTTTCCTGATGAAAAATTGTTCTCTGTTTCCCAATCACCTTGGTATGCAAATATAGTGAATTATCTTATTACTGGTCGAATGCCCCAAAATTTGGGTAAACAAGATCGTTCTAGGTTTTTAGCTGAGGTTAAGCACTTCTTTTGGGATGATCCTTATTTATTTAAGTATTGTCCAGACCAGATTATTAGGAGATGTATACCTAAGAGTGACCAGTCCAGTATTATTTCCTTTTGTAATGATAATGCTTGTGGGGGTCACTTTAGTGCTAAGAAGACTGCTGCTAAGATATTACAGTATGGATTCTATTGGCCTTCGTTGTTTAAAGACTCCCATAGTTACTGTGTTACTTATGAACGTTGCCAGAAATTAGGAATCATTTCCCATAGGAATATGATGCCCTTGAACCCAATTTTAATTGTTGAGGTATTTGATGTATGGGGTATTGACTTTATGGGTCCATTTCCTAATTATTTTGGTAACCTATACATCCTTGTCGCCTTAGACTATGTATCTAAGTGGATTGAGGTGGTTGCGTGTAAAAACAATGACCATAGGGTTGTGATTGAGTTCTTGAAAAATAATATACTTACACGTTTTGGTACACCGCGAGCTATAATTAGTGATGGAGGGTCGCACTTTTGTAATGGACATTTTAAGCTTTTGATGAAGAAAAATGGTATTACACATAAGGTAGCCACCCCGTATCATCCACAGACTAGTGGTCAGGTAGAGGTTTCCAATAAGGAGATAGAACGTATATTAAAGAAAACAGTTAATCCTAATCGGAAAGACTGGTCGTCTAGGCTCACTGATGCCTTATGGGCTTACCGTACTGCGTTTAAGACCCCCATTGGAATGTCGCCTTATAGGCTTGTGTATGGCAAGGCATGTCATTTACCTGTTGAGTTAGAACATAGAGCTTATTGGGCTGTTAAGCAGCTGAATTTTTCACTTGACAAGGCAGGAGCCCATAGGAAACTCCAACTCAATGAGTTGGATGAGATTCGTATAGATGCTTACGATAGTGCGAAGGAGTATAAGAACAAAATGAAACTCGTGCATGATAGAAATATTTTACGGAAGTCATTTTCTCCAGGTCAAAAAGTTCTTCTGTATGATACCCGCTTGCATCTTTTCCCTGGAAAGTTACGTTCTCGGTGGACGGGTCCTTTTATTGTTCGCACTATCTTTCCTCATGGAGCTGTTGAAATTGAGACACCGGATGGTAGTAGTTCTTCGAAGGTTAACGGTCAGAGATTGAAATCCTTTTTAGAGCCCTTTCGTACAGGTGATATTGAGGAGGTCCCTCTGGAGGACCTTGTTTACCCTTGATTGACCATCGAGGCAGTTGTATGTTGTATATTAGTTTTGATTTTCTCTCTCTTCACCTATGTACTATCTCTACAACTTCTCCTCGTGTTTTTTTTACTTTTGGTATTGCTCTTTCATTAGAAACATTGAGGACAATGTTATATTTAAGTTCGGGGGTGGGGAAGAACTTTTTAGTTGCACTTTTGAAACTTCTAGCGTCACATGGTATCAGGTTAGCTAATTTTACATACTGTTTCTCACCAAAAAGATAGAAATGGGAATGCTAGGGATAACAACCTATTGAGACATTAGAGAAAAAAACATTGAGATCCTTGAAATTTAAGAGAGAACTTGTTCCTTTTTAGAGGGTAACCGTGATGGACCTAACCATCCATGATGGAAAGGAAAGTAGGTCAGGAAATGCCAGAAAGACAAAAAACCTCACAATGTAGTCTTAGTTACTGGATTACGACTTTCTATCAGTAGAAACTTATCATCATCAACAAACGGAGCGACATCAAAATCTATGAAGAAAGTTGAAGACGTTTAAGGTTTAGAAGCAACAATAGAAAGGAATAATTTAAAAATCAAAGTTGAAGACTTAGTTACAAGAAGTTATAAGAGAAAATTATATAAGTTGTTGGAATTCATGATACCAAGACATCACGAGTTGCGAAGATCCAAGTTTTTAAAGTCCTTCTCTCATGGACATGTAATATTTTGTCTTGTAATTTTTGTGTTTCAAAAAAAAAAAAAACAGAAAAAATCATCGTTACGTTCTTTTTGTTCTATAATTATTTTTTGTTCAATAAGGCCATAGGGAAGTAGAAATTTTTATGTCAAGCAAGAAATCGAAGAGAAGAGTTAATTGTCAAGGTTCTATGAGGTTCGATAGTTTATCGTCCACAGTTGAAGACCGAAGAATACGTTGTTTCTATTGAGTACTATGAGAGAGTCGAAGAAAGATACATTTGGTTACTTTGTTAGTCCGCTTTCAATCTGACACAAGATCTTTCCAGCACTAGTTTAACTCATCACACGTAATTAGTCCAGCTGTGTAGCAGATGTCCCTCTCATATTTTTCTCTCTCCAAATCTTATCCAGCTGTAAATCAGCGAACGCATCTTACAATGTTTATCTAGTTGTGTAGCGGATATCTCTTTATCTAGCAGTGTTGAGGATGTGTCTCCCCTTTTCCTCAGTCAGCTTTAGAGCTGACACCTTTAATTTCTTTGGCATTCTAGTCACTTGGAGATAGGTTGAGAATTTGTATGTCCTCGTAGCTCTTTGGATACTTTTGACCAACTAGAAGTACAGGTTTTGTTTGTACACCTCTGGTAAACCCTCCGGAGACAACACTCCGCCACTAGGGCCACCTAGCTGTTTAACGGCTTGCTTCACGTGCTAAGTATAGTCATTTTATTTTCTAGATTAGATTTGCTCGAGACTAGCAAATAATAAGTTTGGGGGTATTTGATAGACGCATTTATGTGTCTAATTTGTCCTCAATGTTTCATATTGTTAGTACTTGTTTTTGTCCTTATTATGGTGTTTTGTGTGTTTGTAGGTATTTTTTTGGAAATAAAGATTGTTGGAAAATTCGGCTCGAAAAGTTGCTTGGAACACCCCCGGAGGACATTTGCTATCCAGACTCTCATTTTGGATAAGGGGCACCCCAGGACACCCCTTAAGGAAGCTTCTACTCGCACCCCCATCGCTGTTAGGGGGAGGTCATCCCCAACCTTTCAAATCTGGTTTCTGGAGGGAAAATTGGTTCTTGAACGACCAGAATTATGGTTGAGAATTTGAAGAAGTTTTAATGAGATTCAACTGCCGAATTTGTTTGGGTATCTTCCTTTGAGCTTAACAGGCATGGTATGGGCTTTTGTTCGAATTAATTTTGGCTAGATAATTATGTGGGAGAAAATAGGGAGTACGTGGTCGGAAGTGATAATCACGGGATTACAACAAATTCAGACGTGTACTCACGTGTTTGGATGGATCTAGTTACTTAAAGAAGTGTGTAGGAGTTAAATAAGGACATTTCAATAGCTGCAGACGCGTAGGAGAAAGATTTCAGGAAAGAAAATACCCCGAGAATATTTTCTCTCAATGCCGAGTAATGAAGATATTTTGGAGTTATTACGCTTGATTTCTTTGTCCTGTTGGGTATAAAATAGGAGTAGGGGATGCGTACAAGGGTTACAGAGAGTTTGGGACATAACAGAGCAAAGAAAATCAAGTTTCAGAGACCTGCTGCTGCTGCCATTGAAGAAGAGCTCGAAGAACATTAGACGCAAAGAAGCAGTCGTATTTCCTACAGTGAATGCGACAGTTTTGAAGACAGTCTTATATGCTACAGTGACATCGACACGCTTGGTTTATCGTTCCCTGTAACAGATCGGTTTGTAACAAATATAACTGTTACAAACCCGATTTTCGTTATGTTTCTTTCAATTTCATCATTTGTAAACCCTTTGAGCAATAATAATGATTTTTGAGCGTGTTTCCAACATGATGAGTGGCTAATTCTCCCACACCCAAGGAAATGAGGAAGCTATTTACGTATGAATAATTCGTAATTATTTATTTTCTCTAATATATAATTTATAGTTCACTCAATCACTGCTGTTGCAGAGTTTTTAAATGTTTGCAAAATTTTCTTCATTAGTTGTGATTCAATTAGATAGGTTATGCTTTGTTTAGATAATCTATGCTTAGGGGATACAATTAATTGTTGAGAATTTGCCTGATTATTTGTGAATTAAGAAACAAAGGACTTAAAAGATAATTAGAGTTTTTGTGTTATTTACCATAATTCATTCATGTGTAATAGTGGAATCAGTGTCTTGGTTATTCCTAATATCTTGAAATCAATTTTGCATTAAGTTTTCTTTACTTTTAAGTTTTATTAAATATAAAATCCATTGCTTTCACAAGTCTCAACGAACCTTTTTACTAAAACATTATTGATTCACATCATTAGGCGCAACAAGGTGGCTGGCACGACATGCCATTGGCACATGTGGCATAGTCGGCATGCCTGGGCGCGGTTTAGGCGTGGCCAAAACTAGTGTTTTTTCATTGGGCCAAAGGTTACCATGCGTTGGTTGGTGACCTTGGACGGCTATGATTTGCATCTTAGATGGAAAGATGGCCGTTGATTGTTGCGGGCCTTCATTTGGTAGCCAGTGGCATGGTTTAGGGACGACATGGCTTGGAAAAGAAGCGTTTGTGGCTTTGTCTAAATTAGGGTTTGGCATGCTGAAACCCTAATTAGATCCCTTCACTAGAATCGATGTAGAATTCTCATACAGACTCGTATTTTGATGGTCCGCCCCTCCATTTTGCATGGAAAAGAATTTACTATCTTCTACGAGCGAATATTTAGGTTTTGAGCTCGTTCGGGAGGTGAAAACAGCCCGAAAGTAAAACTCAGGAAGATCTCAAGAGGGGTGTTGGTAGCCAGCGGCCTGATGGCATGGCCAACATGGCTTTGGCGTGGCCAAAACTAGGGTTTCGGGCCAAAGGTTACCATGTGTCGTTTGGTGACCTTGGACGGCTAGGATTTGCATCTAGTATTGAAGGGTGTCCGTTGATTATTGCACGCCTTCGTTTTGGTAGACGTACAGAGAAGTACGACATGGTATGGCGTGGCAAGGTAGTTGACATGTCATTGGCACATGTGGCATGGTATGTCTTGGCGCGGTTTGGCGAGGCCAAAACTAGGGTTTTGGGCCAAAGGTTACCATGCGTTGCTCGGCAAACTTTGAAGGCTAAGATTCGTATCTTAGATGGAAAGATGGTCGTTGATTGTTTCAGGCCTTTGTTTTGGTGCAACAAGGTGGCTGGCATGCCATTGGTACATGTGGGTCCAAGGGTTTGGCATGGACGGTTTAGCATGGTGGGGCCAAGGATTTGGCATGCCGTTGGCGCATGGTGCGGTTAGCATGGTTTGGGCCAAGGCAAGGTGTGGTTGGCTTGGTATGGTGGGGCCAAAGGTTTAGCATGTCGTTGGCGCATGGTGCGGTTAGCATGGTTAGGGCGAAGGCAAGGTGTGGTTATCTTGGATAGCGTGATTGGCATGCCTTGGCGTGGTAGGGGTGGATGGAATGGTTTTCCATTGGCACAGTGGTGCGGCTAGCATCGTTGGCATGCCTTGGCGCGGTAGATGTGGCTGACATGGTTTTCCATTGGCACAGTGGTGCGGATAGCATGGTTGGCATACCTTGGCGCGGTAGATGTGGCTGGCATGGTTTTCTATTGGCACAGTGGTGCGTCTAGCATGGTTGGCATGCCTTGGCACGGTAGATGTGGCTTTCATGGTTTTCCATTGGCATAGTGGTGCGGCTAGCATGGTTGGCATGCCTTGGCGCGGTAGATATGGCTAGCATGATTTTCCATTGTCACAGTGGTGTGGGAATTAGGGTTTGGCCCGTCGAAATCCTAATTAGTATTAAAAAAAAGGTACCCTGGTAATTTTCTCGTAGACATATTAAAGGGTTCAATAAATGCACTCAGTGGAGACATTATTACTCAAATTCTGTGACGTCACTGTCCGACTAGGGTTTTACAATTTTAAACCTAAGATAAAAACCACCATCAACATTAAGTCCCCTGCTTAGCTCGGAACATGAGTATTGTTGCGAGGTAAGCATAAGATGGTGACAAACAAGGAAAAAATTGAAACGACAAGTCATGGAAAGATGGTCAGGAAGATCCGACTAACCTTTTCGAGAGGTAAGGAGAATTTGTGATTCTTGTGTTTGGCAGCCTTGCATAGCTTCTATTTGTGGTGTAGACCGTGAATTGGTGAGATGAGAATCGTCGGTTTAGTCTGGCTACTCATCATCTTGGTTGGGTTAGGGAACATCATGACGTTGGCTTGGCGAGTCGTTGGTGTTGGCGCGATAATTCATGGCGCGAACGTCTTGGCATGATGGGGCCACGAAAATGGAGCGGACGGCTTGGTGATTTGTCTTCGCGGGCCCGGTCGCCTCTTTTCCCTGCTCGACTCAAATGGGAAGTCCTTTCCTCTTTCAAATGTTAAAGTATCACACCCTCGTATCTCGCCTGGATTTCATTAGGGTTTTGATGAGGGGTTTCGTTTGAGGATGATTTCCCGGTCGTGATGTCATCATGTTTCGCCTATTCAGTATGTGTTTTCTCTTTCTTCTTTTAGGGTTTCCACAGTATTTATGCCGATGAAGTTGCATCGTCTTCCCAGTTTTATAACAAAGATTTCCTCTCGTTGAGTCCACCTTTCTTCATCATGTCGATCAGAAGTGAATCATCCTCGAGCTGACTAGGTTCTCCAGTCAAACGCGCGAGGCCTAACTCTTGTAACAATTCCACCATCCGGGTCATTCGGGTCAAGAAGATCATACCGGTATGTTCTTGTGGATCAACATGTGTTTCATTATTTGCTGATGAATGACAAAAGTTTTCTTTTGTGTAGAGATATCCCATTGGAGCGTACGTTACCATCATTGATGAAGATGATTTGGCTACCCCTTTTTCTTCAATCCCGATCCTACCAACCGTTGTAGACCTGGAGAACGCCGACTTAGAAATTTCTTGTCATGAGTATCCCAATGCAGGTTTGTCGTTCGGAACCCGCATGAGGTGTCTTTCCTCTAACTACCGAAACGTTGGTGGGTTCCTGGTGCAGAAATAATTCGAGACTCTTTACACAAAGATATGGAAGATGTATGGCCATATTTCCACCAGGAGCGTGGTGCAACATTGTTCATCCGCTTTAGTTTCCATAGTGAATTGTCTCTTGCCGATGGTCGTTGAAATGGAGAATATGTCTATCCGTGCTGTCACGGAAGCAACCATTCAAAATTGGGAGAACATGGTGTCTACATGTGAATCTCTGAAGTTCAATATTAGTTGGTTGCGACATCGTCTTGACATTGCGAAAGTCGAAAAATCCGGTATTCTTGCTGGCGTGGTCCCTACTACAAAAGCTATTATGGAAGAGGAGAAAGCCCTGGCCATGGAGTCACAAAAGGTGGAAGAGTCAATCCGGAACTTGAAGAGTAGGATCGAAAGGTATCAAAGCCGGTTAAAGATGATGCTTTCGAGGGATTACAATATGTTGGATGGGCTTTTCTGAGTTATGTAGTTGTGAGATGTTTGGGTTCTTTCTGGGTTTTAAGCATGTTTTTGCTCCTTTTTTTTGAAAGAATAAGAGAATTTTATTGATTTATTTCAATCAAACAAAGGAAAAGAGACTTGATATTCGAGATGTGGAAGAAAAGTGAAAAGATGCCTGGCTATCCGTGTTTGTGATATGGCGAGGGGCGAGGTGATGGTCAGGCGTAGTATGCTTTAAGCCATTTTCCATTGGTGACTACTTCCAGTTTTCCTCCGTCTTGTTTAATGACTTTGTAGTACCCACTGTTGGACATTTTCGTGACTATATAAGGCCCTTCCCACTTTATGGAGAATTTTGGTGCGGACGCGTCTTGCTGAATGTGTTTGTCAGTCTTCAGTACCAAATCTCCCACTTGAAAACCCAAGGCTTCACCGTTTTGTTATATGCTCTGGAAACCCTATTTCTGTATGCTTGTACGTGTTCTTTCGCCTTGGATCTTCTGAAATCTACAATGTCTAATTATGCAACTCTGGCGCTCAATGCTTAAGCTTCATTCCATCGAACTCCTCTTGCTTCGGCAATCCTAGCCGATGGGATTTTAACTTCCGTTGGGAGGATGGCGTCTGCGCCGTAAACAAGGGAGCAGGGAGAGGCCCCGGTGGAACTTCTTGGTGATGTTCGGTATGCCCAGAGTGCCATTGGAAATTGCTCATGCCATTTCCGAGGATTATCATGCACCGTCCAACTGAGGATTCAGATCAGAGTTTTGTTGGTGCTTTCATCCTGTCCATTCCCTTGGGGGTAGTACACGTTGGAGAAGACTTGCTTAATTCCGTATTCTTCGAGTAACTCCCGTACTTTCTTGTTTGCAAAAGGAGTGCCGTTGTCGGTGATGATATGTTTAGGCACACTTCCATTCGTCCCTCGTAAGGGTATGGCTTCGAACCATTTGGTGAAATATCTGGTTGCTGTTATTATGTACTCGTGATGCTTTGAGGATGGTGGATTGATCTTTCCAATGATGTCGAGTCCCCAGATGTGAAAGGGCCACAGACTGCTTATTGAATGTAGGGGAGTCGACGGTACATGGATAAGGTTTCCGTGAATTTGATATTTTTTTCACCTCTGAACGAAAACAGTTGCATCATCTTCCATGGTTGGCCAGTAGTATTTCTCTTGTATCTGAAGAAATAATTTCCGTTTTCCTTGATGTTCTCCTTCGTGCATCTCTTTCAGCATGATTGGGATTTCTGTTTCGTTCAAACATCGTAGCAAACTTCCTCCAAAGCTTTTACGATATAAAATTCTTTCGTGGAATACGAATCTCTCGGACATTTGTTTTATCTTGGATGCATCCTTCTTATTGGTGGGGAGTACGCCGTCACGAAGATAACTGATGTATGGCTTCTGCCAGTCCCCAGCATGAACAATATTGAAAACTTCTAATTGATGCGGCGATGCTTGACAGTTGGAACATGTTCTTTGAAGTAGCCGAGATTGAGCTTCCATTTCTGGCCAGTAGTAGCCAAGGTGTTGCAAATGGCGATAGAGTGTTACAACTAATATTTGCCCGCAGATCTCATCGTGGACACGGTTGAGTTATTGGTGTGCTTCTCTCTCTCTCCAAGAAATCTTGACAAGGAACCGTCTGGATTTCGATGATATAGCACCCCTCGGAGCATGAAGAAATTTTGTAAGGTTTTGAGACTGACCTTTCCCTGGAAAAGTGAGCTATTAAGTTCTTGGATAATTGGTATTCTCCAGTCATCAGTTTAATCCTCTTCAGGTTGTGAAATCCATGTTGAAGCCACGGTTCGCCTCTTCACTTTCAGGGCTTCCTCAAAATCTTCAAATTGCAGTTTTGATGCTAGCGTGGCTAGGCAATCAACGTGTTGGTTGTCATTGCACCCAATATGTGTTATGATCGCGTCGGCGAAGTAGTTTAGCAGTTTTTGTGCCTAGGCTCTGTATGGGCCCAAGGTTACTTCTTTCAGTGCGTATACCCCGTTCACCTGGTTGACAAGTAATCTAGAGTCCCCTCTTATTTCCATACATGTGGCTCCATCTTGTTTAGACAAGGAAAATCCGATGAGAAAGGCTTCATATTCTGCCGAATTGTTGGTGCAGGGGAAGTTTAGCTTGAAGGAGTGCGAGAATACTTTACCAGCTGGGGATACTAGAACTACACCTGCTCCTCCAGTACCGTTGTTAGGAGTAGCGGAGCCGTCAAAGAATAGTAGCCATGTTTCTTCTTGGATGAAAGAGATTTCCGGAAAGTATCCAGTGAGGTCCTCATGTAGTGCCATGGTATTCTCTCCCGGAAACGCCGCCAGTAAATCCACAACTGCTTTCCCTTTGATGGCTCTCGGGGAAGCGCATTTTATATCGAACTCTGAAATTTGGAGGAGCCATTTGTCCGGTCTTCCTATCAAGGCCTATTTTGAGAGGAGGAACTTCACCTGAACGTATTTAGATATTAGCACCACTTTATTGGACTATAGGTAATGCCTGAATTTCTGGATGGAGTGGATCAAAGCTAAGCATGCCTTTCCCTCTTTGGGATATCTGAATTCAGAATCTCTTAATGTTCGACTGAAGTAGTATATGGGATGCTCAATCCCTTCGTCATATTCTTGGGCGAGGAGAGCTCCCACAACAGTGTTGCTAAATGCAGTGTAGAGGTGTAGCGGTCTTCCTTGTATGGGTGATTTCATGATGGCTGAAGAAGATAATGTTTGATGAATTTTCCGGAACGCTTCATGTTGTAGTGTGGTTCAGACAAAGCTTGCTTATTTCTTCAGTAATGGGGTAAACGAAGCAACAAGTTGAGCCAATCATGGTATGAAGCGGCGAATGTAGTTTATTTTACCTATGAAACTTTGGAGTTATTTCACGGTTTGTGGTGGTGGCATCGTGAGGATGGCTTGTGTTTTGACCGGGTCAACTTTTAATTCCCTCGGCAGTCACCTGCAAACCTAGGAACTTTCCCGAAGAAACACCAAAAGCACACTTCAATGGATTCATCTTCAGTTTGTACTCGCGACATCTTTCAAACACCTGCCACAGAATTTCTGCATGGTCTGCCCGAGTTTTTGACTTGACCACTATGTCATCTACATAATCTTCAACTTGCTTGTGCATCATATCATGAAGAATTGTGGTCATGGCGCGTTGGTATGTGGCGCCAGAGTTTTTCAAACCGAAGGGCATCACAATATAGTAAAAATTTCCAAGAGGGGTTCGAAAAGCCGTCTTACTTGCATCATGTTCGTACATCTTTATTTGGTTGTAGCCGCTGTATCCTTCCATGAAATAGAATATACCATATCCACTGGTGGCGTCTACCAGCATGTCAATGTTGGGGAGCGGAAAATCGTCTTTAGGGCAACATTTTTTCAAATCTCTAAAATCGACACAACACCTGATCTGGCCATTCTTTTTTTTTTACCGGAACAACGTTGGCCAGCAAGTAGGGTGGTGAATCGATTTGATGAAACCAGCCACTAGTAGCTTTTGAATCTCTACCTTAAACTGTTCTTCTACATCGTGCTAGAATTGTTTCAGGGTTTTCTTGACCGGTTTGGATCCAGGTATCACGTGTAAATGATGAGTGACCAGTCTTTCGTCCAAGCCGGGCATTTCCTTGTATGTCCATGCGAATATGTCTTGATATTCCTTAAGGAGGTCTACCAGCTTTACACGTTCATTTGCGCACAGAGTCGAGCTTATCGAGATGGGTCATGGAGATTCTTCACTCTCGACATTAACAACCTCAAGTTCGCCCATAGTAGAGTTGGTCCCGTCTTGTAGCTGTCGTGGTGCATCAGGTACTTCCTCCTGTGGCTCGTTACTACATTTGCGTCCCATATTAATTGCTAACAACGGCGCTGATATACAGTTTTCCATTTTTCATCATGACCCATAATGAAAGCCCGTCCTCGCTTGGTATGGGTGTAAGCTGGACCCCGGTTCAGCGGGTGGAGGTTGGCGTGTCTCTCTTTAGAAGGGGCGATATGGGACCGGGTTTCTCCATGAAGTTGTGCAAGACCATCACTTTCTTCAATTGACGTCCACTTTGGCAGTAGAGTGTGGTGAGCCTTATTGGCCGTGGCCTGCGGGTCCTGTCTTGGCTAAAAAATCTCCATGCCATAGATCGGCGCATAAGGAGATAATGATGCAGCGATGCGAATGACTTCTCCGTTTAACATGGTTTTCAAGCACTGGTGATACGTCGAAGGAATGATTCTGTTATCGTGGAGCCATGGACTTCCTAGTATCATGTGGTAATCAGGCTCCTTGTTGATTACCTCGAACCTTACTTTTGACTGGACAGGTCCTACTGATAGATTCAGGTTGACGTACCCATACATACTGGTTTGGTTGCCTTCAAAATCGGTCATTGTAGTGGGTTGTCGTACAACTTCATTCGGTCGTACCCTGGACGTTCTGAGCATCCTAATGGTGACAACGTTGGAGGATGCTCCCGTGTCGATGATAGCCCTTTTGAATTCCACGTCCTTGATATGAGCTGTGACATGTAGGGCATGGTTATGGCCTTCCTCTGCCATTATGTCATCGTCGGTAAAGGTGATATTATTGATGAAAAAATCTGGCGTTCTTGATGTTTCCAAGCTTGAAGGAACCAAGGACATGTTTAACGCTATTCGATTGATGGTGGTGAACGTCTCCATCCATTGATCCTTTGAAATATGTAAGAGTGCACATAATTTTTCCACCAGTGAGGCCGCTTCCTGGCCTACGGGTTTCTGATTAGTAGTGAAGATGTTGACTTGAGAGTGATCTTTCGGGATGTTATTCCCCAGTTCTGGAGTCTCCGAGGCAAGTGAACCGTTCAATTCTGTCGTTAGGTCGATGAGGAAGTCTAGTATGGCATTAATCGCATCTTTCATCAGGCCCATGTTCTTGGTGTGGATCTTTTGAATCCGCACCAAGTCAGTCAGCCTTGGGAATCCTTTGTCGATTGCGTCGTTGGGTGTTGCGTTGGGGAATGAAATATTACCGTTCGCCTGAGTGGGACTTGAGGACACGGATTTAGTCCTAAAACCGACTATCCTCATGAGTTAGAGAAACGTATTCTGAAATTTATATTGGGACCGACAGATCAATCTCCCATTGTGGTCACCAATTGTTTGAGGGTGAAAACGGTTTCTGCTGATTTTGGTAATTTCGGGTGTGTGGGTAAGAAACGAGTCTAAACCCAAAACAATGTACTGCAAGGGAGTACTTTAGATTCGAGAGATCAATCTGTACAAATCCGTCCTAAACCAAGAAATGGAAGTTCCATACTTGCCTCGGTCATAAAGTGAAGGATAAGGGTTAGTTTTGGGGAAGGAAGCGAAGAGAGTGTTGAGACCAGAATAGTTGGTTCTGGAAGAGTAGTTGTTTTACGACTTGTATCAAAAAGTGGAAAGCTAACAGATGGAAAGCTAGCAAATGTTTTCTGAGTGTTGTATGTTCCTGACCTGAACTTGTTGTTCGGTGGAAATAGGTAAGACCCATTTATACAAGTTGGAATGAAACGTAATCTAGTCTCATTAAGAAATGGAAAACGGGTGAGTAAATGGGAGGAGGTGGTAACCAGTAACGCATGGAATTGATGTTCCATAAAAGAAAACGTTTCACCATTACTCCCTGTGTTTACTAACCGCTTCATCCTTATAAAACTCTCTTATAACGGGCGTAGTGTACGCCGCACGCTGTAAACCGCCAAATCAATACCCAATTAGCATCCCCCAGTTTGTGACATGTGTTGATGTCTCGAATGTTTTTCTGGAAAACATGTAGCACGTTTGCTGTTGTCTGGAAAGTTGAGCTCATGGCGACCCTTGACGGTCGAGATTTTGCATCTTAAGAGGACATGTAGCCATTGATTATTGCATGATCAATATGGCTTTAATATGGCCTAGTTTAGGCGCGGCCAAAAGTTAGGGTTTTTGCTTCGTTTAGGCGCGACCAAACTAGGGCAAAGGTTTCCATGTGTTAGCTGGTAACCTTGGACGGCTAAGATCTGCACCTTAGATGAAAAGTGGCCATTGATTTTTGCAGGCCTTCATTTTAGCAGCTGTAAAGGGAAGGCCGACTTTGTATGGGTTTAGGCGCGGCAAGGTGGCTGGAACGGCATGCCTTGGCGCGGTTTAGGCGTGGCCAAAACTAGGGTTTTGGCGTTGGGCCAAAGGTTACCATGCGTTGGTTGGCGACCTTGGACGGCTAAGATTTGCATCTTAGATGGAAGGATGGCCGTTGATTGTTGCAGGCCTTCGTTTGGTATCCAGAGTCATGGTTTAGGTCCGACATGGCTTGGAAGGGAAGTGCCTGTGGCTTTGTCTAAATTAGAGTTTAGCATGCTGAAACCCTAATTAGCGCCCTTCACTAGAATCGATGTAGAATTCTCATACGGACTCGGATTTTGATGGTCCGCCCCTTCATTCTGCACGGAAAAGAATTTCCTGTCTTCACACGAGGGAATATTTAGGTTTTGAGCTCGTCCGGGAGGTGAAAACAGCCCGAAAGTAAAACTCAGGAAGATCTCAAGAGGGGTGTTGGTAGCCAGCGGCATGATGGCATGGCCGGCGTGGCTTTGGCATGGCCAAAACTAGGGTTTTGGGCCAAAGGTTACCATGTGTCATTTGGTGACCTTAGACGGCTAGGATTTGCATCTAGGATTGAAGGGTGGCCATTGATTGTTGCACGCCTTCGTTTTGGTAGCCGTACAGGGAAGGACGGCATGGTATGGCGCGGCAAGGTAGTTGGCATGTAATTTGCACATGTGGCATGACATGCCTTGGCACGGTTTGGCGAGGACCAAACTAGGGTTTTGGGCCAAAGGTTACCATGCGTTGTTCGGCAACCTTTGACGGCTAAGATTCGTATCTTAGATGGAAATATGGTCGTTGATTATTGCAGGCCTTTGTTTTGGTAGCCGCATGGGGAAGGCCAACACGGTATGGCGCGGCAAGGTGGTTGGCATGCCATTGGTACATGTGGGTCCAAGGGTTTGGCATGGAAGGTTTGGATTGGTGGGGCCAAGGATTTGTCATGCCGTTGGCGCATGGTGCGGTTAGCATGGTTAGGGCTAAGGAAAGGTGTGGTTGGCTTGGTATGGTGGGGCCAAAGGTTTGGTATGTCGTTGGCGCATGGTGCGGCTAGCATGGTTAGGGCCAAGGCAAGGTGTGGTTGGCTTGGCTAGCGTGATTGGCATGCCTTGGCTCGGTAGGTGTGGATGGCATGGTTTTCCATTGGCACAGTGGTGCGGCTAGCATGGTTGGCATGCCTTGGCGCGGTAGATGTGGCTGGCATGGTTTTCCATTGGCACAGTGGTGTGGGAATTAGGGTTTGGCCTGTCAAAACCCTAATTAGTATTAAAAAAAGGTACCCTGGTAATTTTCTCGCAGACATATTAAAGGGTTCAATAAATGCACTCAGTGGAGACATTATTACTCAAATTATGTGATGTCACTGTCCGACTAGGGTTTGACGATTTTAACCCTAAGCTAAAAACCACCATCAACACGTAGGAAAATGGAATATAGGACTTTTTGAAACGGAGGGAGTATCTTCAAAGCAATTTTCAAGTGATCGAATGATCAATACGAAACATTCTGAGTCTACATCGAATGACTGTCTCACACGAATCATGTAAGATGTTACCATGCGATTTTCACATGATCATCTTTTGACTTTCGTCAAGAATATAAGATGAATTTGGTTAAAGAGAAAGCTTACCAACACATAATTTGAGAAATATGTAAGCGAGTTAAACTCATGTCGAAATATCAAATGTGTATAATCGAAGTCTATATAGCTATACGACTTTTGTCTCAAATATGAGATAGAGTATATAGACTTTTGAGTGATAGATGAGTGCAAGTCTTCACATACCTTTTGTTTATGAAGTTCCACATGCTCTCCTTTGTAGTTTTTCGTCTTTAATCAATGAACGCCGTGAAGTTTAATGCTTGATTACACTTACTATCCTGAGTTTTGGCAATTAAACTTGACAACAAGCTTGAGATAGAAACACTCGCGAGTTCGACCGAGTAGTGCTCTAACAATCTCCCTCTTTGTCAATTTTAGTGACAAAACTATCAATACATATGGATTACAAAATAAATATCTTTGTAGCTTCTCATCCAAATGCTTGATTTCCTTGGTTCTTCAAAATTACTTGAAATCTTCATCACTTCCAAGTACTCCAGTGATTATGAACGTGTTCAACTCAGCATCATAGTTGTTGAAGATCCGTAGCTATAATAATGAGAAAACAGTAGCTCTCAATTATTGTTATACAGTATCATAGTATTATTACACAACATCAAAGTCCAATTGTATCACGACTTTGACAACAATACTATGGTGATATGTATCACTCCCCCTTAGTCAATACTTCATCTCACATGAAAATCACTCCCCCTTACATAATGATCCGTAAACCATATGTACTTGTAGTGTGAACGACACATTAATTCTCCCCCTTTTGTCTATATGAATTGGCAAAGGTACGAAAACTAGTGGGATCATAATAAAATTCTCATAGAGATTCTTCATGACTAAAAGAAAACATATCAACTTTGTTTTGATGATTTCACATAGTCGAAACTTAGTGTATTCATCAAGGAGTTTATAAAGATACAAGAAAACTCATACAATATTCCACAGCCGCACTCCCCACAAAGATTTGGCAATTAAGCACAAGTTCAAATAAGAACTCTCCCCCATATAATGTCATTCCCGAACGAACAACAAGAGCGACCTTACTTTTGCAAGAAAATAAGGATTTCTTTGGACAATAACAAATTACATGAAACATGAATTTGTATCCAGAAAACTCAATTAAAGTAACCACAAGAAAACCCATGATTAATTTAATCAGAAATGCTCAACATAAGAGAACTTACGGAGCCTCACATTACTTTCATAGAGAAGTGGGTCAGGGAAAGATCAATACTGCGGAATATACAAAGATTCATTCTATTTTTAATCAATATTTGCATAAAGACATATAATAGACTTAATCTTTGCAATCAAAAGTTCATCATATCTTTCATCAATATTTGCATAATTACATAATAGGCTTAACTTTTGACATATATGGGACAATCATAGTTCACTGACGCAAACACTCATATCTCATAACAATTTTTGCAACATATGAAACCAATAAAGATTAATACTGCAAAATCATCTTCCAAATAAAGTTTAGAATTTAAATAAATAAATCTAAAAACATTGCAAGATGAAAATTAGAAATATCTATATGTACACACAATAATTGCTATTCCAAACCCTAGTTATCCTTCTTTAAACACAAGAATAAATTCTCATAAGAAGTTTCCTAGACATTAAGAAATATAACTCCTAAGAAAAATTCCAACTAAGGTCTTCAATAAGCAGCAACCAGAGATCGAACACAAACAAGTTCATTAGTTGCTTTCTTCAGTTCTCTTTTTTGAAATTCAAGATTCCTTATTGCAATTTCAAGTTTTTTACATACGACCTTAAAATCTCGAAGAAGATTTCCCACCAATTGAGATGACATCTGAACTAGAAGTTTGTTTTCATGATCAACAACATGATAGCAAGTTATGAAAACATTTTTCTCATGAAACTCAACAACCTTGCCGTTTTCAACTTTGTCTTTCTTTTTGCAACCATCCATTGTGGACACCACAAAGATTCAAGAGAAATTTTGACATTACATAACGTATATGTATCAGGATAAGAGGAAAACCATGATACATATATATGAGTGCTTCATAGGGAAACCCTAGGGTTACTCGTTTACGTTCGGTAAGGATCGGGTGCACAAACATCCGTGGTTATGAGCCAGGATCAAAACCAAGAAGCCAATTGAGCCTATTCAATAATATGTTTTGATGGAAACGTATTCTAATGACAGAAAAACTTATCTCAAAAGTGAGCATAAAGTAATTGTTGAAAACAACAGATTAACTGTCATTAGGAAGACAACCAAGAGTTTCAAGGTACGCAACAAACAGAATATTCTTTAGAGTTATTGATAAAATATATTATATATGTAATAATTAACTGAAGCAAGGCTCAACAATAAGATGATCATTTTATTCTTAAACGGAAAACATATACAATATAGACCACTTGGTCAAGAAGAAGGTCTTCTCGAGAATTACAAGCATCCTCACACGGTCTCAAAGAGGATACTCATTAGTCAGTAGTCAAGTTGTAGTTTGACAAGCATGTAGCTCATTAGGGGTATTGACTTTCTCTCTTTTTCTTTTTTGACTGACATCAGAAAAATAACAAGATTTTTCAAGAGAATTAGTAAGAGGAGAACAAGTATTACCCGATGCAACAATTTTTTTTGCCTTCTTAATACTGCTGTTGATGGTGGTTTTTAGTCCAGGGTTAAAATTGTAAACCTTGCATTTAATATGCCGTCACTTTGCAAAGAAACAGAGACATGTAAAGTAGTGAGTGTTCAACCTCTCCACTGGCACATTTATTGAGCAACTCAATATTTCCTCATGAAATTTACCTAGAATGGTGCATGTA